>VXBB01016380.1:29190-169363 GCA_013399915.1 Illadopsis cleaveri | reverse complement strand
TAACCTAACCCTGCCCTCCGTCAGTTTGAAGCCATGCCCCCTTGTTCTGTCACTCCACCCTCTGTAAAAAGTCTCTCTTGGTGCCCCTTTAGACACTGAAAGGGGCTCTAAAGTCTCCCAGGAGCTTTCTCTTCTCCAGGCTGAACATTCCCAGCTCTCTCAGCCTGTCTCTATAGCAGAGGTGATCCAGCCCTTGCAGTGTCTTCATGGCCTCCTCTGGACTTGCTCCAACAGTCCAAGTTTCTCTGATGCTGGGGACCCCAGAGCTGGGTGCAGCACTGCAGGAGGGTCTCATCAGAGCAGAGGGGCCGAGTNGCCGCACTCCGCGTCCCGCCCGCACCGCGCACAACCGCGGCATGCGCGGGTTGGGAGCGACCTTTAGAGGGCATCTGGTCCAACCCCCCCCCTGCCGTGAGCAGGGACATCTTCAACGAGACCAGGTTGTTCAGAACTCCCTCCAGCCTGATCCTAAATGATTTCGGGGATGGGGTACCCACAACTTCTTTGGGCAACCTATTGTGGTTTCTCAGCACCTTCACGGTAAAAACCTTCTTCCTAATATTTAACCTAACCCTGCCCTCCGTCAGTTTGAAGCCATGCCCCCTTGTTCTGTCACTCCACCCTCTGTAAAAAGTCTCTCTTGGTGCCCCTTTAGACACTGAAAGGGGCTCTAAAGTCTCCCAGGAGCTTTCTCTTCTCCAGGCTGAACATTCCCAGCTCTCTCAGCCTGTCTCTATAGCAGAGGTGATCCAGCCCTTGCAGTGTCTTCATGGCCTCCTCTGGACTTGCTCCAACAGTCCAAGTTTCTCTGATGCTGGGGACCCCAGAGCTGGGTGCAGCACTGCAGGAGGGTCTCATCAGAGCAGAGGGGCCGAGTCCCCCCCCTTGCCCTACTGCCCATGCTGCTTTGGATGCAGCCCAGGACAAGGCTGATTTCTGGGCTGTGAGTGCACATTGCTGCACATTGCTCTTGTCCAGCCTCTCATCTACCAGCACCTTCAAGTCCTTCTTGGAAAGGTGTCTCCCATCCTGCCAGCCCACAGCCTTCAGGCCAGGTCATCAGTACCAGCAGCAAAGCTCACCCAGGCCAATACAGGGAAAAAAACCCCAACAACAATTTTGCCTGGAAAAATGGAATCTTCCTGGTTTTCTGAGGCTCTGCGTGGCTGTCACCTGCAGGACAAGTGTGAGGCTGGTGACTCTTGGTGCACAGGGACCATGTCATGGGGCACTGGCATATGGACAAGGCTGGAGATGGGTCAGCATGGAGATGACTTGTTGGGTTCTTTCTCCTGGCCAAAGCTCTGGAGCAAGGGCTTTAGTCCCCTGTGTTTAGCAAATGCAATTGCAAGTCATGAGGATGCTAAAAATCTATTGCTTGAACACTGGAAATCTAGGAAAGGAAAACAAAATTCTTGATGCAAAAATAGAGCCTCCCTGTTATGACAGAGCTTGGCTCTCTCCTTGAGCACATCCCAGCCTTCTCCCTGGGCCTCTGTCAGTAATTTGCTCACAGTCCTTTATGGGCATCACCAGAACAAACCTTATTTTTCATGAAGGTTCTGTAAGTGTTGGGGAAAGGGGATTGCTGTGTGTGTAAGGAATCCCAACACAAGACATGGCGATGCTTCCATTTTATTGGGGGTTTGAGCAGGTGAGGGCACAGCTCTGAGCTCTCATCTGGAGCAGTTGTGCCTCAGTTTACAGCAGAGTTGAAACGGGGAGTTCTGCACATTCCTCTGTTCTTGATCCTCACGTGGCCACTTCTTTGCCTGGAAGAGAGGTTAAAAATGCTGGGGGGCTGCCTTCGGGTCCCTGAGACACAGCAGAGCCTGGCTCAAAGGACAAAGGCAGAAAGAAAGGAAAATACTACTTAAATCATCATCTAAGTGTTATTCACAGCAAGCAAGGCCACATATTCTTGACAGGGAGTTCAGGGTTACCATGGACATGTGTTAATTAATTCCAGTAAGCTCAAGAGTGCTTTCTGACACCTCCTGGCAGGATAATTCACCTCCGTGCTGCAGGACAGCACTGAGACACCTCTAATGCCTGTCTGACTGCAGACAATAAAGGTTATGAATTTGTTTTGTATGTTTTTAGAAACAAAAGACCGCCACTGTGTCTCACTTGGGTTTGACCTGCTCCCAGCCTCTCCTCCTGATTGCTTCTGCAGCAAAAGTGAGGAAAATATTAAAAAGGTACTTTTAAAAAATTATTTTCTTCTTTTTGCCCAACAGTGGACCTAATTCCTCTGAATTGTTCCATTTTCACACAGAATCATGATGTTCTCCTCTTTGGAAAGACAGATCCATTTCTCAGGGGCATTAGAGAAACGCTGCTAAAATGATTTGTGTTTTGCAAAAAGCATTTTGCATGCTGGTCACAGTGAAGTGACCAAAGGCGACAAGTGAGACACTGCTGCCGCAGGGACCCGCCAGATGCTCTCCATAGTTATTCCCAGACTCTTCACAGGCTTCCAGCTCTTGTCAGGCCACTTGCACACATAGAACTGCAAACGACACTTCATCCTGCCTCTCGGCTGACTTTTCCCCATGGACCAAGGCTTTATAGATGAGGACACTCCGTTTATCTCTCCCCCAAGACATTTGGCACCAGGCAGCTTCAGGGTCCTGGTGCCCAGCCCAGATGGCCCTGGCCAGGAGACCAAATGGCTGTTCCTAACCTCAGAATTCTATCTCTTGGGAACAGAACAGGGGAGCTGCAAGGCTTGGGGCTGTGACCCACAGGAGCAGCACATCTCCAGTGTCAGCTGCTTGGAGCTTGCACAAACAGGAGTTTTAAGAGCTCTGGGAATGGAGCACCTGTCAAGACAAGGTGGATGCAGCACCAGCTCCTCATCCATCCCATCCCTCCTCTGACTCCTGGTCAGCTCTGAATACACCACCAGCTCAGTCTTTCTCTTTCTGGTACCTCAATTTCTCTTCTTGTGAGCACTGGATTCTCCCATCCCCTCTGAAGCTGCTGTCTGCTCTGGGGAGCATCCTGGATGCCACTTTGCACAGCTGACTGCGGAGCCTTCCTTGCTCACTTTACCCCGCTCTTGGTCCGTGGCCAAAGCCCTAATGATGTTGTGTCTGATGAACCTCCCACCCCCATCTGTTGCACAATACAAGGACAGCTGGTGCTGGGCTGCTGGCTTCCAGCAGGGTCATTACTGCCCTGCCAGGCCGTGCCGGGTCATTAACTGTGGTGCCTTTGCTGAGGAGATCCCACTCAGCTTCTCTCTGCCTGACTGCATCATACTCAGCCTTGAAAGGTGAACCAGCATTTGAGCAGGCCAGGGAGCAGAATATGTGGCAGCAGCCTGGGTTAATGAAGCAAAGAGGGGACAACCCAACTGACAATATTTATCCAGGCCCTTTTTTTTTTTTTTCCTGGTGATCTGGATTCTGTTCCTTGTTCCTGCAGAGTTAGCAGGGAGGCGATGCTTCTGAAAGCCGAATTTGGCTCCACAAGCCCACTCATCCAGAGACAGAAAAGCTGGACTTTGAGCTTCTGCTAAGAATGTGTCTGCTGATGGCAGATGGGCCTGTGAGCCTGATCACCAAAAATCCCTGCCTACACCAGGTGAAGTCAAGGGTGAAGCTCCCTTAGCTCTGCAGACTGGGGCATCTGGCTCCAGATAAGACTCAATCTTCCCAAAAGAGATTTTTGAACCACTTAATAGCATTGAGTTGGAAGTAATTCCTTCACTTGTCTGACACAGAGTGCTTCCAATGTATAAATATATTTTAAATTACCTAGGGCCCAAGCCAGATGAAATGTATCAAGTCTTGCCAGAGACACCCTTAGCATTGGACCTGGCCTTCTGCTAGAACAGTGCAATCTGGCACCAGCACAGATTAAATATAAAACTCATTCTTAAAAATACCCAGAGCAAATTGTATCCTTTCATATGCAGAGAAGACAGAAAGCAGAGCTCAGCTATAAATTTCTGGGGTGAAAAAACAGTTTTTTTCCTTCAGCCACCACACATCTGAGGTCATCTGGAAAAATATTCTTCAGCCCTCGCGCTAGATCTGG
Organism: Illadopsis cleaveri; assembly: GCA_013399915.1. Lineage (NCBI taxonomy): Eukaryota > Metazoa > Chordata > Aves > Passeriformes > Timaliidae > Illadopsis > Illadopsis cleaveri. The sequence goes on along the minus strand of VXBB01016380.1, from coordinate 165,316 downwards.
GCAGCCTTCGAGGACTTTGCCATTTGTCTGAGATCCTGGATGCCTGCCAGCTCTCGCTGCTGCTTGGCAGCTGCAGGTATGGGGAGATTTTTGTTTGTGGGCAGCGTGTGTGCTGCGAGCCACACACAACGCGCCCATTCCCTCAGCTGGAGCCCACATGCTCAGGGCAGCGGGCACAGCATCTGTGCAGGAGGCCAGATCCCAGCCAGATGTGCTGGGCTCGCTGCCCAAGCTCCACCCAGCTGCATGCAAACAGCTTTTTTTCTAGGAAATCCCAGATATGTGTGGTAGCCCTCATCTGTGTGGCGTTCAGGCTCGCAGCAGTTTCAGATACTCACAGGTTGTGAAGGCACAACAGGCACTCGTTGCTGTACAGGATGTCATCCGTGCCACAGATGGGGTCAAACTCCCTTGTACAGCCTCTTCTCAGGTTGAAAATCTCACAAGATGGCTGGAGGCACAAAAGGTTAATTTTGAAAATGTTAAGCCTGTTCTCAATTTGCCAAAGGAGCTTTGCTTTCCCAGAGAGGTGCACATTTTGTCTATCTTCATAACCCATCCTCAGAGCTCTGCTATGGGCTCAGGAACACTGGGACCATCTGCCACCATGTCCCTTGGCCAGCTGAACTCCACCTGGCACTGCTGCACACCCTTAGGAGTAGCAGTGTAAATAGTGCTCCATGGGCACTGCCTGAGCATGTTCTTCCCAGTTTTTATTTTTATGCCACAGCAACACCTGTCCTCACACTTGCAAGCCAGAGACTAAGGGGATTTCTGACTTTCTTGGCAGGTAACAGCAATATTTAGACTTCTAGGAACTTTTGCTTCAGTGTTTGGGGAAATGCAGTGGAAAACCAATATCATCACTGGGATTTTCCTGTGGCACAGCAGGTGGAAGGGGGTTCCTGGGCCCTGGCATCTTTGGGCTGTCAACCCACTCTGCTTCATTGTATTTAGCAATGATGGCTCCCCAGTGTATGGGATAGTGCTGTCTCACTTGTGCTGCATAAAAGAGGAGACTTCACCTCTGTTCCTCTGACAGCAGCTGCATCCACCTCGGCATTTCCTAGAGAAAAAGGAGAGAGAGAGAAGGAGAGAGAGAGAGAAGGCACCTTAGCACCCATCACTCAGGCTGGTTTCAAGGGGGACAGAATAAAGACAGTTTAGGCTGAGGACTGTATGCCTTCACTCAAACACCTTTGTCCCAGGAAATAATTTCTTCCCTTGGATCTCCCACATTTCTCATCTGGATCCCTCCCTGCTGTGTCACCTTCTTTCCCCTGGCAGAAACACTGTAATGGTGCAAGGCCCTGCCAAGGCAAAATGCACTTCTAGAGATGTCACTTGCCAGTTGTCAGGGATAAAAGGTGGCTTTTGTCCTGCCTTACCACATGTTCATGAGTAACTGACAAACTCCTTGCTGACACTGGAGAGGTGCTGGAGTAAGTCCAGGGTGATTTTCCAACTGTTACTCAGTTTTTACCACAAGCAAGCAGAGCAAAAGACAAGTTGTTGAAAGTCTCTACTAGAAGGAGACCCTGAGGTCTCACATCAAAGCTGGTGGGACCAAGCCATGGCTTTGGTGGGCTTCCCCATGGAGAACCTAGCCCAGAGCTGGCAGCTGGGTGGAACATGGGTGGAACACGCAGTGGGTGTGTTTTGAAAAACAACCTGAATTGTTTTGGCAAAAGGCAGAACTGAAAAGAAGATCCTGGGTGTTTCTTTTATGAACACAGAAGTCATCTACATGGAGGATTTATACCACATCTGTATTAACAACCAGCATGGCCCAGTAGCAGTCAAACATTTTGGTGCTGAGGAGCTGGTAGCCACACTGTTTAATGTCACCCTAATTTTTTCAGTCTTCTGATGTTTAAATTTTGTACTGGAGCTTTCTCACGCATTGTAATATGAACAAAGAGTGATGTTTTGTAAATCATGCATTCCTTCCAGGGGGAGGGACAAATTGATGGACTTCTAGGTTGACCAGTGGGGTCATAGAAATGTCAACCTCGTCCCTCAATCCCATATCAAACTCCAGAGACTATATAAGTCAGAATCCCAAAATAAACAACTTCTTTTCTGCCTGACACTAACTGTGTGAGTGTCCTTCTTTTCGTGTCCATCTGGTGACAGTTTAACATTTAAAGGATTTTACATTGGGCTAGGACTGGTCCAGACCCAGGAGCTGCAGCTCACTATGTGCTCAGTTCATCTGAAATGAGCCCAGATTTTGTGCTCAGACAGCCCTGCAATGGCAGCCTCTGTACAGTAAACAGGATGACAGAGGACCTGCTTCAGAAGCACCCTCCATTTGGAATGAGCCCACTAAAGCAGGACCTGAGGAGCAGCAACAGCTCATGTTCTCATCCTTCTGCACCATATGGGATTTTGAAAACACAGTTGGCTTAAACATTGGCTTTGGTAGTGAGAGCTGCATTTTCCCTTGCATAGATTCATTTCCTGTCTTCTTGGATTTGCTTTTTTAAAACCAGAATAGCACCTATTCACTCTGAAAGGATCTCACTGTCCTAGAAATCACCAGTTACAGGACAAATCCTACCCCTGAAGAAAGAGCGTCAGCCCAGCAGGTCTGTTCATTTTTGGGAGCAAGTGCCTTTGTTTTAGGTTTGCTTTCAAAGCTTTTGTTTTAGTTTTGCTCACAGACAGGTACAGGTTTAATGCATGTTGGCCATTGCAGCATTCCCTGCCCAGAGCCACAGCAAGGTCCCAGCACCAGCTGGTCTCTTCCCACACTCACCTTCCCATGTGGCAGACCTGGGAGCTTTAGCAAGGAGAGGAAATAGCTCCTAAGCAAGATGTTGGACTCACCTTGGTAGAAGCAGAGAGCCAGGGAGAGAAGCAGGAAAACACCAGCCACCTTCATGGTCAAGGCGATGTTTCACTGAGCACAGCGGAGAGAAACCAGGGCACTCCTCAGTGTCTCAGAGATCCTGTCTCTGGCAGTCTGCTGGGACCTTTATACCTTTCCCCATTCCTGGCACCACACCACACAGCCAGCTCCACCCTGCAGTCCTGTGGTGACAACATTCAAAGTACGGGGACAGCACCAGGTGGCAACTGGCTCATTGGTGGGCGCAAGGATGAAAGCCTCTCCCAGGCCAATGGAGGTAACAATCCTTATCTCCAGAAGGGCTGGGGCCCTGTCCCAGGTGTGGGGTCAGCCCTGGCTCTGCACTCCAAGCTGTGATAAAGCAACATTGTACAAAAAACCAAGATTGGAGAAATGGGCAGGACAGCAAGGGAAATACAGCCAGCAGCACTGTGGCTTTGATTGATGACCCTGCTGCTGCCACTTGCAGGGTGAGGCTCTCTGGTGAAGCCACCTCTGGGTGAAGATGGCTTTGATCCACACACACCTTTCCTGCTGTGATCCTGCTGTGATATGCAGCTCCCCTTCCCTCCCCAGGCAGGGAGGAATGGGAGCAAGGATTGCTCCTGGAGAGCAGAGCTTGCCTGTGCCTTGGGCTGGCTAGTGGCTGCATATTCAGTGCTGCTGTTTTGACTGCACATCTCTGATTGCAGACAGCAGCTGAAATGAGCTGCTGGGTCAGGCACTGCTCCCTTCCCCTCTCCCTGCCTGCAGCTGGGAGTAAACCCAGGGGATTTCCTGCAGTTACACCACCAATGGTGCATTGCAGAGAGTGGATCGGTCCCTTGGGGATTAGAAGGATTAATTAATGTTTCTAAAGTCCTTTGATATCTCAGCCATAAATCACAGGAGAAGTGCAAAGCAAATTATTACTAATGGGGGCTTATGACTCAAAGACAGATTTTTAATTAGCTGAACAGGAAAAAGTCAATGCCAAGAGCAATCCAAGGAGCTGTTTGAGAGGGAGAAATCTCAGCTCCATTGGCAGCTGCTCCATTGTCCAAGGGATACCCCATTCCCAGTGTGGCTCTGGAGGATGCTTTCCCCTGCCATAAACATCTCTTTTGATTTTGTTTCTGCGGTCATGGGGAGATTCCTCCCTCTTGACAGGGTTTCCCTCTGCTCTCCCTGGGCTGACCTGCAACATGAGGCAGAAAGGACTGCTCCTAGTGGCATCTGTTGTTTTGTTAATTCAGAGAGTAAAGCTGGCTTTGGGTATGACCTGCTCAGCAGCTCTCAGGAGCTGTGGTGGGTCTTAGTGGACCTTTGAGCACAGACAACAATCCTTTGGTGTGCCTGGGACAATGGTTCAGGTAGTGTTATCACCCTCTGAGGAGCAAGGGAGGGAGGGATGATAATTTTTTATAGCTGAAAGGGGTTCACCTCAGTCCAACACTGTCCCCTGTTATTTTTCCTCTTCAGTCTAAGACATGTAAATAGAGCTGCGCTGAAAAGAGTTTCTCTGATTACCCATGTTTGGAGTGTGCCCACTGCTGGTAAAACACATTTTTTCAGTTTAGAGATCCTTGCTGTAGCCAGGAAATGTGATAGTTTGGATTGTCCAGGAACAGCAACGTTTTTCCTCAGATTCCTTGGAAACATGCAGGCACATTTCCAGACTTGAGTTTGACGGGTAAATCCTCATTGTTTATGCTCTGCAGGTGGCAACTGTGTTGGCTCCTGGGACATTTCGAGTGTGTGTAATGCCATGGTTTTCTCCAACCTCCAGAAGTCAGAGGCATCAAAGCACAGACAGGCTGCTGACCTTCCCCTGCCTCCTGGACACTTCTCTCTTCATCCTCTTACTGCTTAGGCTCCTGAGAGCTTTGCACTGGCTGATTTTCATGTTCCCAACCGCTCCCAGAGCGGGATGAGATTAAGTACTTTGCTACTGAGGAAGGTTGAAGAAACTCCAGATTATGCAGTGCAATGGACTGAACTTAATTATTCCACAACGAATTGAGCCAAACCAACAGACTCAAGGGCAGTTGCCTCTGCCAAAAGAAGATTCCAGCATAGGCTGCAGCTGAACAGCAGGCACACTTGGGTTTTAATGCAGTTTCTCCGTTTGCAAATGCTCTTCCTTTCCAAGCATCTCCACTGACAGCTGTGTCTTTATGAGATGCCTTGAAAAACAGGGGATTTCAGGGCTCCTCTCTCCTGATTGACAACAATTCAATATCCTCCAGGAAAATCAAACAGAAATGCTTGGGGCTCATTTGACTGGGGAGGAATGAAAAAGAGCTGCAGACTGCTACTGCACTGGATGCTCCTGGTGCCGTCCTCGGCAGTGTGGGCTTTCTCAGGATGTGTCACCTTGTCAGAGCAGCGTGTTCCTCCAAACACATCAGCTGGAGGAGTAGAGAGAAATGAGTCAGGTGGCTCTGCCAGCCATGCTGTGTGACTTGCTGAGCCTGTCGTGGAGGAATGGAGGGGACAGGCAGGTCCCAAAGCAGGTGCTGGCATGGGATGGTGTCCCCTTGGCCACCTTGTTGGGCTGTGGCCACCACACATGGTGTAGGACCCAAAATCTCTGCAGCTGCTGGTGGTGTCTCCTCCTGGATGCTGGGAGCACTTGGAGAGAGAATTGATGCTACGCAAGGCACGGGGGGAAGGGGCAGTGGGTAAGGAGGAAAGTTGAACTGCCAGGTCTGCCTCCAGGTGAACCAGCAGGAAGAGGTGATTCTCCTCCTGTAGGATGAATTTCTGTATTGTCTTTTGGCCAAACCTGAGTGTTTTCAAGTTGCATTCATTTCAGTAGTAAATGTTGCAAAGGGATAAAAAATTACATTGCAGGGGAATTAAAAATCTGGGAAACTACCTATTTCCCTGTGATGGTCCCTGCATGACAGGCTGGAGGATCACTTGTTCTAACCAGGGCTGGAATTTGTTTTTTTGTGGAGACTTGATGTACAAAGAGAAAGCCACAAGTGCCCCCAGGAAACAAAGAGTCACCAGTCAAAAGCATTCAAAGATCACAAACCAGACCCAGATGATCATGAATCACAGCTTAGAAGTCACAAATGGTTTTTAAGCCTCTTCCAAATAATGGCATTTCCCAAAAGCTCATTTGGGGTGGTTCACATTCTCCAGCCCTCTCCTGAACCAGAGAGAGAATGGGCTAAAGCAGGGGCAGAGCTCCTTGTGCAGTCCCAACCCCTTTCACCAAGGACTGTGTGACCAATCTGCACCATGGCCCTGTGCTGGTGGCATCCCTGAGCTTGGTCCCTTGGTGAAGGCTGTGGGGACCTCCCTTAGGATTCATGGACAGGCACCAGAGGCTCCTCAGTGCTCAGGATCTCAGTAAGGCAGTTGGGGACTTTGCTGCTGCCCTGCAATGGGTAGGATGAGCGAAATTTGGAGAAAGGCTGATGCAAATGTGAAACCTAGAGGTGTCACGAAAACCAGTTCCCGAGATGCTGAAAGCTCTTTTGGGTCCAAAACGCTTCTTGTGTTGGATTTAAAAGCTAAAAATGTCTTTATTTGTGTTACCTGCCAGGCCTGCATCTTGCAGGTGTAGCCAAGACCTTGCCCACGGTATCCAAGGTGGTTTTGAAAGGTACTTGGGACAGAGCAAGCCCTTTTGCATCAGCAAGGTGAGAGCAGTGTGCAGCTGCTCCTCTGTCCAGGGAATACTGCTCAAACACTGATTTTTCCTGCAGAAAACCACCCCCCCAAACCCTAATTTGGTCAGTAGTGATTTTTGTCTTGGATTCTTTCCCATTTAATGCTGAGAAAGTTATTCCGTTGCTCTGGGTGCATGGAAGATATTGAACATTCTGACAGTTTAGGAAAAGGCATCCTGTGAGTAGCTGCTGAGAAAGCATCACATATTTTCCCCAGCTGCAGGAGACTCTATGGAGCCCAGGACAGCATATCAATTTGTTTTCTCTTCTGTTCTGGAAATCTTGGATTTGGGACTTCTGGTTTCTGGGGAGGGGGCTGGGCATAGCTACAGGATAACATTACCAAATCATCATTTCTACTTTTACTACTGTTTGTTATCCTTCAGCAAGGGCAGCGTGTCCATGAGACAGACCTTTGGAAATCTGCAGGCATCAGCAGCTTTGCCTGAGAATGGGTACTGCTGACAGCAGTGTCTAAAGACAAAGACATCACATAAATCATAGCTTGTTGGGCTGTTCAGAAGAGACCGTGACTGGATGCCAATCAAATGCTTCCCAAGGAGGATGAATGTGCTGGGGACAGGCTCTGTGTTTGTATGGATTGCTGGCTGACATTGGCTGGGGTGGAGTTCCCAGCCCAGTGTGGAAGTTGCCAGCCCAGCTCCTGGCCTGTTTGCCTCTGCTCTCCCACCTCTCAGTGACACCAAACCCCACGGGCTCAGTCCATGGAAACCTTTCCCTCCTCTGCCATGACTTACTGGGTGCCTGCTGGGAATAACCGTGGACTGTGGCCAGCTCTGGTGACCTTGGGGCTCTTTCCCTTGCAGGTGGGACCCTGGGTCAGTGCAGGGGGTGCCAGTTCCCCCTGGAGAGGCTTTCCACCCTTTCTCCCCTGATGTTTCATGCCCCTCTCCTTGGCTCTCTTGCAGGATCTCCATGGGATGTAGAGGCAGTGAGAGCACATGGAAGGAGAGTTGATCCCTCAGGAGCCAGAACATGAAGCTCTGCTTTTCTTGCTTTCTCTGGCATTACCGAAGAAAAAAAGATCATTTTTCCCCACTCCCACAGAAAATGCCAAAAGCGAAGTATTCCTTCATAAAATTGCTTCTTTATTAAATCCTATCTGCCTCCCGCCTCCACATCCGACTGCCCCTGCGGCTGCCGGAGAGATCCAGGGCACAGTGATTAAGCACTGCGGCTGATAATTGGGCAAACACAGATTTCAATCTCCTCCAGCAAATCACTCCCCCTTTCTCCAACTCGAAGCAGCACCCTGTGCCCACTCCCTCTTCCACGGAGCTTAACAAGATGGGAAGCATATGGTCCCTGTCGTTTCAGGGTCACAGACTCAGGGGGGTTGATCCAGTCTAATCTGTCCTTCTGCTCAGCTCAGGCAGCCCTGTCTCTGCTCCCAAGGACCACCTGTCCCTTGTCCAGGGCTGGATCTCACTATCAAGTGTGTGTGTGGTAACTTAAGAGCTCTGGTATGAGCCACTCTTGATAAGGATCCTGGATCTCTAGTGCCTGGTCCTGTTTGCATAAAAGATCCTGTCCACTGCCCAGGGAAGCTGTGGCTGCCCCATCCCTGGAAGTGTTCATGGCCAGGCTGGGCCGGGTTTGGAGCAGCCTGGTCTAGGGTAAAGTGTCCCTGCCCATGGCAGGGGGATGGGCTGGATGATCTTTAGGGCCTCTTCCAACCCAAACCATTCTGTGATTCTCTGACTGTTGCCCTTTCCCTCAGGTGAGTTTCAGGTGATGAAGTTGGCTCTTTAGAAAGTTGGCTGCAGTCCAGGTGAGCTCTGGGTGCATTGTCCTGGCTCCAGAGCTGGTGTGAGGAGGTGCAGGATTGGCAGGACATGGGGAGAAGACAGAGCCAAAGCCCTCTTAGACCTAAACAGCAGAAGGGTGGGAGATGGCAGAGACAGGCTGCAGGAAGGGTTATCCCAAAGGGACAGCAGGAAAAAAACATTCACCATGAGGGTGGACAAACACTGCTGCTGCACTGAAAAAAGGCTGTGGAGTCTTTATACTTGCAGAGGTTCATAACATGACTGAATGAACTGATATTTTCCACAAAAGCTGTCAGAAACCAGCAGAGAAGCAACAGCCCCACCATGGTCCTTGGGTAACCCACTGTCTCCAGGACCAGGAGATTTTTTTAGTGGAGGTCTGAAATACATTTTCACAATATTTTCACATTTTCCCCTAATGTCTGGAAAACATTTTGTCAAAGTTTTTGTCAAGCTTCTGTAATATTTTCCATCACTTTGTAAGCCAGTTGATCAACAAAACCAAATATACTGCAAACGACTTTCATCACAACCCCAGAAATATTTGGCATTTCTAGCTACTCCTGTGAGTTCCATTGGCAGGGCTAATGGCTATTGATACATGATTTGCTCCCAGAACTGGCCAAGAAATAGGGGAAAAAAGTATTATACTTCTGATTTCAATGAAACATATGGCTAGAGGATGCTGAAGCTCTTTGGTCCAGCTCACTGTGTCATTTTGGACAAATAGAGGAGATAGGGTTTTTCCAGTGGAGAGCTTTCAGCCTGCTTAGCTCCATAGGAAAAAAAAAAAGCCTATTAGAAAAAAAAAATAGGAAGGTGAGGATAGGAAGAGAAAACTAATGCAAATTATGAAATAAGGCTTTAATTTCTCACAACATTTCTTCTTCCTATGATCTATAGAGAGATTTTAAAATGAGCAGTGGGCTTTTTCACAGACTGATAAAAAAGTGATTTTGGGAGGAAAGGGAACACAAGTAGCAGACACGAGATAGAGCTGGGGATAACATTATTGGACGCTAAAGCTCAGCAGAGGTGGGAACACTGAGCCTGTTCCCGAAGAGGGTTTTCCTCAGAGCTGTGCTGCCACGAGGCACCGTGAGATCCATGTTATTTCACAAGTCCATTCATAAACGTGCACTTCACTCTTGGCCAGCTCTTTCCCTACCAGCACCTCGTGTTACTGGTGGTTGCTTTAACCACAACAAACGCGTGCTGGTTAATCGCCGGTATCCGCTCTCCGCTTGGGGAAATCGATACTCCCTGACCCCATCTGTGCGTCAGCACCTTCACACCTGTCCCAGCCCAATCTCCCCAAAGCTGATAAATGATGGACAAACACTGCTGATAAACTTTAGCCAACAGCTATTGACCCCTGGGTCGGGCTGAGATTAGATACAGCCCAATTAACACTTGCTCCTTCTCCTAATGGCTCCTCAAGCTCAGAGGCACGGGCTGAAAGATTCCTGCAGCTAAAACGGGCACGGGGATGTTTGGATGGCTGATGGCTGAAGTTTATTGTCCCCACAAAACTGCTGTGTTTTGAGTGCCAAGAGCTGCTCCCAGGACACAGATACAGGATGCTGGGGGAAGAACACTGGGCACGAGAGCATCAGCACCTGCAGCCCTGCCGTGAAAAGCAGCGCTGTGGGAATTGTTGGCAGTTCTCTGTGCTTTCAGCCTCAGTCAATGGCCTTGATTAAAGAAGGAGTTTGTCTTTGATTTAGGGAGCCTTTGAACACAGTGGCTAAACATTTCTTTTCCATCAAGGGTTCCCTTTGATTTCTGCATGCAGTCAGCTCCCTATATCCCTCGGTGAGTTTTGCACTTGAATTGCTTCTCTAATAAATGTGACATTATTTTTGATGCCTGGTACGTTTCCAGCCTGGTTGTGAGAGCGAGGTGCTTTGCAGTGAAGGCACTGTCTTCAGCCCATCAGGGATATGAGGAGCAGTCCTTTTGCTCTGGTAACAGTGATGAAAAAATCCTGCTGAACCTCCTTTTCCCCAAGCAGCTCTTAAATTGGGTTTTTTCCTTCTACAAGAGGAAGTGGCTGCCAAAGCCCATGGCTGCTGCCTGCAGTATGCTTTTCCTTCTTATCCTTATTCATCCCTGCCAAGATCCTCTTTTCTTCATTCCTCCCCATTTTCCGAGCTTCTGGAAGCCTCTGGCTCACAGTTTCAAGCCTCACTTACCAAGGAACTTGGTTTTCCAGTTATAAAAACAGCCAAGGTTCTCATGTTATGCCGTGGTTTCTGTAGGAAATACTCAGGGATGTTGCATCTTGTATTTTTCCCTCTGTGTATTTTGGAAGAAGGAATCTAGCCTGCTTCCAAGCTCAAGGCAGCCTCGCAGTGCCTGCAGTTGGGGCAGCTCTCTTCCAGTGCTGAGGTGTTTGCCAGGAGCAGATGGTGAGGGGTGTGCTGGAGGCAGCTGATGATGCTGCATCTGCCTGTTTAGCTGAGGCATCCCTGAGCTTTGTCCTTCTCTGTTGCTGTGCTCAGGATGAACTGCAGGGCTGCTGGTGGCCAGGTCCTGCTCTCCCTGAGGATCCTCCAGGATTACGCCCAGGGTGATCACACACTCCTGGCAAGGGGCTGGACAGTCCCAAGTGCAGCTCCTTGTGGAGCAAGAGAGGGAGGGGGCACAAGTGCCCTTGTCCCTGAGCCCAAATTCCTCTCTGTGTGCTGTCCCCCTCACTATGTCAGCCTCTTGACCAGCTGGGGTTCAGACCCAGAGACCTCTCCCCAGTCATCTCCATCAAGGTGCCAACATGGATCAGGCACAAATGCAGTTGACACCAGTTCTTTTTACTCCAGGGACTGCAGTTCCACCTTCTGGGACCCATTTCTGCATTTTGTGCCCTGCTGACATCCATGTCTTTTAGCTGGATCTGGCATTTTGGTGGGTAGGAGCAGCCTTTCTTACTGGATCCAGGCTCTGCCATTCCCAGGATTCTATAAATTCAGCTTTCAGCCATACAGAGCCCTGGGATTTTTATGGACATGGAACAAAGATGCATAAATGATAATTAAAACCTCTACAGAAACATTCAGTTACGGCCAGAAGCATAAGTCATAAATAATTATCATGATGGCCAGCCTTGCATTATGATGATGTATTATTATTACTAGAACTAATGTTATGAGACTGAGAAAGTCAGCGCTGGACTGGGGAAGTAAAACACTTGGAGGAGATCTCTGGATTCTTCCTGAGAACAGGGCAATGGACTAAATGACCCTGTGCTTTCAGGGATATTGCTTTTATGCTGTTCCATTATATTAATATTTAAATGGGGCGTTAAAACATTGATGACACGTAAGAGCTTTACCGCCTGTGCATTATTGGGATGTAGGTCTTGCTCTTTCTGGAGCTTCAGGACTGCCCACACACGTGGACCAAGGAGCCTGTGGTGCTTTACCACATTAAGTGCACTTAACACCACCTCTGTGTGTTCCCTGATGAAATGCACAGGAAGAATTTTCAAACAGAATTGTTGTCTGACATCCCTCAGACTTCCAAAGGTGAGTTTGGGGCAGGTGAAGCCAGACAAGCCTTGGAGGGAGCTGGGAACCAGGTGAGAGGCTCCCTGCTCTCCCTCACACCCGGGCTCAGCCTGTCAGGGGGTCACCCCTTGCCCACCCTGACTGACACCAGGGTCTCCCACAGAGCCCTTCCTACAGCCCCAGCACCACCAACACGGGTAACCTTGTGCCAGGTGTCACAACATCTCCCTGATATCACCCCAGTTCCTGGGAGCTGGGACTGCATGAGGAGCTCTGCTCCTGCTTTAGCCCATCCTCTCTCGTGGGTTCAGAAGGCAGCTGGAAAATCCAAACCACTCCAAACGAGCCTGTTGGTAAATGACATTATTTTGGAGAGGCTTAAGAACCATTTGTGGTTTCTAAGCTGTGATTCACCATCATCTGGGTCTGGTTTGTGATCTTTGAATGCTTTTGACTGATGACTCTGTTGCAATTTCCCGGGGCACTGGTGGAGCTTGTTGCTTCTTGCCACTCTCTGGACTTCAAAACACTCAAGGCTCTGACAAAAGTAAATCCTAGCTCTCTTCTGAGGGCTCAGGCAGCTTTTTGCCATGCAGATCCCACCCTGGCTGGAGAGGAACTGCAGACACCAACCTCAGTGTGTCCCACAATCCCCTCCTATCCCATTTTTCCATTTTGCTTGGTGGCTGCTGCATGCAGCATCCCATTGGGAAGAGCCCACAGCTCCTGCTGCTGCTGCTCTGCTCCTCTGGACAGGAGCCTCTGGTGAACCCCTCCCATTTTGTCCAGTATTTCACTCACAGGTGGCACAGCAGGGAGAGGGCACTGAGGGCACCAGCATTGGAATTGGGAGGCTCCAGCTCCCACCAAGCCATGTAGGGCCCCTTTCCTGGTTTTGTAGGAAATATTCAGCCAGAGATCCCTGGTTCCTGCTTGGGAATGATGTACGGATTGGTGAATTCAGCAAACTGTGGGAGCAGTGGCTGAAAGGAGCCTGTGACAGAGTGGGGAAGGCTTGTCACTTGAGGGACATCATCTTAGGATGTGGGTCACGTTTCCACTTCTTAGAGAAGAAATTTGAATAAAAGATTTGGTGCCCCCCCCCACCTCCGGAAGAAGAACAGCTGCTAAAGGCTGGTAATGTTAAAAGCCCTCAATTAGGAAGAACACTGAGGAACTACACAGGAAGCCAGAAAGCTGCTCTGTAGCTAAAATAACTTCTGTGAGGTGCTGTGATAACAGAATGAGACTGGAGGATAAATTGCCAGAGTGACAGTGCCTTCCTGCCTTCAAGGATGGGCCCTGCTGTGGGAAGGGTCAGGACTCTGCCAGGGAGTGGGAATATCCCAGTGTGCTGTAACTGGGACTGATCCTCTTGGCAGAACCTCCTTGCACAGCAGGGTCAGGCTGTCAGGAGCAAAACCTACAGAGAAGGAAAACTAAAGGGAACTTCAGCATCACATCCAAGTGCTGTACTCTTTCCCACACATGCTGTGAAACTGGGTTGGTTTTTTTTTTATACAGGCATGGAAAAAGAGAGTGACTTTAGGGTGGTTCATTCAGACCCTACAACTGGTGTTCAGGGGAAGCTGAGCTCTTCCAGGTGCAAAGAGTAGGGCTGAGCAGAAGCAGGCTGGAAGGGAATTGGCTCCATCCAGGCCAAATTCTGATCAGAGGAGGTGGGGAGGAGGAGCAGAGGACTTTCAGGAAGACAACCAATTTTTCTCCTTGGAAATAAAAAGCTTCTGGCATCACCTGCTGCTTATCTTGTTGCAGTGACATCTAGTTTCTTTCCAGGACTAAAGAGCACAACCCTGACTCCAACAGGAGCTTAATTGCTATTAATCCTGTTAATTGAATTTGGTTCTCCTGTGCCACTTTAGCACTCTGACTGAAGGAGGGAAATTGAACACAAGGAGACTGGGAAAAACGTTCAGCTGACCTAAGGCATGTGACTCCTCCTGATATCATAAATATGTGCCCCCTACACATTTAGGAGGAGGTTGGATGGTTTGGAGAGCTAGCAATGGGATTACTTTGGGTGCTGTACCAGGAAGAAGTGGATCCTGGCATAATTGGTTGTGAGGCATCTGCAGGCTGAATGTGAGTTCTTAAATTAAGTTGATTTTCAGGTAATAATGAGACTTGGGGCAGTAGGGGACTAAGTATGCTCTCAGGGATTGGCCTGCTTTTGTAGGGCTTTATTTGAAATCTGGAGTGTGACTTATAGTAGTTTATTTGGTTTCAAAACCAAGTGTTTTGGGGGATTGGGTTGATTTTTTCTAGACATTGGTTGATTGGTTGATTTTTTCCTGTCCAGGGTGGACCTTTCTCAGATGGCTCAGAGGCACAAGGTTTCATGTCAGAGCTGCCTCTGTATCTGCCCCTGGGCAGAGAGGAGTTTGTTATGTGCCAGCTTTTTGGGCAGCCCTGCTGTGCAGGCCCTTGTAGGGGTTTCTGTGCTCACCAACAACTCCCCCAGCAGGAGAGCCAGCGTGGGCTCTTGAGAAACACTTCATCCTTACTTGGATTTGTTGTATCCTGGTTAAGGAAAGAAGGGATGTTTCAGGCAATGAGTTCCATTCCCTCTTATATGTGAGGTTTTTCTCTCTAACTTGAACTTTGTTTTATAAACTGGTTTAAGTATCTGTCCTAGTGAATCCTTGGGTCTCTCACTTCTCAGTTATGACAAAGGTTAATGTACTGTTGGTCAAGATCTTGGTGGCCAGCTAATGGAAAAGTAAATTTGGGCTTGAAAAGAGCTTGGCAAATAGATTTCTTGGGGAGGGGGATTCCATTTTCCAACAACTTTTATCAAAAAAAGGAGTAAGGTAAATGTTTATAACTTTGGGAACATGTTGAGAATCCACCCATCTGTTAAGAAGCTCTGAATGTTAAGGGTCTGCTGAGTCCCTGAGGGCCCAAAGTCCTGCTGGCCTTGGTGGCTTTGCTTCATATTTTGATTCTGGTCTGAGCCAAGCTGCAAAGGTTGCCCAGGGGAGTTCATAGGAGTTTTGTGAGGGTGTTCCATCCTTGTGGGGTTAAGGTAAACCCCATAACTGTTATTTAAGGTGTTTTGGGTTTGTGGGCACGTAATGCAATTGCAGTATCCAAATTCACATCTAATCATGGTGTTTAAGTAGGGTGGGGTGGTCTCCCTGCTCAGTTCCAGGGTGTTTCTAAGCAGTTTGGGTTCCTCTTCATGCCCCACAAAGGTGGTGAGAGGTTCAGGAGTGGACGAGATTATGTCAATGCTCAAGGAAGATACACAAAACCAGGGTTTTCAGTTGAGAAGGAAGACAAAGCACACTCAGAAATTGTTTCTTGTCATATCCCAGAGCTGGTGTCTGCCTTTTCCTTCTTTCCTTGGTGAACAATATCAGCATGTGGTGTCAATCCCATGGCATGCTGAAGGTCATGGACAAACAGTGGATCATCCAGCTCTGTGTCTGTCCCACACAACCACAGGGAGAGAGGGAAGGGCATGATGAGAAAACAAGAATATTACATAGAAAAGCAGCTGCTTTTTGGGGTCTGGCTTGCATGGGGGCTGTGACTGACGAGCTGGGAGGTTGCTTGGGGACCCCGGTGGGAGGGATGGGACGGGGACCAGGTGACAGCAGGTGGCACTGTCTGCTGTGAGCCAGCCCCGCGCTGCCCCTGCTCCTTGGGGCGCTCCTGTGGGAGCAGCACTGGGGCAGCCACAGCTCTGCTTCCCCTCCCTGGGGCCCGTTTGCAGCCCGTGCTGGAGGCACAGATGTGACACCCTCTGTGGAGGTGGGCAAATCTCCCGTTTTAAGGCGCTACTGTGACTCGAGGTCTGTGCTTAGCAATAAATTCAAGGCATGCTCTGAATACCTGTTTAAAACAGTACATATAGTGATTCTTGATGCTAAGAAAAGCCTTCCCTCGGGATGGTACTTCTATTCCAGATCCAGCAAGGCTTCTACCCCCGCTGCCTCTAATAACTGCAGTTAGAGAATTGCATTTCATCTGCCTGAAATTCTCCTGCCACTTAAGCGAGACGCTGGACTGATTTCAGCTCTTTCCAGCATTGATCTGGCGTTGCAGAGCTTTGTTTAAAGGTTGCCCCTCTCCATCCAAAAAGGCTTTGGGATTCCTGCAACTTCATAGGGTTTAGAACTGAGGTTTGGAACCTCGGGGCAAGCGGTAATGAGTAATTGTCAGCAGTCAGTGCTGAGCCACAGCCACTGGAAATGATGAGAAAAATGAACCAGTGCTTCCCTGTAAGCCCTGCAGTTGTGGGTTTTCCCTGCCACTGGGGCAGCAGAGGAGCAGGAGTCCCACCCTGGGTCAGTGGTGTTGCAAAAGCAGAGAGACTTTCACTCACATGCTCTGAGGAACCCTGGGGACAGAAATTGCTGCTGAAGTGAAAGGGAGCTGGGAGCAGCATCTCAGCCCTGCCTGGCCCATCCCACCGTGTCACGGGAAGAGCGGGAGCGCTCCCGCGGCTCGGGCTGTCCCTTCTCCCCAGCCAGCAGCAACGTTCCTGAAAAGGTTTTAATAAATGCAGCCATCACTGATGGTGGGCTCTGGCGTTCAACCCTTGTGCATGTGTGCAGCCCATGCTCCCTCTGCACAGGTTCTCCTGGCTCAGAGCTGTTGGGATCAGGGTGTTTCCTTCCCCTCTCCTGAGCACTCCTGGATGCTGGGGGAGGGATGAGTGCTCATGGGCTCATGTTTTCAACAACTAAATAGTAATTTCAGAAGATAGAACACCGTTTTTTGCTGGTTGCATCTCAGAGGTACTTGATGGGCTTGGTGAATGTGGGTGCTGTGCTCTTTGTTGGCAGTGTTTGAGTGAATCCTGACTGATGCAGAGGATGGCTGGGGGGAGCATCACTCCCAGTGACAGTGTCCCATCCCCAGTGAGCTGCCACCATGCTCTTATTTGGATTTGCTGCATTCTGGTTAAGGAGAGGGTTTTGAGAAGGGATGTTTCAGGCAATGAGTTCCATTCCCTCTTATTGTCAGTGTGATACCTGCTGACTTCCTGCAGTCTCCCAGTTGAAGTCCAGCTCCCTGTCTGTACCAATGCCTCAGAGGTTTGGAGGGTTCCCTAAACCAAGCTTTGCCTGAACTGGAGGAAATAAGTGTGATTTAAAATGTAGAATAAGCTGGGATGTTCTGCCCCAGTTTTTAGCAGAAGCTAAGCACTGCCAGCAGCTCATGCCGTGTTTTGGCTGTCTGTCTACCTGTGGTCACATCAAAGTTTGTCCCCTTACTCTGGAACTGTCCATGCTGAGCTCTGTTTTTTATTGCAAGATGTTGGACTTTTCCTGGCTTATTAAAAACACTTACTGTGTGTGTCCCTGGCTCTCCAGCTGGTCCTCCTTGCTGTGTCAGTGGCCTCCTCTGTCTGGCTTGTCTCAGATAATTTTTCTTCCAGGTCATTGACTTGTGATGAACAGAAAATGCTCCAAAAGCTGAATCACATGGGGCATGGAGAAAATCAAAGTTGCTTGATTTAGGTGCTGTGATTCCTGCAGCATTTCCTCTGTCTGAGGTGCACCTGTCCAATCCTCTGATGGCCCCAGCCTGGGGCTGGGAGTCAGGTGCAGACAGCTTTGGGAGAGGCACTTAGCTCTCTCCTTCTCATTGATGGGGAAACAGATAAAGATGCTCACCTCCTTTGGAGGGCAGTGAGAGGATTAATTGGTTAATGTTTGTGAAGTCCTTTGAAGTTGAAATAGGGCAGATTGGTGCTAACCTGGATTGCAAAAGCTCTGATGTGTCATATGGAGGTAAAGGTTGTGCTGAGGAGGCATTGAAAGCCTTAAAATCCCTGTCCTTCAGGTCTCAAGCATCTCTCAGATTGATCTGGTCAAAAACAGAGTTTAGGGACAATGGCAATTGCACCAGAGGCCTTTCCCTCCCCATTAGCCCTGGGCCAGCCTGCAGCCCTGCTCACAGGGCCATGGAGTGGTGGGGTATGGACCATCCACACATCCTGCCAGGCCCTGGGACAGAGCT
The DNA here is from genome assembly GCA_013399915.1 of Illadopsis cleaveri. Lineage (NCBI taxonomy): Eukaryota > Metazoa > Chordata > Aves > Passeriformes > Timaliidae > Illadopsis > Illadopsis cleaveri. The sequence goes on along the minus strand of VXBB01016380.1, from coordinate 147,507 downwards.
GTGTGGCAAGAAGGGCTGGCACGTTTTGTGATGAGTGAAATCTGGTTCCGGGTTCAGCACTGGGGAAACCAGAGTGGAGCGGGGTTGAGCAAGACGGGCTTCTCCCGGGGAGGAGCATGGGAACCAGCGCGCCCAAAGCAAGAATGTGTTTGGTGACCTGGGCCTCAGCCACGGCGGGTGGGGGTGGCTGTGCTGGGGCTGTGTTTAGCCTGGGTGTGTGTCCACCCACTGCTGCTTGCTCAACAGGCCAGAGGAGGAGGAGGCCATGCTCACTTGGCTGCTCGTGGTGCCCGAAGGGGGATGAGCCTGGTGAGGATTCCCAGGTGCAATGGGATGGCCCAGGGAAGAGGAGCTTCCATGGGGTGGCCAATGCTCTGGGTTTGGGGCAGAGCACTCCTGGGGTTTGTGTGTTAGCCCTCAAGACAAGCCCTCTGCATTGTCCATGTATTGCAGGGCATCTACAGTGGAAGAAGGAGTCAAACCCCACTTTCTCTTTTCCTGGAGTAGTGGACAGAGCAAGGCTTTATCCTGCTGTATAAGCAGTGACAGAACCCAGCAGCAGAGCTGGCTGTCACACCTAGTGCCATCCTGGATGAGACCAGGACCAGGACTTACTTTCTGGAATGACAAATATTGTGCAGCATTCACCTGCCACCTCTTATGGACCCTGTGGTCTAACTCCCATGCCACAAAGCTGGCTGGGAGGCTGCTGGGTGTAGAACTGTGCAAGTGAGGCCTCTGTCATCCCATTTCTCTGCTGTTCATAGTCCCTAGCAAGCAGACCACCTCCACACTCATCCTGGCTTAGTGCCACTCATGATTCAGGGAGAAGTGGAGGTGGTGCTGGCCTTGGGGTGAGGAAGGTTGTGGTGGCAGCAAATGTGGAGGCAGAGTGAGCAGTGAGCTGTGGGTGAGCCTGGCTCCAGACCAGCAGCAGGAGCTGTGCCTGGCATGGGTTGGTCATTTGTGTGCACCCATATTAGTTTCAGCAAAAACTCTTGATATGAGTGATCTCCTTTCTCTGTACCTCATGGGATTGGCTTTCCCAAGGTTTGGGGCCAGCACATGCTGCTGGGACGGGCAAATTGGTAAATCTCCAATGGGAATTTGGAACAAAGCAAGGGAAGAGCAGACCCAGAGCCCCATGGCACCCAGAGCTGAGCTGCAGCCCTGCACAACCTGTGGGCAGCCAGACCCTCCTGGAGCAGCCTGGGCTTTGGCAAGCAGATCAAAGGATTTGAGTGGGAGGGGATGAACAACCTCCTAGGGAGGAGCTGCCTGTCAGGGAAGGCTGGGGGGACAAGGTGGAGTCTGGAGGAGGGTGCAGGTATCTTTCACTTTCATTGGCTCCTCCTGGGACTGCAAGGCAGGAGGCAGCACCTGGTCCTTCCAGGGAGCCTCCTGCTGTCCCTTCCTGCCTGGCAGAGCAGGTGGGACTGCTCAGCCTGTGGCATGTGTGTGCCTGGTGGTTACCCGTGGTGGCTCTGCCCCATTCCTTTCCCCTGGGAAGGATCAAACTGCTGCTGAAGCCTCGTCATCCAAACGCCTTCAAGTGGGGAAGAGCCTGGGGACCTGTTTTACAAGGGTCAAACAGATGTAAATAGCTTTTCTACAAAGATTTCTGCTCCATTTCCCCCATCCCAAATGCTCTAACAGCCCCTGAGGAGGTTTCTCTTTGCTTTGGTTACTGTACCCCGCTGAGTACTCAGCCCACACAGCCAGTTTTGGGCTCTCCAAGGTTTCTTGAAGAAAGCAGCCAAATGTTTGTTTTGTGGACACCCTCATAATGCATATGGGTTTTCCAAGGAACAGCCAAAGGCAGGAGGGAGGGAGGAACCAAGAGGAACTCTTCATCTGGGTTGACTCATGCATTTACTTCAGCTGGGTTTATTATTCATCATGTACCCATTACTGCCTGGGGCCTGCTTAGCTCCATGCTCAAGAAAGGGATTATTTTTTTTTTTCTTTCTGTTTAAACCACATCACTGAAGTGCTGCTGAGCACTTGTTTNTTTCTGGCCGGGGGCCGGCTTGCCCCCAGCCCAAAAAAAGGGTTTTTTTTTTTTTTTTTCTGTTTAAACCACATCACTGAAGTGCTGCTGAGCACTTGTTTGCTGTTGCCATAAGTGCCTTCACTCCAAAGCTCTGGGACAAGGCAGGAGATAACTAACTTCTTCCTCCTTTTCTGTAGAAAAGAGTTTTGTTCCTGGACAGTTTTACACCACCCAGCCTGAGGAAGCTTTCCTTCCAGCAGGGAAACTGTCATGCCAAGTTAAATGGCATGCAAATATGATGGTCTCATTTGTGTGTTTTGTTGTAACAGCAGCTGCAAGCAAAGGGTAAGACAGGGAGTTTGAATTTTGCCTGCAAGTCCTCTTGTCCTGAGCATTGGTTGGATGAAGGATGATTAAAGGCAAAACTAATCTTGTTTAAAAATGAGGATTTCCCGTGGAATGACAGCTCTGCTTTCTAGTGCCGTTCTCTTCTGTGAGTAAGTGTGCTCATTTGTGTGGGCACTGAGTTCCCTGTGTAGCCCCCAGACCCACCTTCTCTGGAGCCCCATGGTGCCAGGGACAGCAGGGCTGGCCAGGGAGATGCTGCTATTAAGGCAGGCCCACTATGCCCACTTGGAGAAAGCCACCAGAACCACTACTTGGGCATTATTTTTGGTGTTGGAAGTTCCTGTGGAAGCAAATCCGGAGATGATGTGCTAGTCCTGGGAGAAGTGAACCCTCAGAGATGATGCTCTTAGGGAGAGTGGGCAGGGGGAGAAAGGATTTAAGGTCTCCAGGGAAACAGTGACACCTGATCTGCTGTTGTGAAGCTGAACTATTAGAATTATACTTTTTGGCCTGGGAATTCCTCTCATACTGAAAGGTTCCTGTTACAAAAACCATGATGAATGAAGAGGGCTGAAACTCTCAGCTGCAGCTGGGCAAAATGGGTGCACATTGTGAGCTCTCCCAAACTGAGCTGTTAGCATAGAGCTCAGCTCAGATGAGTGTGAAAAGATGATAGAAATAGTGAACTGAATCCCAGCTCCAGGCAGAGAAAAGAGCACCTCACCTTAACCACTGGCTTATTTGGTGGCCACTGGCAAATATCTCCTTTTTCTGTATTCCAGCTCATAAAAAAGACACTGCTCCAGTTCAGCCCCTTCAGGCTATGGGAGAAGTGGTTCAGTTGGTGTAAAGCCCCTGGGAACTGACAGCCAGATACCCAAATGCCATATCTTTGTGTGCCCTGATGGAAGGGCAGCACCAGGGGCTCTGGGTGCAATTTGGTGGGAAGCTGAGCAGGCAGCACCTCCCCAGCCAGGTGTTATTGTGGCAGGGATGGCTTAACTCCCAAGGTAAGTCCTAAACCAGAAGGAAGACAGTGATAAAACTGTGGTTTGTGGGGTGTGAGATCCTGGGCTAGGACAGAGCAGCTTCCTGACAAAGGACAAGCTGCTTGTTTTCCTGCCACTAAAATCCTTATCCCCTGCTTGCTGAGTTGTCTACAACACAAATGACCCAGTTTGAATGGACTAGTTAAATCTTTGAGCTATGCTGATGAAACATTAAAAAAAAAAATATATCTTAGACCATGCAAAGCATCTTTTCATTTAAGCTCACTTAATTTGAGGAGTGCTGGGGTTAAAAGTGAAAAATGAAACTCAAGATAGAGAAGCCAAGTTCACGGATGTCCTGAAGTAATTCAAGCATCTTGAGAGTTCTTTATCCAGGGCAGGGGCAAGACTTTCCCACATCCCTTTGTTTCTTTTAAGTTTTTTGTGCTTTTGAGAGCTGTCTTTAGTCTTAGTTTATTAATCCTGTTTGGTGCAGTGGTGCCACGGGGAGCCACTGCCGCTGGCATGACCAGCTCTCAGCCTAATTTGAAACAAGATGTAACAAGGGAACACAATCCAGAGTGGGAGGCAGAGGGTGTAATGAGATCCCAGGTTTGATAGCCTCTCTGTTGCTCAATGTGGTGTGCTTGGGCACCTTGTTTGCAAACTTGGGTCCCTTTTATAAATTTTGGGGGAAAATATCAACCTGAAGGTCAAGATCTATATGTGAAGAGTAAGTGTTGGTTCCAGCTGTGCCTGAACTATTGATTTTAACTTCTAAAACATTCTCACAAGTGATTGATGAGGTAGTAATTTTGGAGATGGATTAGCCCAGTAGAGGTGTTCATTTTCTTTTTACACAAAGGGTTCAGTGGTGCTGCCTGTGGAGAAAAGTTACAGAAAGAAAAGAACTTCAGAGAGTGCTGGTGCTGTTGAAGCAGTAACAGCACATGATACAAAACTGAGCAAGAGCAGCCAAAGTAGGAACTACTGCTCTGGGGAAATTTAAAGGTGAGGAGGGCAATGCACTGGTTTTAATGGGAACATGGGGAGTTATTAAAGGAAGGATGAGGGATCAGCAAGGATGGAGATCATCAGCTGCCTTTGAAATGTAGGATGTGGGAAAACTGGGGGAAATGTGCTGGCATCTATCCTAGGCTGCTCTGATTTATTTTTAAATGAGGAATCTATCATTGTGAGATGTAAAGACATACAGCAGCTGTTCTCTGTGCAGGGATGTGAAAGTCCCTGGACATCCTGGGAGCCAAGTGAAAGTGAATCTTCCCTCTCTCACTCCCTGTTCCTCCAGAGTAAAAGTTGATCAGCCCCTCCCTGCCAAAAGTGAAGTGCCAAGTGTTTCCCCTTGATTTATTCCTTTTATGATTAGCTTCCCTCTGCCCTTGCAGCTTCATCTGGTTCAAAATGTCTGCAATTACCCTGGTACTGGATTTGGCACTGGGATTTGGTGACTCATGTAGTTCCTCAGCCCAAGGCAGCCAGCCAGCCAAAGGACCTTGTTAGCTTGGCCTGTGTTAATCTGGGAGCAGGGGTGGATTTGGGAGCTGGGTTGGTCTGTTACATGAGCTTCTTTGAGCTCCTTCAACTCACAAAGCATCTAAAGGTAGACGTGAAACAGCAGGGGGAGGAGGAGTAAAGGATCCTTTGTTAGAAGAACAGGCACAGGGGGCTGTGATGGGCTTTGGGGTCAGATCTGAATATTTCTTCCCAACCTTGGGGCAAGGGCAAGGCTGGAGCTCAGAAAAAAAAAAAAAGCAAAATGTGTGGTTGTTGGTTGGCTACAGAGAGAAGGGGTTTTGTGGGGAGAAGTGATCATTGCTGGCTCTGCTTTGGCTTCCAAGTGCTTGTCCAACAGCAGCTCCTGTGCATGTCAGGGTTCAGCTCTCCCAGGCACCAGGCAAAGGGATTATTTCTACCACACATAAAAAGATTGCAGAGTTTGGCATCTGCTTTGAGGTTCTTGCTGCCAGGCTTAGTAAAGAGGCTTAGGAGTGCTCAAACCAGAGAAATAAATCTGCTGCACCTCTTATCGAAAAATAATGGATAGTAGGCTTCAAAGGAAGAGGAAGAGTCTTTGTTTTGCAGCCTACTTATGTGTCCAGCCTGGCTGATTCTCGTGTAAGAGTCAGTGTGGAAAACAAATAGGGCTGATATGTCTAGGAATAGATCTGGAGAGTGGGTGGGACACCTCGGGTGCTGGGGAGGCTCTTCAAAGAGGAAAGGCTGTCTCCAGCTGGGCTGCTGCCCAGGGGCAGGGCTGCGGCTCGCCAGGATTGCACGCGGCTGCCTGAGGGGGATTTTTATGGAGCAACCGTGGTAATTAGCAAGCACGAGTTTTTCCACGTACCAAACATTGTCGAGGGCAGTAATTCAGCCCTGTGCTTGTTATTGTAGTGAGTGTTGGGCAGGAGTGTCCTGGGAATTTGTCGCATCCCAAGTAGGGGGAGCCCATCAAAGTGTCCTCGAGTTGCTGATGTTGGCTTGCCACCCTGAAACAAAGGGCTGATGAAATAGTATTAGCCAAGCTGGTCGCTAATGAGGGCAAAAGAACATCTGGAGTCAGGTTTAGTTTATAGCTCTTTGTTTTGTCATTGTTAGGGAGACAGAAGAGGAAGTGTCACTCATAGCATAAATCATGACATCCAAACAAAGGGCTGACATCTGGGTGTGATTTTGGATTTCATGTCCTTGGAATCTCCTGAGGTTTAAAGCCCAAAATTTTAGCCTAAGATGCTGGTGATCCACCCTGTGTTCAAAAGATTAATGTCACTTCAGGACAGGGACAAAGAGGAAGTCTAGAACTCCAGACCAGAGCTGGCATGTGCTGAGACCTGCAAATGCTCACTTCAACACTGAGAGCTGGCCCCAGCTTGGAAGAACTTGGAATAACCCAGTACCTGGGTCCATTGTTGGCTATGGATATTGAGGGGGAACAAACAAGGCAAGCACAAAGTAAATCTTCCTGTGATAAAGTTTCGTGGGGTTCAGGGACTTGTCAGCCAGAGGCTGTGTTGCCATCATCATGTTTAATAGCCACTGATGGACCTGTCCATGAATTTGTTTAATTGACTTTTGACTCTCTTGATGTGTTTGGCATCCACAACATCCTGGGGCGATGAGTTCCACAATGCAATTACTTATGGGGAGGGGAAAAAAACCCCTTCCCTTTGTTTGTTTAAACCTACTATATGATAATTTATTTAGCATCCATTAATTCTAGTGCTGTGAGTAATCCTGAACAGCAGCTACTCTTTATTTTCTGTGGGTTCCTCCTGATTTTGTGGACTGTCATGAGCATATTCCCTCTATAGCCTGTTTTCCACTGTGGGAGTTGCTGTGAGTTTAGACAAAAGCCCTTCCCATTTCTGCTCCTCTCTCTGGCCAGGAGAGGTGTTCCCTGTGTGTACCTCTCTAAATCCCTATTTATGATGATGAGGAAGGCCACAGTGCCACAACTGTGCAGCTGGGCAGACTCAGCAATCATAAGGCAGCATGACAGAAATAATTTGTTTTATCCTCTCCAAGTTTCCTAAGAGCTCCTATCAGGTGCTAAACCTTCCTGATTGCTCCTTGGTAATGATGTGACATTTATTTGTGACCTTAGCCACAGAACTCCTTAATACACCCCTTACAGTGATGGTTACTGTGGAGCTGTAATGTGCATGTAGAGCACAGCAAGTTTTTCTCCTCTCTCTCCATTTTTCAACACTGAAATCCATCTGCCATGTTCTTGTCCAGCTGCTGTGTCCTGAGTGACTTGTGGTTTTCTCTCAGTTGCCTCGAAGCTTTGAACTCCCTTGAATCATTCAATTTGTCCCTTTGCTAATTGCCTTTTCATAGTCATTTACAAAAAGCTGAGCTGCAGAGATGCCTGTCAGGTCTCACCTCCACTGGGAGAGTTGACCTCTTATTACTGCTTCCATTTTTAACCATTTTTAACTCAAAGAAACTCTTCCTTTACTTGACGGCACCTTGTATTCTTGTAACTGGCTCATTAGAAAGAGAAGTTCATCGTGTCAGGCAGTGCAGCTCTTACCCACACTTTAGGGGACTCAGATGGACTGATGAGGCAGGACTTGTCTCCCAGAAACTTGTGATGAGCCTTTCTCAGTCTTCCACTTCTCTCTATGTGCTTTGTTACTCAGTTTTTATGAGCTTTCCTCCCTTTCCCCCAAAGTGCACTATGGAGCCTGAGCTGGGTGATTGCACATTTGAGCACCTCCAGTGCTGCTGGGGGGGAGGATTTAATCCCTGACTGTGGCTCTGTGTTATCAGGATTTATCAGCTTATTGTGAATAAGTTAATTTAGCTTTTCTACTCTGCTGTTATCTTCCTTGGAGCCTCCTTTAGCCCTGTGATCAAGGGCTCTTCAATGTGTTTTGTTATTAGTGCTGTGGCTTGGAAAATTCTTCTCAGTCTTTGGAGTATTTTGGCACAGTTGCAGACTTTAGATTTTAGTCTTGGTTTTCACATTTTTGCTATTTGGACAGTGCTTCTCTTTAGTCTCATTTTACTGTTAATTGTCTCACTTTAGGCACACTAGCTTTTATTCTGGGTTTTTTTTTCCCCTTAAGCAATACACGTTTACTCTAATGACTTCTTCAAATGGTCTTCCCACCTCCTGGGTGTGTTTTTCCTTAAGGGCTTTTCCTTTTTAATTTTCTTTGAACAGACGTCGTGTTTTTAGGCAATACCCTCTTCAAGCTAAGCTTACAGCAGCAGGATTTCAAGGCTGCCCTCAAGATTTGTCAGTTTTAAGGTGCAGAGAGCCCTTGGCCATACACTTGAAATCAAATCCGCTGGTTCCTGGGTGCTGCTCAGGATGTGCTGAAGAGGCTCTTGTGTCAGAGGTCATAAATTACTGCTGGAGGGAGCAGTAACTTTCCATTTTAAATGTAAACATGTTCCCTCCTGTCAGTGATCCCATCTGTACAGGGAGAGACATCTCCTGTTTGTGTTTGTCTCTGCTCATACCCATCACAGCCTCACTCATCTCCCTCAAGGTTTTGCTGTTGTTGGCCTGTACTGGGTGGGTGGAGGATGGAATAACTCTATCACTATAATGTCAGGGCATGGGACTGCAATTCTAACAGTTTCAACTATTTGTTGATACAGTTATCTTGGTCAGGCTCTTTGATAAGCTCTCCTTAATGCCCAGCTCCTTTGATGCTCAGCTCCTCCCCCTGCACAGCCTACTCTCATTCCTGTTTGATTTGTACCCACTCATTACCATGTTCTGCTGCTTATCTTCTCCCCTCACCAGGTTTCCAAGGTACTGGTTATGTTAATAGCCCCCTCTGAAACCAGGGCACTGCAGTTCACTCACCTGGCCCTTTAGACTTGCCTGGGTAGAAATGCACAAAATGCACACATGGTGTCCTGTCCTGTTCCCTCTCTGCAGCCCTGACAGGGCTGTCAGCTGGGCCTGCAGCCTGCTGTTTCCCTCTTGACTGTTTTTGGCTTCTCTCCTATCCTTTTCTTCAAGGATACTAAATTTTCATGACTTCTCCACTGGAGACTGCATTTTCCCAAGCCACATGTCTTGTCAAACTGTTGGCTTTCCCACAATAATTAGTTTAAAAGACCTTCTTTATGTGCTAGTAGCCTTGGTCTGTTTTCATTTGGATTTAATATTTGTATCTCTGCTGTCCAGGGCCTACCTATTCAAGCCTGTCCTGAGGGTACTACACTCTGCACCTTGGGGTGACCCTGGATTTCATGGCAGGGCACTTGGGGAAGCATTTCTGAGCATTTTATTGAGTCGGTCCTGGCCTTAGGCTGAATCTTGCCTTCAAGATTGTTCTCTCCATCCTGCATTGGTGTGACCCCACAGACCTCACCAGGAGCTGTTCCCAGCTCAGAGAAGTGAGAGGTTAGAGAGCACCTCATCAGCATTCAGCACACAACTGATGTTTTGGTCCTCAGCTGTCTGTCCCCATTGCTCTGAGTAGGATGTTTGGAAAAGGCCTTTGGATGCCCATTAAATGGGGAAAGACTGAGTAAAGTGTTCCCTTGGACAGTGCCATAATCACGTGTAAATACTTAGATTGTCTCTTTTTATACGATTTTTGCACCTTTTCAAGGGTGTTGCATTTTGAGGGGTCCCACAAATCTCCAATGAGAAGCTGCAGTGTTGTCTTCCATCCCTGAGCAGAACTTCAATGTTTGTCCCTTTGCTCAGTGAAAGGTGAATTCATGTCCTGTTACTTAGGGATTCAAAATCCTCTCCATTACATTCTTAACACAAATTCATGATCCCTTGTGTAGAATGTGCTGCCATTTCTGGGAAATTCCACTAAATCACGTAGTCTTAGCATCCCACACGAGGCTGAAACACAGTCCCATGGAATGAAAGTGTTTATTTTTGTGTGTGTCTGGGATGTTGCAGTGATTTACAGTCACTGTTGCAGTGATTTGCATCATTTAAGTGGGGTAGTTTGGGTTTATGTGAAATATGGAATTAGAGAAGCTCAAGAATGAAGCAAAACATCTTATTTTACCTGAAAAAAAATTTGACTCCCTCAAGTCTTTGGGTTTCTCTGGTAAATTTTTTTTCTGGAACTGATAATGATCAGAAAGTGAATCTTAGCACCACTATAATCATGGTGCAGTGTATACATGTTTGCTTAGGAGAAAATATTAGAACAGAGGTTGCTCAGGCTTTTTAGTAAGTATGAGAGACTTGTTTGTTTGTTATTCATTAAATCTCCAGCCTGAAGATATGCTAATTATCTTAGATGTCAGTCTAATCTGCAAGAGGGCATCTTCAAAAGCATGTGGGAAAAGGGCACATGAATATGGTATTTTTTGATTCATTATTTGATGCCATACTTTGAAAACAAATAATAAATTCCATTTAACTCCTTGCTTTTGTAAACCTGGTGATGGGCGTAGCACTTAGGGTGGGTTTTAAAGCTGCAGCCAGAGGATTCTTTAGAATTAGTTCTTGTTTTGCTCAGAGCAGTGGGATTTTTTTTTTGTATTTCTTTTTGAACCTCCTCTTTCAGCTTGTTGATTTCTTTGGTGCTGCCCAGGGAAGGTGCAATTCCTTAAAAGATAACCAAACCAAAACCCAACCAAACTTCGGTAACTATATTATTACACAGCTGATGGAAACTGCTTTTCTTTGTCGCTGCTCACAAACCATGGAACTGCTGTCCAGAGATTCCCCGACTGAGTTTTGGAGCAGAAAATCACTGGATGAAATGGTCTGGGCACAACATTCAGGCTAGACTGAAGACAGACTGAAGATTTGTGGGTGACATGGGGTGCCCTGGGCAGAGCCAGGCACCGTTAAATGGTCACCCCTTGTTTCCACCCTGGCATCACCTTTGGATCCTGTTATTCCTCTGCCAGACTGAGGAGCCCATTAGCTATGATAGGCCAATCAACCAGCTCCTAATTGATCTAGTGATGTGGTTACTGATGATGACAAACAGATGAACTTGATGACCCAGGAGGTCCTTTCCACCTGTGTTCTCCGTGGAGGCAGCGAGGTGCTAATGCCAGAGTGAATCATGAGGGTTTCTGTCCTACACCTTTGGGACCAGGCTCCATGGCACCTCCAGCTGTGCTTGGCAAGGCAAAGCGTGACTCCTGAAGTCAGCATTCCAGCCAACAGCACATGGACCAAACATGTGGGTGGATACAACACAAAAATAGCATTTGGGCCCCGAGTGTTGTTTGCTGTGTCTAATCCTGAGCCAGTAATAGGAGGACAGACCTGGACAGGCAAAAATTCAGCCAAGGGTGAACCTCTCTGCAGTGATGCAGTGAAGGCAGCTGGATGGTAGGACAGGCAGCAGCAGGGATTTAGTGAATGTGCAACAGATTTGAAAAAGAAAAGGGCTCTGCAAGTACAGGAGACCTACCTCGCTACAAGCCAGGACTGAAGAAAATGAAGAGGGAATTGGGGAATTCCTGAGGCAGCAGCTTGGTCTCTGTTCCCCAGCCCCAGGGCTGTCTGTCACTAGCTCAGTGCTGCAAAGGGGAGGTCTCTTTTTTTGTTTTTTTTTTGTTCACACTGTATATAGAGTGTGCTCCCATTTGTACAGATGTGCTCATGTGTAACAGCTGGTGTGTGGCATCCTCAGCTCCCTAAAAAGCTGCAAATACAAGCTTTATGCAAATTTCCTCAATCCTGTTCAGAAGGTTCTGTTCCTGTTGCAGAAATATTGGATTATGGCTTTATTTTCAGTTGGGAAACAAAGGGTAAAAATGCAGTCCCATCCCTGGAAGGGACCACAGACTGGCAGATTGCAATGGTCCACCAGGAAAGGCTATTTTGTGGTTCTTGTAGCCTTATGGACATGAACCATAATGTTCAGCCAAAACATTAGATATTTTGGAGCAGAGTGAACATCAAAAGCAGCTGAGCACCCCTGCTGCCTATGTGCAATTTTATTGGTTTGCCCCTTCTGCCAGGCACTGACTGGTGATGAAAAGGGCTGGACCATGATCTAGATGTTCCTTAAAAAAATTGAAATAGCACTGATTCGGGTCTTTACTGTCCTTGTTTCAGACCTGGGATGCTGTTGCCTGCCATGTGCCGCTCCTGGTAGCCAGTTTCCAAATCAGTCAGTGCTGGTGGACATGTTGATTCCCACGGGTCATCAGTCATTCGTTAGCTGATCTCCACCACCATCCTGATCCAGCTGCAATGGGAAATGGGATGCATATTGGGTTGGATATGGGGGCTACTGTGCTGTGGGAAATAATTTTTGAATGCAAGCAAAAAGCCACAGGTAGTTAAATGTAACCAGGTAAACCACGGGACTTCCCAGGGTGAGCACATTGCTGCTGCAGGGATGAGAGCTCTGTGTCACAGGTGTCATGTTTGCGTGCAGGGGAAGCTGTCCTGGCTGGAATCTACTGTGGTGTCCTTGTGCTGCTGCCAGAAAGGGCCTGGCAAACACTCCCTCACGAGCACAGGGATTATTAGTTTAGTAGTGAGTGCACCAACCAGCTGAAGTTTGGGTACAAACCTGCAGGATTTGGTGACTGCAGACATGTCCTCTGCAGTGTTTGACCACAGCACAGGGGAGCAGATTCCAGGTTCATGTTTGTATGAGACTTGGGTTTTGGTGTGTGAGGGAGGACGGAATGGAGATGCTTTAAGTGCATTAGACTTCAAGCTACTCCCCAAAATACTGATGCATTTCTGGTGATTTCTCTGTGCAGCATCAAGGGCTGTGCCATTATCTTTGATAAGGCTGAAATGTTCCTTCAGCAGCCAGAGTGATGCTACTGAATGTACTGATGCTGTTTGGCAAAAAGCCTCCCATCCACAAAAAATGTGTTTAAAGCTTTTTACGTCTTGTGTAAGGGAACAACTGTCTTCTTTCCTAGATACTGCTGCATCATCAGCACACTGGAGAAAGGTTGTGCAGTGACTGAAAAATGATAGTTTTGGGTGCCTTGAACAGATTCTGCAGCTTTCAAATTAAAAATAGGGTGCTTGGACCAAATGCAAATATTTATTATTTCTATGCTCTCCCCTAAATTTGGGTGATATGGAAGGAGACACAGACCATCATAGAAAGGTTTGGAATGGAAATTATTAAATATAATTCAGTTCTAGCCCCCTGCCATGGGCTAGGACACCTTCCACTATCCCAGGTTGCTCCAAGCCCTGTCCAACCTGGCCTTGGACACTCTCAGGGATGGGGCAGCCACAGCTCCTCTGGGCACCCTGTGGCAGTGTCTTGCCGTGCTTATAGTAAAGTTTCTTCCTGATATCTAACCCAAACTTACCCTCTTTCATTGTAAAGCCGTTCCTCCTTTATCCTATCACTGCATGCCCTTGTAAAAAGTCTTTCTCCAGCTTTCTTATAGGCCCCCTTTAGGTACTGGAAAATCTAATGTATGGAAAATCTATACTTCTCATGCAAGCATATTCAACTTTCAGTTGTAGTTGCCTTTTTTTTTTTTTTTTTTTTTTTCCTGTGAGAAGTTTTCTCTGGAAGCTCTCCCTTTTGGCCGGCAGTTCCAGTCACAATCCATGGCAGCAGATGCCTCAAAAGTTAATGACACTGTGGTTTTCTATCACAGACAGGTCCTGAAAGGCCTTATTCTCAGTTACCTTCTACAGGGCAAGGAAATTTGGGATCTCATCTTGCTGCGGGCCTCTTCTGGAGGAGCAGCTGGAGCTTTGGGGGGTGCCATGGGTGGCTCAAGGCACCTGAGCTGTGGGATCGGGCAGAGATCAGAGTTTCACAGAGCAATTAGGAGAGCGGGGCGTGGTGATACTTTAATCTGAGAGCAGCCACCACCCACACCGGGCATATTTTTGGCCTCCTGCTGTCACTGCAGCCATGGGTACTGGCACTTAGGCCGCCACACCCCTCGGCCAATTCCAGCACTGTAGAGCCTTTGCCGCTGATAAAACATAAATAATAATTTTGCAGAGGGGAAAACACTGTGTTCTGGTGGCTTGCTGTTCTGGGTGGGGGTGGGTGGAAATGAGGGTGGCTGGAGGGCATGGATGGGCTCAGCCCTCAATGAAGGGGGCATGTTGTTGGTACCACTCACTGGAGCAGCACTTAGAGGGTCCAGTGACTGCACAGGATGGGGCAGAGTCACACAAGTGGAATCCTCAGTGCTCTCCAGGCACTCCCCTCACTGTCCACAGAAAAATGATCTCAGGACAGATTTTTCCTCCCTCTGTTGAAATTCTGCTGTTTCAGTAGCCTAGTGACAGTCATTGTCTTTCATTTCCATGTGTGAGTTGAATCCAGAGTCAGAAGAATTTCTACTTTGTTCCCAAACAATAGGGCTGTGCTATTTTGCACGATGGCTCTGGCTGTTCAGCCGGTGTGCTGTGCTTTGCTGTTTGCTGTGGTCCCGCCTGGTGCTCAGCAGAGGCTGCAGAATACCCACAGCGAATCCTGACAGTTGTGCAATGCTACACACGGAGTAAAACTCCTTTCTAACCCCTGCAGGCGATCAGTTTACACCCTGAATGATGAGATTTTGATTACCCTTATCTAAGCTGCAAATACTGTAGGGGAGGTGAAATCAGCTGGCTTTGGGCAGGATTATCACAGCGCAGATCTTGGTGACCTTCGGACGCTCCGAGTGCTCGGCAGCTCCAGGGGATGTCGTGGTGCTTGGCCACGGGAAGTTCTTTCAGCGTGCAGCTGTTGCTTGCTGAGGCCTTGTAGATCAAACCCCAGCTCCTGCCATCTCCAGCCTCCCAATTTTCAATGAGCAAAAACCGCCCAGGAGAGTGTTGACAGCAGGAATGGCAGCTGCTTCCTCAGAGTCGGCAGGGAGAGCCTGTTGCCTCAATGCTGGATCTCCCACTGAATGCAGAGACCAATTCCAGCATCCCCAGCCCCACATGGCATCAGTTGCAGCTTGGGGAGCAGCTTTGCCCTCCCAGCCTGTGCTGTTTCCCAGGGCAGCTTTATTCTTCTGTGAACAAAAGCTGTTGAGCTGCAGGGAAGCTCCTGGCTGGAAGGTGGGTCCTTTCCACAGCCCGACTGAGGGGTGGAGTGAGACTGGATTGTGTGTTGAACACTCAGATTCATCTCTCCTCTGGGGTCCTCTCTTATATTTCACATCTAGAAGAAAAGTACATTTTAAAAAATTAAGTCCAGCTTTAAGCCAGAGCTGCTTGTACTCCTCAGTCTGACTGGAGGGAAGGAGAATTGATAAATTAATCAGTTTTCAAGGTCAGGAGAGATCAATAGGACCAGTCAGCCTGGTGTGCTGTGCAAATCAGACCCTAGACACAGCAGTGGCTCCTGAACCAGGCCTGCCTGGGAGATAGCAGAGTTGTTTTGCCTCATGGGAGGATCTCTCACACTGAAGGGATGAGCTCCAATATAAGACCAGGGATGAATAGACTGAATTAGGTGTGACCCAGAGGATAATGCAGCATTCTGCATCTTAATGTATCCATCTGTGAAATGCAAATAATAATAGGGGAACCCTGTAGGGATTCATTAGTCCTTTGAAGATGGCATGTGTTACATGCTATTATTGTGATCTTCCGAAGTTGGCCTCATCCCTGCCTTTTGGACCTACACCTCTCACTGTTGCTCACTTCCTGATTCATTTCCCCCTCCTCCCTGCCACTGTCAAGCCAAATCAGCAGTGGCAGAGGCCTGTCCAGGCCAGTCAGCCACATGTCATGGTGGCTCATGGCCTGGGAAGGGTTGCAAAGATGAGGCTCATGCTCTGGTTCCAGCACAGGGGGCTGGAAATTGCTGCCATGGCAATGCAGGTGTGACCAGGACACCCCGGAGCTTTCTGTGCTGGAGGATGTCCAAGGGATATGTGGTCAGTCCGTAACCCAAGATGCTTTTTGTGATTTTTCAGATCAGAGTTAAAAAGGTGGATTTGGGTGGGAAAGGAAACCTGGTGACAGGGAAGGGTGTGACTCATGAGACACTGGGTCCAGAGGAGGGTGCAGCAGATGCTGGATTTAGGGGAAGTTCTTAAATGCTCTCAGTGCACAGAGATTTGCAAAGCAATTATTCCAAATTAAGCTTATCTACTTTGTCTCCTTTTGGTAGAGTAAGTTCACTTGACACAGACTTCTTTTTTCCCCTCTTTTTGAGTGTTTTTATTCTTCAGTGAGGACTTGCTGTCTTCTAGATGTGTTTCTGAAATGCATTTTACTGAGGCTTCGTGGATGCATAGCATTCACTGTGCACTTGACTCTCAGAAGTGGAAATTGGGAAATTCCCATCATCCCTGTCCTGCCCTCAAGCCATTCCTGCTCCTTGGTGAGCTGCCAGAGTAGGAGTTGTGCTCCAGGATGAAGGGAGTTAACACCTGCAGCATTTTCAGGGATGCAGCCAGGAGCTGTGACCAGCCAGCAGCTGGGGCTGCACACCCAACACCACGCTGGGAGCTCAGCAGCCTCTGCAGGAAAGACTTTTTACTGTCTGAAATAAGTCTGACCTTACTGTGTCAGACTGCTGGAGCTCTGCTTTGGGCTCAGGAAACTTTCCTGACTGAAGGGAAAGGACTGTGGTGGCCTTGGGTACTTGCAGTGACAGTGGGGATTGCAGGATGACCAGGACTTGTTTCCCTGGAGATCTGGGCAGCAGCCACCTGAGAGCTTCAGAAGGTAAAAATGGGAGCTCTGGGACATGTGGCTATGGCAGCCCAGAAACTCAAACTCACCTCCATCAGCTTGGGGTTCACTGGCTTCTTGACTGGTCAGCACCTGGAGTTTGGTCATGGAAGGGCAGGCAAAGCTTTGTCCAGTACCATAAATTTTGTTCTTGCATGGGATGTGTGGATGAGGAACCTCCTAAGCTCTGCTGAGATGGGTGAGACTTGTAACTCCTCTTGCAGGCCAGGTCTGGCCCAGGGTGGGTGCATAAATGAGGAAACCATCCTGTGTCTCTGGAGTCTCTCTTTTTGGAATGCCTCACTCTGGAGTTATAAGAGAGTAGGTTTGGGCTGGGTATTAGGAAGAAAGTCTTCTCTGTGAGGGTGCTGATGCCCTGGCAGAGGTTGCCCAGAGAAGTTGTGGCTGTCCCTGGATCCCTGGAGGTGTTCAAGGCCAGGTTGGAAGGGGCTTGAAGCAACCTGATCTGGTGGGTGGTGTCCCAGCCCATGCCAGGGGATTGGAATGAGATGATCTTTAAGGTCCCTTCCAACCTAAACTATTCTGTGATTGTATGAACTCATGAAACTGCTGAAGTTGAGAGCTCTGGATTCAGCTTTGGCTGTGAAGCAAAACACCATTTACTCTGTGCTTCCCTTATTGAATATGCCAAACAACTCTGTCTCTTCCCTTTTCTCCCTGAGGATCTCTGGGTTGGAGAGGGACATAGTGGTCAGCTGGAAAATAAAGCAGTTTCAGTATTTTATAGAAATTAGGTGTTGAGCAGTGGTGCTGATGGGGTTCCTCAGAAGAAGAGAGATGGTGGGAGGTAAAAAATTCCATCAATCAGGACAGAAAAGTACATCTGTGCTGGGAATATAGGCATGTCTGTAGTTTTATGAGGGCAAATGGTGCTGTGAAAAAGACTGGCACTGCTGCCAGGGAAAATGTGGGTGAGACATGGGCTGCAGATCCTCATCAGGGCTTTTTGTCCCACTGTCTGGTGGCTTTGGAGGCCCAACCCAAAACACTGCCTTGCTCTGGGGTGAGAATGGGACAACATAGCTCATGTCCTCAAGCATTCAGGGCAACTTCAGAGCTGCTTGGGATGGAGGCTGGCATTCAAACAGTGAAGAGCTACCAAAGCACAGATGGCTTAACAAAAACCCACAAACCCAACCAAAAAAATCCCAAACAAACCCTTCCTCCACTGCCTTAAGAAAAAATTCCCAAACCAAAACACCCTAAAAAACCCCAAACCAAACAACACCCCCACCATTACCATCCTATCCAATTATGCTGCCAGGAAGCTTTTCTCTGGTAAAAATATCCCTAAGTGATGCTAAACCCATTAGGAAGGAGGTGATCCTGCCTGCAAAACACTGCCATGTCTCTAATGGGAAGAAATACAACTTCCTGAGTGGACAAGGCATCTCAATTATTTTTCTCTGCCTATAGATGTATTTCTGTGCAGGCACAGCCTGTGAGGGAATGAAATATGGGAACATCAAAAAGGGGAGAATGGCCATAGGAAAAGGAGTGTGATGTTCATCACTAATTAGGGTATGACTCATTTGGCTGTTTATTGGACTGCCTTCCCACTCTCCTTGGGGCCCTGGGGAGGGGAGAGGTGAATGCCCACTGTGATGTGTCCTGCCTGCCACAGTGCTGGCCCAGCTTGCTGCCTGCAGGATATTGTTGAGCCTTTTGGGTTTTCAGCTGCCTAGGGGTTCCCTAAATTTCACGTTATGCTTCTATTTTCTCCTGCGTTTTCCTAGTTACTCCTTCGTGATTATTTTTATCCTGATTCCTGTTTTCTTAGCAGAATGTGGTGAAAAATAGATCCAGTGAGAGCTGTCCTACCAGGCACAGCATCTTTATATGCTGTTTACTTTTCCAAATCTTGTAACAGAGACATGAACAAAAGATACCTTTGCAATATCTCTTTTTGCCCTCATCTGCTTTTCTCAGTGGCATTTTGCTCTCCACCTGTTTGGCATATATTTGTAAATTAAGATTAGCTAGGTGCTGTGCTAAAAATACATTAATAAAGCATTGGGATCATCTCTCTTCCAGATCCAATCTTGTGGGATATAAATTCCTATGGGAATTAATGGGCTGTCTGGATTTCAGTGCAGGATTGAGACTTCACGGTGTGGATGGATCAATATGGTGTAAATCGATCAATACAGGCAATCAAGTGAGTCAGGCAAGGTTTATGCTTAATGCACTCCTGCTGTCATCCCTCATTGTGCCCAGGTTTGTGCAACTCAAGCACACAAGCAAATCTTCCAAACCATATGGTTTTGCTGGGTCCTCTCCATCCCTTCACATTTTACACTATTGCTTGGGGGTTTTTTAGGAGGTTTTAGTTGTGCAGTAGTAATTAGGCCGGGAATCCTTTTTATTTTTTTTTCCCTCTTGAGTTTTGTTACTGAATGTGGATCTGGTTTTGGTATCAAGGTGTATTTGGGCCATTCTGAGCTTCTCCCACTTGTTGGTGTGGATGTAATTGGTGGACAGGGGCTGCAGTGGCTGGAGTATGGGAGAAATGGGGTGGTCACAAGGCCAGAGTGGGGTCAGGACCTGTCTCTCCCTCTCCTTTTCCTTGTCACCCTGCACTGCCAGGCTGGGAGCTGCTCTCACCTGGCCAGTCTGACCTGATTTGGCACCCACTCTGCTTCCTTCAGGAATAGGGCAGTCAGCCAGGGAATTGTTTAATTTCTTTGTAGGAATAGAACTTTTGGAGGAAAAGAAAATTTTAAGAACAAAACCTTTTTTAAAAATGCGCTTCCCCTTCCCAAACCCTCCCACCTCATGGCTGACTCATGGGCAGACACTTCAGTAACAAACAGCATCTTTTGTTTTTTGTCCTTCAGATGTATTTCCAAGCTCTACCCACTTTTAAACTACTTTATACTTTTTTTTTCTTTTTCTCTTCCAATTCTCCCAAGGATTTACTGACACATGCTCTGTCAGCTTAGTTTTCCTCTCTTCCTGTTGGCCTCCCCTCCAATTCCACGCCCAAATACGCACACAGAAATTACCTCATGATTCAGGACAATACACAGCTCTTCAGATCTGCCATGAGCCATCTGCATGGCCTTGGGCAGTTTGCTACTGTATTGGAAACTCTCCATTGTGAACCTGCATGTGATTTTGTTTCGAAAAGAAATGTTAGGGGTGACCATGCTTCAAGTTAGGGCTGTGCTGGCTTGGCTTTGGCTCCAGCTGTGAACACGAGCAACTGTTCTGATCTGAGAAACGTGTGGCAGCAATTTATTACAAGGATTTATACTGAGCTCTACTGGCCAGGCACATATGTCATGCAGAAGAATGTTTTCCTCCTCAGGTGGTGCTGATCTGCCTCTCTGCACAGCCACAGCCTGTGCTCGAGCCCCTCATTGCTTTGGTTTACTTGACTGACTCATTTATCCACCCCTTTCAAACCTTGCAAATGACTTTTCTCTCCAAATTCTTCTCTTTTCACTGGAGACAAGGCACATAGCTTCTTCCCACGTAAATCACATTCCAAAACTTTGATGTCATCTTTATTTTCCTCTCTCGAGACTCCTGAGAAACCTGCACAGGATGATTACTTTCGTCTTATCTCTTCTTTGGGAAAGACCAGAGCAGGGCTGCTTTGCTGGACCCTTTAGCATCAATAACAATACACCTCAAAGAGCAGCATCTATAATGGTCTGCCAGGTCCCACCTGGGCTGAAGAAAGGTTTTCACTAATAACATTGCAGTTTTTGTTTTGTTTTTTTCTGAAGACAACAGGGAGAAACTAGGAAAGGATGAGCATTTGGCAATATGGTTTTATCATTAACACAGCTTCTATGAGAACTGTAGCATCAAACCCAAAGAATTTCAACAAAGCTTCAAACTTGATGTTTTTCAACGTTTCCTGAATGTTTACTCTTTAAGGTTCTCACTGAGGTACTTTAATAAAAGCAGACTGACTTCCAGAGGTTTGAGTGAGCTGGCCTTCCTGTTGTCTCTTCTGCAGCCAAGTTATTAAAATAAAACCCTTTCAGCAATTTTTTTGACATATGAAAGGGTATTTGTGGTGTGATGTCTGGAGTCCCGCTGTCTTAGGAACCACCCTGAGGATGGCAGGAATCCCTCTGGCTGTGTGGGGGACCTGAAGTGATCTATTTATAATTTTCTTACCTTGATAAAATGCAGGGAGTGACTCAAATATGTCCCATCCTTATGGAAATTAATTGTGTTAATGGGATCATTAGAATTTAGAGTAGTGTCAACAAACTGGTTTTTGAAGCTAATGATGGTTCTTGGGAAGGTTATGTCATAAGGAAGGCGGAGAACCTGGTCATCTATATATATGTGATCAGCCCTGAGCCCTTTCTTTGGGTTTCATTGAGCAATGCTCTAGTAGAGTCAACGTAGGCAAACAGCTGCCACCACCCTCACCATGAAAATAGAAGGTGCCTCGGTGGTCCTTGCTCTGGCATTTTTCTGCTTCTTCTCAGGTTAGTAACTTGTGCTGGAATCTGGGACTGGCAGAGGACGCAGCCTGGGAATGCCCATAAAGGCAGAGAGAGAGAGGATTAGAGAGCCCTTTTTTTTTAAAAAGCGTGGTGGTATAGCAGAAGACCACCATTTTTTTTTTTTTGTTGTTCTACATGTATTGGTTTGATATAACATGTCTTGCTAACTACTTTCTTTTTCGTGTGGAAATATGAAAGTTTTATTGGTAGATGAAAGCATCTATTTTAAATAGAATTAACAGTTTAAGAAAAAAACCAAAAAAGCCAAACTCCCATTTGTCTAAGTGGAAGAACACCAATTTCCAACCAGACTGAATTCTTCCATAAAAAGTCCAACTTTGAACAAAAATGTAATACTTTTTTTGTAAATTCAGAAAAAATAATGTCTTGTCAACACTTGCTGAGGAAGGCATTTTCACATGGCTGCAGTAATTTGCCTACAATAGATAGACTTCAGCAGGAGTTAGGTTTGAAGCAATGGTCTTTCAATTTCCTGCTGGTTTCTATTGAAAAAGCACTAATGGAAGATTTCTTGACAGTTCCTTACAATGCCACTGATGATGCAAAGGAGGATGAAACATATTATACCAGCTTTAAGTGGCTTAGTAAAAAGAAATAGGTATCAGCTACTCACCTGCTGACTCATTATTAATTTGATAATTTGTCTGAAGTACTGCAAATGGAATGGGCTTTGAAAAGGAATTTGTCATTTTGGACAAACAACAATGGCCTAGTAGTAACTTCCCAATTTTAAGGGGTGGTGAAGAATGCCAAAAATGTTTGTGTGAGCTTGATGCAACTACCAAGGCAGGAGTATAGAATAATGGCGAAACAGTTACTTGAACCATCCTTGGAACTTGGATTTTAAACCTGAGAAAAGTAACACAATAAAGAAGGGCACAAAGACACACCAAAAAAATGGATGTGATTTTGCATTTGAATGACAAAAAGTGCAATGTTCCAGAAAGGACTGGGCATTAGAGAATTTCTATCAGTGTGAAATAATGCATTGGATTAGCTTTTATCAAGAGGCATTTGGGTGGATTAGGAAACTGCATCAAGTATTTTAATTAAATGCTTTTGCTTTAAAATTTCCCTTCAGATATTTTTGTATGGTTTCATTGTTCCTTTTTCTGTCGCAGATGTTGCCAGTCAAGCTTCGATTAAGGCGAGTCCAACCTCTTCTAGTCTGATTCTCCCTTTGTTTTGCCCACTTACATTGCTTAATGCACGCTCTGAGCAAAGTCCGTTTAGATGCACTATACTTAGATATTATAATGCTTTTTCAGTGGTGGAAAGAGCAGTGAATCTCTCCATATTTAGAGACAACACTTAAGTAACACGGCAGTGGCTCCAGCTGACAGTGTGTGTTTGGTGCATGATGCTGAGAACATATCCAAACAGCTCTGGGCTGGAAATCTCGTGAAGAGATGTTAGAAATGGCATGAATTATATTTTTAATGATATTTTGGAATATAACTTCTGTTCAGGCAGGAAGCCCTGCTTCTGATAATTCTTGAGTTTCATAATTAAAAGAATTAAGGGAAGTCCTTTGAGCCTCAGAAAATAATTTGATTCAATGACTTAGAAGTCAGTTCCATTCATGTTTTAATCAAGCAAGCTTGTCTCCTTGGTAAAGATCCTTTCGGGAAACACAGTAGCCAAAAATAACTGAACGGTTCATTGCTTCTCCCTGCTCTGCATCTCAGTTACCCAGCAGAAGATGCAATGGGCTGCTGCAACATTGCACAAAATTACTGCTCTGCTTCCTGAGAGGGTTGTGCTTTTCTGTGCTTGTCTTGCACGTGAATCACTCTTCAGGCACTCTGGCCCGTTCGTTCCTCTTGCATCCCTCTGGCACTTCCAGGGCTGTATTTTCTGCTCTTGGCTAACTTTATAACCTGCAGTCCTCTGCTTTAGTGGGTAGCAATTTGCAGCTGTATGTAAATTAAATGTGTTCCTTAAATATATATATTCCTTTCCCCATGATTAATGGTTCTTGCAGTGGGTTTTGAACTTTCTCGTTGTCTTTTCTGCCTCGGGAGCTGTGAGCAGGGCTCTGGGTGCAGCCTGTGCCACGTGTGGTGTGTGGCCAGGGATGGGCAGGAGGAGCATGGTTTGTGTGAGCAAACTGGTGCTGCTGAGATCCTGCAGCACGCCCAAAAAGGATTCAGTGTGAACAAGCAGTTCTCAGGATCTTGCTGAGAGCCTGCACTGATTGCCCTCCTCTGTGCTTTTCAGAACGAATGCAGGAAATTTTGGTCACTTCTGCGCAGCGGGAAGTTTTCCTGTCCCACCACCAGGGAGCCCTTCAGCAGCCCAAATAACAAAGGAGACCTCAACAAGTGCATGATGTGCCAAAGGCTGCTGTGAGTATCAGCTGCCTGCTGGCTCCAGTGGCAGCCCTGCCCACCCACAGCATGTCCTTTCCCTGCCAACTCTCAGGTGGCTCCGTGCTGTAAAGTTGTTGTCCCTGGCCAGCCAGACCAATCTGTAGTTCTTCAGCAAACCTGTGAACCCAGTAGCTCTCCCCAGCTCATCACATGGTGCGGACTCACCACAGAGCAAATGCAGAGTGAAAACTTACACAGGTTAATTTCTTGTTTCCGTAGATGGTGTTTCTTAGGATGAAGAGAGCTGGATATTAGGCAGGGAGAAAGGATGGCACAGTGCCCCCAGAGCAGAGATGTTAAACACCCTGGATATGTGTCAGGGAGCTGAGCCCTGCTGCTGATCTGTGCTGCTGCCTTGTGCAATGGGGAGGTGGGGTTGGCCAGACTGGCCTTTAATCACTCCCTATTTTGGCTTTGTGTCTGAGCACTGCACGCTACCCCGTCACTCACACCTCCCTTTCTTGCAGGGAAAGAAACTCAGAAAACAAAGGGAGTGGTGGAGAGGCGAACAGGAATGTGAACTCCTTGGGAAAGGTGAGGTGAAACATTGCTGCTGAAGCCAGTTTTACAGGCGATGGCATCTGGTCTGCTGCCTCTGACCCGCTGCCCAGGGCTCTTCCTCATCTGCAGCGTGGGAAAGGGCCCTGCAGTGGGAGCAGGGCAAACATGCCCAGCCTTGGGAAGAGCGTCAGCCTTTGGGCCATCCACCAGCACAAAAGAAACCAAAACTCCTGGCGCCTCCTCCCAGGCAATCACAGCACCTCTGGTGTGTGCCTGACCCAGAGCCCTGGCTGAGGAGGATGCCTGCCTGTTTATAAGGCACACCATTGTCATCTGGCAAATATTTAATAGCAAGGTTGGTGCATGTGAGCTCTGACTAGGGCAGGGTGTGGGAACAGGCTGGCTCTAATTGTCCCTTGTTTATCTTGTTGATGCACCTGGCTGGTTTCTTTTACCCATAGCTGTTTTTCTAGATAGAAGGTCTTTATGTGGAGGGAGCTGTCCTTTTAGCCTTGGGTTTTTATTCTAGATGGGAATGAATTGGTTTCCATCAGATAGTGTTGGTTGTGGTGATTGATTTATTTATTTTTTACATCTGGTTAAGCAGGGTAGCTTTCTAGCTCTTGTGTGTCTGGACAAATTAAAGGCTTTGTAAGGCATAGCTGTCCTAAGGGAGATCTTTTTTTTTTAGATATCTGACTTGCCAAAGTGTGGTCCAGAAGGCAGAAGGACAGTTTTACAGCGTCAGGAAGAGACCTACACTGAATTTCTTTGTTAAGCCATAGATTTTCTGTCTGGCTTTTGGCAAGTAATTTTCTAGGCTTGACTTCCCCATCTGCAGAGCTGGGATAAGCTATCAAGCCATCTCCTCTATGTGGTGTGAGAGGAAAAAATGTATTACAGATCACATAACAGATAAAGTTGTAAGTGCTGCATAAATGAACCTGAAGACCTCACATATTCTATGTGTTTCTTATGCTCCAAACTTGCCCTGAAAGTTATAGGAAAGCTGTTCAGAGGAAAGTAAAGGCCAGGCTGAAATGCTTAAGCAGGCTTTGCTACAAAAGCCTTTTGTGAAATAGAGTGCTTTAGTTCAATTAACACATACCATCATGTTAAGTGGAAGGTAAAAACACCCACCTCTTACTCTCGTGTACCTGGCAATAGGAGGTATTCAAAGATTATATTTTCTTTATGCCTGCAGCTTCATTTTTTTACTGTGCATGGATTTTAAAATTCTTTAATTTTAGTAGCATGTTCTCTCACGAGAGACGGGAAAACTGACTTTCTCATTTAAAATTCACTGAAATTGTGGGTTTTATACTTAGAGCAGAGCTTAGGTCCTTCGGGCAGGCTCTTGCATGTGTTATCTATTAGAAATAGCAGCAAGGCTGCCCTGGATGCTAAAGATCTGCTCATCTAAACATATGGATTTATTTGTTTTATGCTGCATGTTACGGTTTTCCACCGAGTTCCGCCTCAAGGAAGCAGAATAACGTTTGAAATGTAATTCGTTGGGTGGATAATCCTTTGTGGATTTGTGGGAGATGTGCCTCTCTCTCCGCATATCCGTGTCAGCCCGTGCTTTTGGCGTTTGCACAGGATGAGTGTCGGGAGTTTCGGGATCTGTTCAAGAGAGGGAAACTTTCCTGCACCAGGGAGAACGACCCAGTCCGGGATGCCTCTGGGAAGCAGCACAGCAATAAGTGCATCATGTGTGCAGAGAAGTTGTGAGTAAAGGAAAGGAGCGTGGGGAAACCTCTCCTCCCTGGAGCACCCCTGGTATTCACTTTCTCATCTCTCTTCTCTTCCAGCAAAAGGGAGAATGAGCGGAAGTTATCTAAAAACAGACAAGGAAAAGATAAGGTGAGATTAAAGTATTAGGCAGGTCAATATGGAACTTTATTGGATTTTCACCCAAGACAGAGAAAAGGGAATGTTATCCTACTCCGGTGCACTTTCTCCTCTGACTTAATTTTGAGATCCACTTTCCTCATGCTCTTTATTTCTTATTCATGCTCTTGAATCCCTCAAGTGAACAACTTGTGCCTGAATATTATGGTCTGTGCCACTGACCTGTGGATCTTGGGGCAGGCAAATCCTGACAGAGCAGGAAGCCAGGTGTGCTGTGCTGTCCCAAATTTCAGCTCACAGGTGGAGAGGTCAGTTCTGCTGAGGCTGCTAATTAGGTGGAACAGAAAAATGTGTGAAAGGCCCTAAATCTGAACTCTGCACAGCTTAAGAGAGCATTGTGTTCTGGGAGATGTCAGCCCAGCACTATCTCCAGGCCTGTGGCTCAGTTTTAGCTTTTTTTTGTTGGAAACTTTGTTCTCATGGAGCTGTGATTTGCCACCTTCTCCCTGGTATGCTGCAGCCACCATGTCACTGTGCACTGGTGCTTTGCTGGCAAAAGCAGCCCAGTAAAGGGGAAAATAGTTGGTTTCCATCACTTTCCTCTTGATTTTTGCTATGGTAGGGACTGGTGCGGCCCCCTTAAGCTTCAGTCTTGGGGATAATCCTGTTTTAGTGCTTTTTCTAATGACTTTGGCACAAAAAAATAGAAGTGTAAGTAAAATTTGCTGATGGCAAAGCTGGGAGGCAGTATCAGCAGAGGAGGATCAGCAGATCACTCAAGACTAATTGGATAGTGCTGAGGCCTGGAGTAATAGAAACAAGATAAAATGTAATGGCAGTGCAAGATCACACAGTCAGTGATTAACAAGAATTCCTACTCATGGGCTAGAAGTGACAAAGGATAAGAAAGCCCTGCATTTATTAGTGGGTCAGGGATGTGGCAGGCCATGAAAAAGGCAAATGCACGACTCGGATGTGCTCGGTGAGATTTTTGCAGCAGAGGTCAGGCCTGAACAGGGCTCCAGAAATGCTGGCTCAAAGAGAAAATGTTTGAGAGAGGCTCTTGGGGGGAGGCAGATCTGTCTGCAGAGGATTGGGCTGCTGAGCTGAGCTGGTCCCAGGGAACAAGGAGGGCTTTTCTGAGCTTGTTGGGAAGGCAAAGCATTGCCTGAACTGTGCAGGGGTGTGAGCTGCTGGTGGGGAGAAGCAGTGAGGCTCCTGGGGAGCTCCTCTGGAGTGGGTGCAGCACTCATTTCTGATGGGTCAAGGCTTTATGGCTGTTGGCACAGCAGGAGAAGCTCATCCAGGGCCAGATCATCTCTGCTACCCGTGGCTGGGATGGCTCTATGGAAGTGTGGGGCTTTGTACTCAGAGTGGTTTTCCAGCATTACCCTCGTGGGAAAGCTGAGGAGCTGGAGGCTGGGGTGCCCTGGATGGGATGCAGAACAACACTGAGGAAACCTTCCCCTGGCAGAGAGGATGAGGTGTTGTGAACTTGTGAGCAAAGCAAAGGGTGACGCCAGTGACCTGCCAAGGACCTTCAGGCAAACTATGAAAACTGTGAACAAAATGGGCAAAAAAATTGCAAATGTTAAAAGCTGTTTTTAAAAAGAAAAGGGTAAGTGGAAGTCACTTCCTTATCCTTTGTACTTGCTATTTGGAACTGCCTATTGCAGTGTGTGAAACAGTTGAAATTAGGGGGACTGAATGTTTCCATCCATGTTACGTAACAGGGGAAGGTTAACACAGTTTCTGTACAGCAGTTTTGAACAAGGAACAAATTAATCATCCCCTTCTCCAAACAACCTTCCTGTGCTCGTGGGCTATCAAGTGTGTTTGCATTGTGCTTTTATGTTTTAAATGCTGCTTCTTGATTGACATGTCTCAAAGTGTAGCTGGTTTGGAGGATCCTACGCAGTTTGTAAAGAAAATTATCTCGAGCTACAATCTGGGAAGAGGCTGTAGCTGTGTATTAAGGATGTTGGGAGAAAAGGGAGTGACTTCATTGCTGTATCGGTCACATCACTGGCATGCTTTGGATAGCCCAGCCAGGAGAATAATAATTACTGGGACCATACTAGAAAACTCCCAACACGTGCTGTGCAGGCAGAAGGACACGGAATTTTTCTGACTCACCCCTCTGTTTGTATGCTAAGTGCCTGGTACTGCACACCCTCTTCTCTCACCCCCACCCAGACTCTCCTATGATGCATTTGTGATGGTTCCACGCTCTCCTGGCAGGAAAACCCCAGGTTTCTAAGGATCTGATCAATCAGGCAAGGAGGACAGAGTGCCCTAACCCTGCCCTCCTCTTGCAGGATGACTGCAGCGAGTTTCGCTCCCAGTTTGAAGCTGGTGGACGCCTGTCCTGCACGAGGGAGAACGCCCCTGTCCGGGATGCCTCTGGCAGGCAGCACATCAACAAATGTCTCATGTGTGCTGACAAGCTGTGAGTACCCCTTCCTCTGAGCAGAGACAGCAAAGAGGGAAACCCCTGGCTGCAAAAGTGCAGCTTCTGCCTGTGAAGCTGCATCTGGGCAATGCCTAGGAGAGTCCTAACTCCCAGTGGCCCTCTACGAGATGCTCTGGCAGTAGGATTCCTCTTCCCCCTTCCCTTTCAGCACTAAGGGCAGCTGAGAAGCAGTGTGGAGTAGAGGAGGAGAAGCAAGGTTGACAGAGAGCAGCCCCTTTCTCAGGGGACTGTCGGGCATGGGCAGCTCCTGAGGAGTTTCCCACATGTGTACTTTGCCTTCCAGATGCTCTCTCTCTCTACTCCCATAGAGCATATGCAGAAGCAGACCTGATATGAAAGCAGCCACCTGGAACCAGGATGTAGCATACAGTGGGAATGGTGAGGAGAAAGGGAGAAGCCTTAGGGGGTGGGAATTAGGAGCAGGACCACCAGGAACAGGGACTGTGGATGGGGAGATGGTACCTAGTGACGTGACACAGGCTTACAGGGCAGCCCTGGATGCTGGTGGCACTCGCATTACCATAGCACTCCATTTTTTTCTCCTCTTCCCTTCTTTCAGGAAAAGGGAAGCTCAAAGAGGAGGTGGAACTGTCCAGCGCAACAAATTGCCCGCCTCAGAGAGGACAAACCAGGTGAGATGTAGCTCAGAGCCTGTGCAGAACTCAGAAAGGGTCTGGTAAGAATCTGTGGGATCTGGATGGCCAGGGACTGCCTGCGGCCAGCCTGGGGTGATCAAGGTGTTTAGGATTCTGTAACCAGCTAATCATGGGGGAGAGAAGCTGGTTGTATTGCAAAGCCTCCCTCGTTTGTGGGATGGCCCTGGATGTGAGCATACAAACTGGACCTGTTCGGTCCTGACGGAACAGCCCCTCTCACTTTCCCAGTGATGTGGTGCTATATGAGAGACAAAGGGCAGGTTCAGACTCCCCACAATCCTGTAAACCCTTGGGTGATAATGTTTGGTGGGTATGGAGTGCATCAAACCTGCTACTTTAGGAACAGCCCTGTAATTCTTTGGGCCTGGGAGGATGAGGGGGCAGGGCAGGAGCTGCTTTAGCTTTGCTGCTTCCCAAGTTGCACGGAAGCTGTTTCTGTGTTGTTGAGTGTGTTCTGTCCCTTTTGCAGAGGAACTGTGGTGGTTCACGGCAGGGTGTAAACGAGAAGCGTCCCTTCTCATCAGGCAGAGGGTGAGTTCAGTAGCCTGGCCCCACACACACCACCAGTCCTGGCACTGGTTTCTGCCCCCTTCCATGTATGTGTATTTTCTAGGGGTGGTTAGGAGATTAATTGGAGCAAGGATGGTTTGACAGCACAGTCTGGGGTGGAGCAGTGCATGTTGTGCTCTTTGGTGCTCACTCCAGCACTTCCCACTGGCTGAGCTGGTGATGGGGAAGAGACACATACTGGGGCATGTCTCTCATGCAACACTTGCTCCATTTTGGCCCTGATGTTTGTATAGGAAGTACCAGTGATTGGTGTGCTCAGAATCCCTCTCAGGACATTTTGTCCAGCAAAATCTGTCTCCTGGCAGTGCACACATGTGCCTGGCCCTGGCTCAAAGGCAGTGGCTGGTGCACCATGTGCTTTCTGGGCACTGGTCAGGCAGGAACTGTTTGTTTTATAGCTGTTGGCCCTGAGCAGGACTCAGCTGCTTCTTTTTCTGAGGCACGCTGAGATTTCTTGCTTTTGACTAGTGCAATTCCTTCATGTCCCCCTTCCATCAAGTGCTGCCAGCAGACACAGGGGTGCAGAGCCCTGAGGAGGTGGTGCACTCAGACTGAGCACACAGCAAGGCCATGTCCTGCTCTTGGCTTCCTCCCTTTTAGCATAAGGCTGGGGGGCTTCTCTCCCTCTCCTCTCCTCTCCTGTGGGTGGGTGGATGCCACAGTGCAAACAGCCCTCCAAGAGCTGTGGGGGTGTGTAGGGAGGGTGGGTTTGCACTCTGGTCCTCCTGTTTGGAAGGAGATGGTGATGAACTGTATCTCTGCTCTCTCTGCCAGCCCACAGGGTCAGCGTGGCAGGAACTGCAACCGGCCTCCCGGCCGCAAGTCACAGAGCAGAGACACCAACGAGGTAATGATTCTAAATCCCCCTCCTGCCCCTCGAGTGACAGCTGTGTGGGCAGAAATGGGGTTCCTGCCCCTCGGGTGTCAGAAATGGGGTCCACTCCCCATGGGGTGCTCCTCTGCTGGTCCTGAGCCACTCCTGCTCCTTTCCCAGTAGCTCCTTTCCCTGCCCCTTTTCCTGTTCTTGCTGTAACCCTGAAGCTTTTCACTTGGCCCCATGTCCTTGGAGGGGTTTGAATGAATGAAAGTATCTGTAACCTGCTGAAAGCCTTTGTATCACCTGGCATGGAAACAGAGGGAAGAGCTTGGCTCCTTGTGGAAGCCCCCCAGCTGTGGGGATGTGGGTCTGGAGCTCAGGTTGGAATCCTGCCCCACATGTAGCCAAAGCAGGGTAAAGAGTGCTACCGCCCCATGCTGAGATAAAAACCATGGTCAGAGCAGGGTGGTGGAGCTGACCAGGGGATGAGGACAAGTTTGGCAGAAGGAAGGAGTGCTAAAGGGGGAAACACTGAGTGGTAGATGACAACCGTGTATGGAATAATGTAGGAGGAAGGTGGGGGTGTCTGCTCTCCCTTCTCATAAGAAGAAAATGGAATAGTTCCAATGAAGCTAAAAGTGGAAAATGTGAATTAATAAGAGAAAATAAGTTACCGTAAAAAGGGTGACTAAACTGTGGATCTCGCTATCACAGGGTGTTGTCTAGAGGTAGGATGGTTAAAAAAATACCTGATGTTTTAATTCCTCCAGAATTTTCATGCAGTAATTTAAATAGCATTTTGGAAGAGATAGAAAACGTATTTCTATGGGTTTGGAGGGATCTTACTACCAACTGCCTTAACTCTCTCTGAAGCCTCTGCCACTGACCGCTTCCAGAAAAGGGATATTCCAGTTAAAAACCCAATGGATAGTTCAGGCACTGCAATTTTGATGCATTCCACAGGAAGCTTTAGGTGTAATAAGGCCAGTCTGCTTCAGGGCTTAGTGGTATTTCCTGGTAGCACCGGAGGGGGAGTGGATGCCGATGAGCCTGACAGACCAGAGGTGATTCAGGGAGAAGATCTGCTCCTCTCCTCTTTCCAGGGCCACCTGTGCGTTTTGTCACAGACAATTCCCAGGGCCAAAGGAGCGGTGGCACTGGCTGCTGGCACCTGTTGATGTGTGGGGCTGCAGGTGGGGTGGCCTCCTGCCCTGGGCTGAGGTGCAGGCAGCAATGTCTGGTGCGTAGGAAGGCATCCAGCAGAGGATTGCAAAGGTCAGCATTGTCTGCTCTCACGTCACTGATAATTACGCAGATGAGGGAGGAAGCAGCACATTATGGAAATTAGCAAGTGACGTTTAACCAGCAGGTGCTACCACAGCACCCCAACATCACCAAAAACTCCCCCTGTGCTGGCCGGCATGAGATCCTCCTTCCCTGGGCTGCTTCCTGCTGCTGATAAACATCACTTTTTGTGCTGAATGCTGCATCTCCAGGTGGAGGGGGAAGTGGAATGTTCTCCCAGACCCATCGCACCATTTGCAGCCGTTGCAGCACCTATTGTAGCACTGGAGAAAGGGGTTGGAGAGCCCATTAGCGGCTTCTTCGTCTCGATCTTTTTTCGTTCCCGGGAGCTGCGGTGGGGCTGAGGAAGGGGCTGTGCGTGCCAGGGAACAGGGCTGTGCTATCCCTGACCTCTGCTGTTGGAAATCTGCTATGACTGTGCAAACAACCCGCTCGGCTCGCAGGGTGCGAGAGGCTTTTTGGGGGATCCCTAAAAACTCGCTCCTTGTTCCGTCAGTGTGTGTGTGTGCTGGCTGTGCCACGTGTGGTTTTTAGGGAAAACTGTGCCTGAATGTTCCCGTTGCCGTGCTCGGGAGGCAGCAGGAGGGCACCCCTCATTAGTCATAGCTGCTGGTGCCTCTCGGCGCGGTGGGCGTCAGGAGCGCTGCGTGCCGCACCGCCCGCGGGCAGCGCCAGCCTGCTCCAGGCGTAATTCCTCAATTTTGGCCCATGGCTTTCGTCTCAGTCCTTGGAGATAAAATGGTGTCGGCATACTTGATAAGGAAGGCTAGGTACAGGTGGAAGATTTTTTGTCTTGTGGATGCAGTTTGAGAGAAATGAACCTTGCCCTGGGTTGTAGCGTTGTGGGGGATCAGTGAGCGGGGCATGAAGGCTCCAAAGCTTGGCTGACTGGTCCAACAAGAGACATGATGTCTTTCCAAGTCTGGTCTGGATGGATGTGATTCAGGACAGGCTTGGTTTGTGAGCACCTTCGGGTCACGTGCAAGTGAACCGTCACCAAATGTGATTTCTTTCTCTCTTCAGCTGGACTGTGATCGAATTCTGCATGGGGTAAAGGGTGGAAGGATTTTCTGCAGCGAATCCTCAGAACCAATCTGTGGCACTGATGGGAAAACATACAAAAATGAATGTGACTTGTGTTCAGCTGCCATGTGAGTAGGCGGAGAGATTTCAGTAATACAGGGCCATCCACCATTCCCGAGTGTCTTTTGCAGAAGAGTGTTTGTTTTGATACATCATGACTCACTATCAAGTGTGTCCTTGGTGCTTTGCTGTTAAGCAAACATAGATCAAAATGCCTGAGATTAATCTGATGACAGCTAATTAAGATACACAAGTTGCCAGGGTCCCCTATTCCCTCTCCGCCCAATCATGAGATTGTTTGGGGAGTAATAAATGCTGTCACATTGGAAGTAGCATCAAGGCATTAAGGAGCCCACAGAGGACTGTCATGCCAGCGGCTGAGAGCTGTGGTTTTGCAAGTGAATAATAAGCAATGTCTTGTCCTCCCTGTGCAGGAGAGCTTCAAACTTCATCACGATAAACTATCGAGGCGAGTGCCGAGAGCCTGCCCCTCAAGTGGTAAGCTGCAAACCACAGCCGGGCTGCCAAACATCAATCTCTGCCTTTCCCCTGGTGGAAATTCCCTGTTGGCACCGTATCAGCCTGTGGTGACCTGATCCAGGCAGCCACAATAGGGAGTGAGGGGTGGCTGGCACTCACCAGCTGCCCACCGTGCCCTTCAGCAGGAGCTGGGTGTCCACGGTTTGACCTCGCTGGCAGGTTAACAGAGTTAGCTTGCTCCTTCAGGTAATGGGGGGCTAATTAAAGGCATGCTCTCCAGCTGCCCTTCAGCCACATTGGTTGGAAGAGAGGTATTGAAGCTCCTATTTTATTTTTTTTCCTGGAATGGAATGATGCCAAGAGGTGGAAAAAAGAAAATGCCTCTTGGGTGTGTGTAGCATCCCACTTTACTCCAAGTGCATGCTAGGGAGGCAGCCTGGCCTCTGCCCCTGTGACAGGATCATTAGAGCCCCAGGAATGGATGCTCATGGTCCAGATATTTAAATACAGGTTGAGACTTGGATTTAATGCATAACCTGGGCATAGTCTCTCTGTTTTGCCTAGGCTGTGTGGTAGGGGTGTGATGTGTCTGGGAAAACAGCTGACTTTCTTCCTGGGACTTTGATGGTGCTAGAAAGACCAGAACTGTATAGACCATAAAGGCTTTGTTCCCTAAATAATGTGCAGGGAGATGGTTGGGAAATTAAGATTATTCTCTAGGTGGCACACTTCTGGGAAAGGTCTTGAGCCTTGACATCTTGTGCAATCTCACAGGGCAGATGAGTTAAACATTTCTTAGCTGTGCTCTGTCTTTCTACCAGTGGAAGCTGGACAGCCTCCAGCTCTTGGATTTGCAGCCAGTTTGTGACTCTGTGCACGGGATGTCCTGTAGCACCTGGGGAGGACTGTCCTTGTTGGCATGAACTCTTGAGAAACTGAATCCTCATTCCCGGGGAAATAGATTGGTTCCCGCTCTAAACCTGTAGAGAATCTAAATATTGAACCCACCAAAGAGATTTCTGGGAAGTTGTGAATGGGAACATTGGCTTTTGAGTGTGGATGTGGTATCCATGTGTTTGTAGGCACAGTGGGATGTGGGGTATATGGATCATGCCATAATGTCATTCCTTGCCTTCCTCTGTTCCATGCCAGGACACCAGCAGATCCCCCAAACACAGTAAACCTGGCTCCTTTCCCCCTCTTCTCTAAAAGAGCAGCGTACTCTAAATTTTGCTTTAAGTCAAAGAAATTGCAATGCAGAGAGAAATAATTTTGTCTGTGGCAGTGCTGGAGGCCTCTG
Source organism: Illadopsis cleaveri (assembly GCA_013399915.1). Taxonomy (NCBI): domain Eukaryota; kingdom Metazoa; phylum Chordata; class Aves; order Passeriformes; family Timaliidae; genus Illadopsis; species Illadopsis cleaveri. Next base: position 113,147 of record VXBB01016380.1, on the reverse strand, counting down.
TGTCTCGGTCTTTAGGGAGACAGAGTTGCTGTTGGCCTGTGGGCACAGAGAGATGAGGCACTACATGAGTCTGTCAGTGACTGTGTCTAAGATACACCGTGGCAACTGAAAAATAGAGAGGATTCCCAAAAAACTGTGCTTGGTCTGGAATTCCTTTACTGTTTCACTGAGCCATTACAGCTCTCAAGCCCTTGCAATAAGAGGGGGATGTCATTTACTTAAAAGTCAGAGAGCTTGCAGGTGTGTTAAGTATTCCAAAGAGAGATAGATGCAATTAAAAGTCAAAGTGATAAGCTTCTTTTTCTTGAGGCAAGAAAAGCCAAACAAAAGGCCCCCCCCACCTCAATGATTTGTTCTTTATGTTTATTAAGTCACCTGAAAGATTGGGCTGGAGATTTATGGGAGCTTATAAACAATGTACAGAGCAATGTTATTTTCAGCACTGAAATTCATGCTCGCAGCATAATGAATTTTTCTTTCTGCTGAAGATTTAGGCACTCAATATATGCTGCTAAAACCTGGAGGAAAGCAGCTCCAACAGTGCTTTTGGCATCAGAAATGTGTTTAGAGAGTTGCAATGTGTAGAATGTGAAATGCTTTGGAAGAAGATAAGAAATTGTTACCCAAAAATTGTAATATTTCCTTGAGCTGTATTTTTGAATTACCCATGGAGAGTGCTGGGTTGCCTGAGGAAATGTGTGTTAGAGCTGCCTCATCCCTTTGCAGCCTAGTGCCTGCATCCACTCCTGCCTGCAAAGCTCCAGGTGTTCCTGGTAGCTCTGGTGAGCTGATGGCCATCAGGGGAGAATACCTGTGGGGAAGGGTTGGGAGTAGTGTGGTTTGGGAGAGATCTGACACTAAAGGGTGTACTTGGCCATGCCTGGGGTGGAAAACCTTGCTGCAGAGAGAGCCCTGTCCCCACTGGTCAGCACTGAGTCTCGCCACCTTCCCTGGGAGGTCTCTGCCATGACTGAATTCCTTTGATCCTGTTCTGCTTTACTGATGACAAATATAGGTCAGCTTCGTGGGATAAGGTATCTTTTTTCACTAAGTTAACTGGCTGGTGGATCCTGCAGGGCTGTGTCACGTGGATGAATTGATTGTGGCTCTTTCCAGCACATTTGACTTTTAATGCTGCGTATCTGGAGTTCCTTTACTTGCTCAGAGGTTTTTCCCACTAATTACCTGGGCAGTAGTCACCAGCCTGCCCACGCTGGTCAATAGATCAGGGGAAAAAAGGGGTTATCCAGTTTCTCCTTTTCTTTTTAAACCTGTTTCTCAACAAACAGGTACTCCCAGGTTTGCAATGGGCAAGTCCCAGTTTCCTTACAATGCTCTCTGTTTTGCCACGCTACTTTTAAAGGTAGTGAAAGGAGAGAAAGAAGAAAAGCAGAACCTTTCCCAGATTAGAAAATAGGTGTGGAAAGCACCTAGCTGGAGGCTGAAATTAGTCTCGTTTTCCTCAGCTGGCAGTGGCCCAACCTGCCTGCCCTTGTGCTAGGCTCTGCTGCAGTTGTCTCATGTGGCACTGAGCTGGCCTGAGGGGCTGTCACACCGATACCAGTGTCACACAGAAGTGGTCCAGCTTGGGGATGGGCTTATTTTTTTTTTGCTCTTCTTTTCCAGGAGTAATGGAGTTCAGACTGCCAGCAAACACCAGCGATCAGCTGTGACCAAAGGTATGGAGAGAGAGAGAAGCAGTGACTGAGCCCTGCTTGGCTAGCCTGTCCTTTGGAGGTTCTGTCCAGACAAGCTGCAGGGTCAGGACAGAGGGTTCTGCAGACTTTTTTCTCTCAGTGCAGCCTTATGATGGTGGGGTTGAGCCTGTGGGGGCTTGAAATAGTGGGCTCTGCCCACTCCTTTCCCCTGGCTCTGTTTTTACAGCCAAGCTGTTCCTGCAGAGCAGGGAGGATGCTGGCAGAGCGGTCCCCTGTCACAGGGGAGGCAGGAATGGCCTAGAGCCCCTGTAGAGCATGGGAGCATCACAGATTTAAGGTTTCCTCATGGTTCTTTTCAGTCTTTTACCTTCTGGGACTACAGTAATGAACTGTCTGCCCTTTGTCTCTGCAGAGCAAGCAAAGGAAGCATCGATGTCGAGCATCAGGGGAGCTGCCGAGCCCCCAGGACTGTCAGAGCTGCCTTCATCCCCTTCTGCAGCACACGAGGCCTGTCCTTGCTCAGGTGGAGGGCAGAGGGCTGTGGGGACTCAGTGGTGCCTTCCCAGGTGTGCCCCGTGCATGCTGCTACAGTCCCTGCCACCTCGCTGTGTCTTACCATGCTTCTCCAATAAAGATAACTCCTCAGCTTCATGTCACTTTTCTTCACTCAGCTTCAGGGGAGGGATACACGAGTCCCCCCTCTGGCTTTGCACGATGTGCTCCTCAGGCAGTGAGCACCCTGAGGTGCACCAGCTGCTGTAAATACCTGGTGAAGATGTTGGACCTAAGGAGGAAGAGTATGGTCGGGGGTTTTTTGAGGAGGGGTCAGGTTCTTTCTGGCTCATTATGGGGTCTTGGGTTAATCACTTCACTGCCCTATGAGCGCTTTTCTCCTGCCTGTAAAACGAACATTAAATGATACTTGCCTACCTCAGAGGGTTGTTGGAGATTTGTTTGGTTTACATTTGGAAACCTACAGAGAAAAATTGGTTTTAAAGCACCCCATATCTTGGGCTGGCAGTTTAGATGATGCACTAAGTGTCCTCCTCCAGGCTTCTCGTATGGGCTGCTGGGAAATCCAGACCACAGTTTGGAGCAATGCTGGGAAGTAGATACGTATTGAGTGGTCATGTTAGGACATGTGGTGAGCCGAGAAAGGTCTCTGGGACATGGAGGTGTGAATTTGGCCAGTATTTTTTGTTGTGAGAGGGCAGGATCACTGAATGCACCCTCAAGGCAGTGCAGGAAGCTCAGTCATTGTGGTGGCCCATGGGCCATCTGCTCCTGGGTCACCCTCTGCCTTGGCCTGAACTTCCCTGCAGGCTCAAGTCAGTGCCTGTCTCAGAAACTATCTCCTGCAAGGACAGAAGGATCCTTCCTTTGGGGCTCTGGTGCTGAGGCAGATGCAGAAGTGAGAAGTTCTGTGGTGTGGAATGGCTTAAGCTTTTTAAGGAGAAGTGTTGGTGTTTTGAGATGTAACTGACCTACAGATGATTCTAATTCCTTCATGTTTTGGAACTGGCAGATGAAGCCAGGCCTCTGAGCCAAGGGTTTCCCTGGTCTTTTGGGGTCAGTGGATCTGGGGCTGGGGTTTGCAGAACAGAACTCACTGATGGTAAGTTAATAGAAATCTGCTGGTGGTTTGCACGTAGTTCCTGTACTCATCTATAGCTGTTACTTAAAGCAAATAGGTTCTCTATTTGTATAAACTTTATTGCAGGACATTTCCAGAAGACCTTGAATGAACATTTGCAGTGTTTGAGTCCATTTTAGCTGTGACCTAATCTGTAAACACTTTTCTCTTGCAGATAAGGTTGAAGTGACTTTCAGGTTTTGACAGGATTTTACCTAATACCAATTAATTTCACTCCCATCAAAGATGTAGAATTTTTTAAATTAAGTCATCAAATCCTCTATTTCTACTGCAGTTAATGAGAATTGATTTTAAACTGCCAAAATGCTTACGCATGCATCGTGTTTTATTGCAGCTGATAATAGTAAAAATTGATTTTATTATCAGCAGACTCTGCCATAAGTGGTTGTTAACAGTTCATATGCTTATTTTTAACATGAGCAAACACTATGATTTAGAAACGAATTATGACTGCCTCTTTCTACATGGAAAATCCCTTTACCAAGTAGAGTCATGTAGGGTGAGACTCACCAGTTTGAGGCTGGTTAGCTGTTTTGGGGGATGCAGATTGCCTTTAAGCAGAGATGAAACAAGTACATTCTTGAATGTTATTTATGCAGCCTGAGAGTGATGAATGTTAGACAGTAAAAATGTTCTCTGATGATGTCTGCTCACTGATTCCAGCTAACACCATGTGCAGGGACATCTACATGATTTTATAAAAGCAGTGCACAATTTGTGGCTTAAAATAAATTCCTGCAAATGAAAATCAGTGCACTTGAAAGCTACTATGATTTGTGGTGATTTCAGGTATTTAGGTTTTCAAATAATGACCCCTAAAACCTTCATTAACTGTGCTTGAAAAGCAATAAACTGATGAAGACTGCCCCAGTAGCCTCTTCTGTCAGTATTTGAGCACCTTCTAAATTTCTCCTGCTGCCAGCAGAAATTACCATCCACAAAAATCGCAGCTGGTGATAAGGGATCGTTAATCAGATTCCAAGCCCATCTGCTGAGGAGGCACAGGACAGGGACTTGCTAAAGCTGCCTGTGCTGCTGTTAGCAGCAGGGCTGGCTCCATCCTGCTCCCAGCAGCCTGCCTGCTTGCTCTGCTCTTGCGTTTTCAATCCCCTTTTGCAGGTTGTTCTGAGGGCTGGCCGGTGAGGAATATCCCTGGTGCCACAGCAGAGCTCCAGAAGGATGCCACATGTTGTTACTCCTGGGCAAAAGGAGGCAAAGGCTCATGAGGTGCTGGAAATTTACCACTTTTTGTTTTATGTTTGCCTGTGGTTGCCCTTTGTGTTCCTCTTTAAAATGGTAATGAGGCCAAGCCAGTCCTCTATGAAGCTGGAAAGGTACCAGCGCTCTGGGGACTCTTTGGTTTGCTGTAAATTGCTCTTTATTAAGGGTGTTGCTTGCCAATAACCACAGACCCCATGTGGTTCACAGCAGGTCCTGAGGTTTTGCAGAACTGGCATTATGAACTGACACTTTGGTCTCCAGCCTCTCAATGCCATTGGGTTTTGAGATAAAATGCCCTCTGCAGGGACCTTAAGTGTCTTAGTACTTTTTTTCTTCTTTTTTTCATAGAAGGTGTCAGGAACTTATGCAACTCCTCAGGGCATACAAGTGCTGCTCTTGGTAGAGACTGAGGACTGTTGACTCTGGCAGATGCATCAGCAGCAGACCTTGAACTCCCCGTGGTGTTTTTCAGTCCTCTGTCCATTTGGAGCCTGGGAGCTCTGCCCAGCACTCCAGACACACCGAGGGAGAGCCCTGGCATGGCACCATGGTGTGCTCTGCCCAGAGCAGCTTTTGCAGGTTGCCACAGCAGACAGTGCTGGAAATCTTGCAGTTTAGGGGCATTTGTTCTTTTAGGAACTTGGTGAATTGTGACATGGAGAGCTTGATGCTGTTTGTGCAGGGAAGCCCCTCTGGCTCTGCTGCAGAGTTCTCTTTTCTGGCTCTCCCTACATTCCTGTGATGCTCAGTCCCACCACACAACTTCTGCTATGGGTGCCTGGGGATTTCAATGTTATTTGTCTTGATTATCACAATTTCTACTTCATGGCCCATCTGCTTTTACCTTGGGGACTCATGAATGGGCCTTTTTCTTTCCTCTCTTTAGGGCTTCTGTTTGGCAGCTGTTAGAACATCTGTCTTTCCCTGCAAGGCTCTCCCTACTACAGGGAGCTCTTCTCCAGGCAATTTCCTTGAGATCTCCCTGCTCTATTCTGCTGCAAGATTTCTACTGCTGCCCATTTCTTCCTCTGGAACTGCAACACAAAAACTTCCAATGCTATCCTCTGCATGAAGGGTGAGTAACTCCACTCAAGTTGTTCACTAAAAACAAGATGCAACTGCTTGAAAATTAGAAATCTAGACCCTTGATGTAGAAGTTCAGTGCAGAGTGTAGTAACAACCACCTCTGTGGTTTGAGGTTGGGAAGCATGGACAACTTCTGTGTATATTTCTGAAAAAACAGATGAGTTGGCTTTGTTGCCTTCTTTCCTCAGAGGGGTTGCTTTCTTTCTTGGCCTGTGTCAGTGAGATTCTGCAGAGATGGAGACAAATGATTCACAGCTGGAACCAGAGGTAACCTGGAGAGGCAGCAGAAGAAAAGGGGTGGAGTGCTCATGTCCAGGGCTGCTCAGCCAGGTGGGATTTGCAGCAAAGGAAAATAAACAGGTAGATGTCAACACAGCATCTCATTGCAAGTGGGAGTTGCACAAGCAGAAGGGTGTAAACATAACCAAAGGTCTCCCTGTCCAGCGTGGGTGGAATGTGCTGCAGCTGCCTCTCTGCTCCTGAAAGGCTCTGTCCTGAGGGACAAGTTCCTGGTGGAAAAAGCTTTGCTGAATGACTCTCTGTGAAGCAGGCAGCTCACTGGTAGGGTCCCAGCATGGATCTTTCTCGTGCACAGGCCAGGAGTGCAAAGCTGATCTCTGTGTGCCTTGGCTGACAGGGGACAGCAGACACATGCTGCAGCTGTGGTATTTTCTACATCTGAGCTCCTTCTCTAGATCTTTGACAGGTGTTTGCTCTTTTGTCCCTTTATTCTGTCTCCTATTGCAAGCCACTTCCCAAATTTAATAGCTTGGTTGGAAGAGAATTACTTTGCTCTTGACAGAACATGCTGAGTCAATCCACTTTAACTGCAGATTTGGTTTGCAAATAATATCTCCTTTCCGACAGGGTTCAGGTGTCATCGCTGTGGACATTGGCAGGAGTTTGCTTGACCATGACAGCTTTTACAGAGCCTGGCAATTAAGTTGTCAGGAATCATTTTCCACTGCCAGGAAGCATTAATGGATCCTGGCCTTGGCTGGAATAAGCCCTGGGTGATGGATATTGTAATCAGGATGAGAAGGGGTCCTTGTAGACAAGGTCTGCATCCATCCAAAGGTCTGGAGCCCTGGACACTTGGTGGAACTGAGATAAGGGAAAGGTCAGGAAACATAGGGCAGAAGATGAAGGGGAAGGAATGAGAATGAGGAATATGAACCGGGACAATATCCCTCATGTTCCTAATGTAGGAGAAAAGGTTGGCATTTGGAGAGCCTTTAGTTTTGCAGATGCACACTGCAAAGTACTAATATCAACAGAGCTCCTGGATACGAAAGCAAATATTTTTCCACTAGGTAATCCCTAAAATTGTGTTGTTGTGGATTTGCTTTTCAAGTGAGAAAGATGTTGGAAATGTCCTTCTCTTAGAAAATAAAACTCTGATGATTCAACACAAGCTCGCTCTGTTTAAGTTATGTCAAAAATAGATCTGCAAGCAAGGATTTTGATTACCAAATACAGAATTTGAAAAATGAAAAGTTAGCAAGAGATTTGGAGAATTTAGGATCCCAACTGAGAGGTCTACAATTGAGATTAATCCAAAGAATTGCCAAAAATTTCCTTACAAAAAGGACAAAAAAACTGTTCAGGGCCAATCTAAGTTCCATTACCTGAATAGTGGACAAACCTTAAGGAGATATTTGAAGAAAAATAAAGATATAAAGCATAAAGAGATAATGTGCACAGTGAATTTTCAGGAAGCAAACCATGCGTGGGCTAATACCGATCTTTGCAAAGTTGGCTGAATTCCTAGGTAAAGGAAGTACAGTACATCTAGTCTGTGCAGACATTAAAGGCATTTGGCCTGCTGCCCTGGGGGATGGTGTCACTTGGGCTCAGTAAGGTGGGTCAGGGACTGGCCATGGGGGAGGTGGTAGCAAATGAACAGAAGGTGCCCATGGGAGTTATCAGTGAACAGCCAAAAAAGATGGGTTTTTAGGACCAACCTTAGTATTTTTGCTCCTTGCTGTATTACAGGAAAAGTTGGCACGTACAGCAGAGCACTGCTGAGTTTTTTAAACAGGAGAAGAGCAGGATTCCTCCTGCAGAGCACAGGGTGACCTTCTGGGCTCAAACTGGGCTGAAATACAGCAGCAAAGAATACAAAATCACCCTCTGAGGTTAAATAATGGGAGATTTGGCTATCAGTTGGCAGCTCAGTTGAAAATTACAGATGAGGAGAAAGCCCTAATTGCATTTAGGTAGGCACAGGGGAGATGTGTGCCCACGATGTTCTGCAGCCATGCGAGGGGCAGCCCAGGGATGGGCAGAGTGTGCAGGAGGAGAGGGGTCCTGGCACTGTCCCCACTCACCTCAAACCATACAAAATCCTCTTCTTGGCACACACACTTGTATCAATCATTAGCCAGCTATCCAGAGCTGGGTAAACACGTTTTTGGCTCTGGATGATGATGACAGGCTGGGAGAGTTACCTAATGAGGTGGGACCACTCGATAGCGTGGGGTGCTATATATTCCTGCTCCTCCCTGCAATCTTCCTCTCCCGCACAGAGAGCAGGCAGGCTGCACTGCAGGGGTGTCCCTGGCTGCCATGAAGGTGACAGGAGTTTTGGTGAGGGCAGCTCTTGCCCTTTGCTGCTGCTTGGGTGAGTATTTGCTGGGGTGCTGCAAAGATTGATCTGGCTGAGTCAAGAGTTGAGTTTTCATTTCAGGAAAAGCCTTTGGGTCTTGCAACATGGAGGAGAACCTTGTTCCATGGAGAAACAGCCTTCCTGAGAGAGCACAGCAAAGAAATTAGGTTTTTAAACATCAGAGATTGAGGTTTCAGCAAGCATCATTCAGCTGTTATCTTCTTGGTTTGGAGGAGCAGTTCTAGTGCAGGGTAGGGGCTTGGATGTGGCAGTCCTGTGTATAAAGGCAAAATAAAACTGTAAAAATGGCATTATTGCCCATGTGAGCAATATAATGCAAACTTTAACCTCTAGGAGTGTACTGGGAGTTTATTGTGCTACTCCTGGTACCTGAGAATGATGTATTTGGAGATGGACAGTGCTGGTGGCAATAATTTTTTTAAACATGCGTGTCCAAACTTTTGGAAGTCAAACATAAAAGTCTGTTATAAGAGGTTAAATCCAAGAGTATAGAACTGAAAGTACCTGTATCAATTACTTGTAACATTTTAGGGGTGGAAAAATATATGTGCTCTCACAAATTTTATCTCCCCTCAGAAAGGCAATGAAACTTTTAGTAACTTATAATACATCATATGGCCATTTACTGGAATAATATAATACTCCACATTTTCCTAAGCAAAATAAATTAGTGTTGACTTATCATCAAATTGACTAGTTTCATGAAAATATTTACATATGTGTTCTCTGCATGTTAATAATTTGGGGTTTTTTTTTCTGTCTCCATTTTTTTTCTTTCAGGTACTGCCTTTGGAGTTCAGGTGAGTTACAGATCTATTTATTATGTTCTGTTCAGGCTTCTGGTAAAGTAGAAAAAAGTATGTAGCTACCCAGTGGGTAGCACATGGGTTAAATCTAATGAAATCTTTGCTGCTAAAATAATATTTGCCAGTGCATGGTTGAACGACATTCCCAATTTCACGAGAAAGTAAAAGATCCCCATTTTTTGCAATATTTTCGGTTCATTAAATAAAATGAAAAAACAAGAAGTAATTGTACACTCTTATTATATTAACTCTTAGACATAATTTAGTTACTCCCAGCCAAAGGCAGTAGCTTGCCTCCTCGTGAGGAAAACTGTCTTAGGATGACACGCTCGGAAACATCAAACACCATGACTCTGATAATTGCTTCCATACAGCAAGGCACAAAGAATTCCTTGCATAATTTTCTATACCTACGCCACAGAGAGAAAACCAGCAGGGCCCGAGCTGTGGATTTGTCTGCAGGTTCCTCCCACGCAGCTCCGAGCCTCTCGGAACTCTCCGGAGTGCAGCACGATCTGGAAGGATCCGCTGCGGAGCCGAGGGGCTCCCAATTACCCCTGCCTTCATTAGGCACCGTCTCACCCACAGCCATCCTGCCTCCCCGCACAAGTGCATAATCAGAAACTTCTGTGGGGAAGATTCCCTCCTCCTGGCTGCCTGAGCAGGTTCCCAGTAACGCCTCTGATTTGCCTCCCAGCAGCAGCTGCAGGCGCGGCGGTGGTGGGAGGATGCTGGGGGGTTTCATTCCCTGAGGGAGCCAAAATTGGTCCTGATTCTGGGCTGCTTCCACAGCTTGATTGCAGCCCGTACTCCAGTAGCATCACCAAGGATGGGAGGTCCTTGGTAGCTTGCCCAAGGGACTTGAAACCAGTGTGTGGCACCGATGGGAACACATACAGCAACGACTGTGGGATCTGCCACTACAACGCGTGAGTCTGCTGGGAACCCCACAGAGGCCTTGGGGCAGGGGGCTCCAGGCAGGGGTGGCAGCTTTGTTCCCCAGGGACGAGGAGCAAATGCCTTTGCAACTGGGTGACAACAGCACCAGCCTGGAGGTGATGCTGTTCCTTGATCCCTGACTCAGGTCTGCTTCCTTCCCTTTCTTCCAGGGAAAACGGTGCCAGTGTGGAGAAGGAACATGATGGAGAATGTGACCCAAAACCCATCGTGGTAAGATAAAGTCTGTAATGGGGACAACTCAAACACCATGCAGGAGTGGGACAGAATGTGCACAGCTGGTCTGCACAGGCCAAAATAAAATCTGGTGATAACCAAAGCTGAGAGGCTTTTTAAAGGTTATTGGATACACTCTGTGATTTTCTACTTCAAAATTGTCTAATTGGGAATAAAATAAAAAATGCTGGCTGAAGGTTGGATCTCACCACCTGGATACCTCCAGCAGGATCCTATGAAGGACCTCACACAACCCAAATCACAGTCCTTCTTAATATCCCCTTTTTTTTTTTTTTTTTTCATTGGGAGAGAATTCCCACAGAATTTCTGGTTTCTACTTCTGATAGTGAAATTGGTTTGATGCTGGATTTGCCCCCAAAGGCCGAGGGAGAGTGAGAAGACTATGTAAGAGTGTTATAGCTTTATATTTAAAAAGTTGTTTTGGTTTTTTTTTCTCTATTCCTGCTATTTTCTCAGGTTGATTGCAGTCATTACGAGAGAACTGTAGTAGATGACCACGTCCTTATATCATGCCCAAGGATAGTGAAACGAGTCTGTGGCTCAGACAGCAACACTTACGACAATGACTGTGGGATCTGTGCCTACAATGCGTAAGTCTTGTGCATGGAATGCCCTTCTGGATAATGAGTAACTTGAGGCCCTCAGGGGCACTTCTGTAAAACGCCAGTTTTAAGGCAAGTGTCTCTGTAGGTCTCCTTGCTGCTGGCTTCTCATGATTCTTCAGCCAGCTTTTCTTCCCCATTTTTTTCTCTATGCTCATGAAGGGAATCACAAAAAGAACCAGAGCAGAGACATGAGCAGATCAAAGCGTTGCTTGTAACACCTAATTACTCCTAACACTTAATTCCGTTGGGAGATGGGAACACTGTACATTAGCAGCTGCCATCTGTAGGGCACACTCAGAGAATTCAGGCACTTGTAATGTCCCATGGGGAGGGTGGGACCCTGCTTTGTTGTTCCAGTGCCTGCAGTGTCATGGGGAAAGTTATTCTCAATGCTCCCTAACCGAAGTTTTTCTTCCTTTCAGAGAACATGATGCCAACATTACCAAAATACATGAAGGGCCGTGCAAGGAATCTGTTGTTGTAAGTGCAATAAAAGTCAAAAATCCACCCCTTAGGGCTGCTAATAAAATCCTGAGGACCTCACAGATTTCACTAAGAAGCTGTAAGAGGTCCATAGGACAAGGTGTACAAGGGTCCTAGTCCATTATTTGCTTTTCTGCATGATGGGGGTGGATTTGGCATCCTCCCTGCTCCAGAGAGAAGGTCACCCCATGCTTACCACACCAAACTGAGGAAAGAGGAGGGAAATGGATATGGAATGAGAAGTTGACTTGTGTCCCCAGGAGAAGGTGGAGGGGCAGAAGATTTCTCTTGCCAACATGCTGTGCAGGTTGGCAGTTTTCCCTCTAGAGACCACAAGTGTTTCCATCCTCAGCAGCAGGGATTCAAAACTCCCATGCTGGTTGTATTCACAGATGTAGTGAGACTCGTAAGAGCACTAACCATAAATATTTATAGAGCACAGTTTATTGTATCTTTGAAGCCAACAGTCTGATACCTCAGAAGGAGAAGCTTCTGTATTTCAGTGCTAAAATTCAGGAAGGTAGGGAGTCCATTTTCCAAGAGATAGATAACCATTCTTTCCTATCCTTTCAAATCCTGTACTGAACTAGAGGGAATCTGAAGTAACAAGTAATCACAGAGCTGGAAAAATGAGAAGAAAACCAACATAAACCAAAACAGTATTATTCAGATTTACAGCTGTTGAAAAATGTTTCTTGCCAAATTCAAGATTTTTTTCTAATGAGACGAGGCCGAAAATTTTGTACATGTTCTTGTGCCTGAAGGATCTCTTCTCCAAGATAGTCCTAGTCTATCCTAGCTAGGATAATATTCAGAAATATAATTTCTGATTGGAAATTTAGTTTCAGTGTAACAGGGCTTTGTCCTGTTACAGAAACATTTGAACAAAAAGGTTTTGAATCAACTTTTCTTGCATAGCAAGGTCTCCTCCAGAGCGATTTGTCCTTATTTTGCCAGGTTGACTGCAGCAGGTACCAAACAACAACCACCAAGGATGGAAAAGATTTTGTACGCTGTACAAGAGACCTGAATCCGGTTTGTGGCACAGATGGCACCACGTACAGCAACGAGTGTGAGATCTGCGCCCACAACGTGTGAGTGCTGTGCCCAGAGTGCTCCTCCTCAGTGCCCAGCAGTGCTGAGAACTGTCCTGCTGCATTTCTGCTCCTGCCTATTTCTTCAGGTCTCTTAGAAATGGAAGGGGTTTGGATTTGCCTTGAGTTTCTTTCTGTTGCCTTCTGTGCGCTCACGAAGGGTCATAAGGCATCTCCTTGGATGGGTCTGTGGACTGGGCAGAGGAAGGAACAATTCAGAATATTGCTTTAAATTGCATGTTATGAGAAGATGGGATGAGTTTGGTAATTTGAAAAGTAGCAATTCTGAACCCTTTTTCAAGAGTCTGAAGCCATGGTTTGCTTCATTTTGCACATGACTTTGACCAAGAGGTTAAGGATTTATTTTGTTGTTTCCCTCTTCCAGGCAAAAAGGGACCCATGTTGGCAAAAGGCACAATGGAAAATGCAGAGAGAAGACTGCTGAGGTAAGTGTTCAATATAAGGCATACTCCTCTTAGCTGCATCAACTGAAGGGTTCCCTGAGATGGCACCTGCTCTGAAAGTGAGCTGGCCTGAGGCCTAGCTTTCTCCACCTGTCTGTTAAGTCTTGTCAGCTCCTTGTGTTGAGGATGCCTACAAATCTCACCTGTCCTGAGGCTGGTGTTCTCTGGGCCCTCCTTGCCCAACAGCTCTGGCAGATGGGCTGGATGAGAGCTATGCACAGAGTTCTCATGATGAATTTGCACCTACAGCAGCCTTTGGGGTGGGGACAGATTCTGAAATGTGGAGCACACCTGAAGTTTTGATTGGAATGTATCAGCTGCTGTGTAGAACATGCTAACACACAGATGTGGAAGTTGTTCAGTTTGGGCTTTGATCTTCCTTTGATGATGCCCTTCAAATGAAAAGTCCAAGTTCTTTCACTCCACAATTAAAAAGGGGCCATGTTTTAATATTTTTTTTTTCTTTTCTGACATATCTTGTAGTTGGGACTGACCAAGGTGCTTAAGCCAGAGATTTGGCACCTCACACGCTGTGTTGGGCTGTGCAGTTCCCCCTGTGTGTGAGAGGGTTCAGGCAGAGCTGACTCAGCCAGGTTTAGTAAGAACTGAGTTGTAGCATTGCTGTTGTCCCAGCATTAGAGACATGGCAGGAGGTTATGATGGAATGGTTTTTTATTAGAGAAGAAGGTCTTCCTCAGGTTTGATGCTGCTGCTTTTTTGTAGCTTGACTGCAGTAAATTGATAACCAGAAAGGTTAAGGGTGGCAAAGACCTGGTCCGGTGCCCCAGGATCCTGAAGCCAGTGTGTGGCACAGACGGGTACACTTATGACAACGACTGCAGCATCTGTGCCCACAACGCGTAAGTATTGTACACAGGACTCTCTTTTGGAGTGGCAAGCCAGGGTCAGTGCTCCAGGTGGCTTTTCTTTTGGTGTTAACTTATCTGTGTTCCTTTTTCAACCTCCTGAAGCCATTGTCGCCCGGATTTTGTTCCCTGATGCTCTTTTTGCTCCTTGAGGGAGTGTGGGAGAGCCAGCTCTCACCCTGAGCACTCTGTGAGGGTGGTGATATTTGGGCAGGGGAAAGAGTGGATGGGGCGATGGTATTTGGGCAGAAGAAAGAGTGAATAGAGCTGTTAAATAGCACACAATGAGGAGACTTGACTGGTCTGTTACCACTTAGAATTACGCCTTCTAATGACGGGGAGAAGCTGGTTTATCAGGCAATCAGGTGCCTCCTTTATCATCTGTATTGGTTATGGGTTTGGTTTGCTTTCTGTGGCACCTGGGTGTCCCAGGGCTCAGGTGCTGACCCCAACCTCTCCCTTTCAGACAACTAGGGACTGATGTTAAGAAAAGCCACGATGGAAGATGCAAGGAGGAAAGCACTCCTGTAAGTGTTCTTTTAGCTGTTAAATAAGCACCATCTACTCCCTCTGTGGTCTCCAGGAAGGTCCTGGCTGGGCTCAGTGCACCCAGGGATGGGTGGAGGGTGGTGCATGGGGCTCATGCTGATGCTGTACTTCTCCTCAGCTGCTCACAGCTGCCAGTGTGCTGTACAGGAGGGAGAGGATGGGCACAGGCCAGGACTTCAGAAACAAAATGTCCCAGTACTGCCAATCTCTGCACAAAAATCATCAGAGGCAGCCCAAGAACCATGCAGCCCATTTTAGCACAGTAGGAGAGGAGGCAGAAGGCTGTGTTAGATGTCTGAGTATTTATTCAGTGCTAGGATTTCCATTGCACTAGACAGAGAGGTTAAAAAAATCCTTGTACTCTGGTCAGCCAGGACAAATGTGCTCTCAGGTATGTGTACAGAAATAGCTTTATTATCCTGCACAGTAACAATATGTGCTGATAATATCTCAACACATTTATTCTGCTTATGCAGAGCAGCTCTGAAGCACAAAAAATAATTTCATGCATCCTGAGGGTCTGCAATATATTTTCTGTAGAAAAGGCACGTTGTTAAAATGTGGTCTTTGCTTTAATTTGTTCTTGGACCACATGGGAAATATGGATAATAAGAGACACTGCACTGGGGAGACTGTGCAAAATGACAGTGAAGTGTCAGTGATGCTTAGCTAATGTAGACTGATTTCCAATAGGTGTTGCTCTATTGATCCTCCAATATTGAAACCATTAGATTCTATATATTGTAAATGTTTTTGCAACAGAGGCTTGGGAAAACAGTTCTTGCTGCTCTTGGAAATGCTGAAACAGAATCTTGGATATAGTTTACTATGTCACACTGCATTCAATGTCAAACACTTTAAATCAGATTCCTCAGCCTGAGTTAGGGGATGTTCAGTTTAGAAATTAGGGAAAAAAAAAAAAAATCTTTGAAAGTCATGTCAGTAATTGGAACAGGCTGACCAGAGAATTGGTGGAATCATTATTCCCTTGGAGTTGTTCAAAGTGCATGTGGATGTGGCACTTGGGGGTAGAATTTGGTGGTGAACATGGGGGTTCTGGGTTAATGGTTGGGCTCAATGATTTTAGACGTCTTTTCCAACGTTTATGATTTATTTTATGAATGCTGGATTCAAAACTTGTGTATGTTCTACTCTAGGAAAAATGATCTTTTACCAGCTGTTCCCTCTGCTAGCAGAAAATACTGAGCTACGATTACATAATTAATTCCTAATGCAAATCTAAACTTCAAGAACCCTCTGATTTTCCCCTGACAAAGACCTCTAAACTCTAGAGGACCAGTGTGGGCAGGCTGCAGGTGGGACTCTGACCCAGCATTGCTGTTTTCTGTGCCCAGGTTGACTGCAGCACGTACCTGAGCAATGCCAAATCCGGAGAGGCCATCATGGCCTGTCCCTACATCCTGCGCGAGATCTGCGGCACCGACGGGACCACCTACAGCAACGACTGTGCCCTGTGTGCCCACAACTGGTGAGCCCTGCAGGTCACCCCCCCTCCACCCCCGAGAGCCCCACAGGGTTATCTGTTGGGCATTTTTAATTTTTAACCCTACTTTCTCTTCCAGCCAATATGGAACCCAGGTTGCCAAGAAGCACGATGGAAAGTGCGTAGAAGAAGCTCCCCAGGTAAGTAACGCCTGAAGGAAGAGTTTGAGCAGGTGCCACCTGCACAATCTGAGCAAATGCTGGGTGGTTTGGGTGGTGTAGCCTCCACAGGGGTCACACTTGTGCTGCCCTTCCTTCTGTGGGTGAATGTCACCCTCCTGCCAGCAGGAACACTGTGCACTTCCTGTACACAGTCAAGGAAGGAAAGAGGAGAGGACAGGTGAGGACTGAGTTATGAGACAGGTAGATGATAAATGATTCAAGGCTTTACACAGAGAATCCTTTTCCCACAGCACTCTGTCATAGCTGCTGCAGGAACTTAGCAGAATGTTTTGGCAATATGGGCAGGGAATGCAGAGGCCCAGGGAACCCGATGCTTTCTCAGTGCTTGTGTTTTACAAAAGGATGTTCTGCAAAGATTAGAAAATTGCCTGTGTTTTGAATGCTGGTACCTAAGGTGTCATGGGATTCAAATCCACCTTTGGGGATTTTTTTTTCTTTTGATAAATGCAATGTAATCTAATATATACCAACATTATTGGTGTAAAAATACCTGATTAACTATATTTGGCCAGTTCTAAACCATTTACTCTCACTGGGGAATAGAAGAACAAAGCCACCTCATTAGCATGTGTTTGAAAGAGTCAACATCCCGAGTCAGATATTTCATTTCTATACAAACAAACTATGAAATGTCATTCCTTTGTTTCCTGAGTATGCTCTGTGCCCAGGCTGGGTGAGATACATAAATCAGGAAAGAAGAGTTCACACTGGAGAAACTGGGAGTGCTAAAACACAAGGCCAGCTCCTCAGCTGACATAAATCAGCTTCCACTGCTGTCAGTCCTGCTGGCAGCTCTCAACACTTGGAACTGTCCCATTGCAACAAAAGATCTGTCAGCACATCTCCCCTCCATTCTTGTGGACCATGAAAAACACCTTGGTCACAGCCAGCCCCTTTGCAGGAAGTGCATAAATTGTGCTATTTTGATTTACAGATTATTTCTGAGCTGCCTTTTGTAATATCCTGGTGGGTTCAGTAACGTATAGGGGCATGGTGATAAATGCAGAGCTCAGTGAGTAATGTCTACCTTCCAGCCTTGATTCAGTCTTCTCCAGGGAAGGCTGTGAAAGGAAATTGCTAGTTTTCCATGAAGAACGAGTTAATATATAACCACAATTTGTCATCTGGCAGATCCTTTTAGGGTCTGGCTTAGGCAGAGGTGTAAGCAGGGGGGCTGTGTTGGGGCTCCCTTGTACAGAGCAGAGCCTGTGGCAGAGCCTTTGCTGTCCTTGTTTTCCCAGCTGAACTGCAGCGGGTTCCACAGGACCACGCTGAAGGATGGCCAGGAGCTGATGGCCTGCACCATGATCTACGACCCCGTCTGTGGCACTGACGGCGTCACCTACGCCAGCGAGTGTGTCCTGTGTGCCCACAACCTGTGAGTGCTCCTCTTCCTCCCTGGGCCATTCACAGTTTGGCTCTGTGGGAGCAGAGTAATCTGCAAGGGCTCTCTCTCAAACCTTGTGCTGAAAGGATTCTGTCTGTCTGCCCTCGTTTTTCCTGCTTGCCTTGCTTGGTGTTTGACACGGGTGTTCAACCCCACAGAGGGGTGCACCAGCTGGGGACAGTGTCTGGTCTGTAAGGACATGTTTTTGTTAGTGCTGGGCAGGGTGATCTGGAAATGTCTGTGACTCCATGGGAGTGAGGTTTGTTCTTGCTCTCTGGCTGTAACAGGGAAGGTCGTGGTTAGTAACAATCTCTCCTTCCTCCAGGCGGCATCGGACCAACCTTGGCAAGAGAAAGAATGGACCCTGTGAGGAGGATATTACAAGAGTGAGTGGGAAAGGATGGGAATAAAGAGTGAAGTTCAGTGTCTGTTACACTCATGGGGGACTGTCTTCTGCTCTGGGTTACAAATCAGGAGGTGGTGGTGTGCACACTTGAGGGGACCCCTTGGGAATTTCACACTGCTCATAAAACAGCCAACATCCATCCCATTGCTCTGCAATAAAGCAGGAAGAGCTGTAGCAGTGAGAAAACTGTACAAGATCACATCTGCTATCAGGAGGACACTTGGAGCTGGTTATGATGATGTTACAGCCAGTTTCATTTCTCAGTGGGGTGTCATTCCTAATGCTGGGGGGTGTCACAGTTTGCTCTCAGGCAGAGGGACTCAATATCTACCCTCTGTGTGCAGGCCCTTTGCAAGAGCTTCAGAGAAGTCTCTGGTTTCTGCACCATGGAATACATGCCCCACTGTGGCTCTGATGGCAATACCTACAGCAACAGATGTGATTTCTGCAACGCCTACTTGTACGTATAGGAGTGAAACCTTTCCTTTCATGATCAATTCCTGTACCTGCTGTGAGTGCAGGGCTGTCTCATCATGCCTTTTTGTCTAGCTGCTTGTAGCATATACTGGACATTTCTAGGTTTTTTGCATTGTAAGAGAAAATGAGAAGGGGCCATTTCTGTGATCTGTACTTGGCCTCCCATTTATTAGCTTTAAAAGTATTTTATTGATTTTCAGCAGCACTCAGTCTGTTCCACAAGCTCACAAGGGCATGTGGAAATTACTTCACCAAACCAACTGGATTGTACCAAATGAATGAAACCATTTGTCTTTCCTTAAATGAGGATAATGAAAGGGGGTATTTGGGTTTTTGAGACTGGTCTTTATCTCCAGTCAACCCTAAGCCAATGCTTGGGCCAGTGAAATGAGGAAAGGGGCATCAGCCATGTCTCATTCTCCTTTCTCCCTTTTTCACCAGGAGAAGCAATAGAACTCTCAACCTCATGACCTTGGCTGCATGCTAACTCTGTGCTGGACTTCAGCCCAGGAAGACAAACTCCCTTCCATGTGACTTCCCATGGGCTGACCTTCCCTAGTAACATCCCTTCAGTCTGCCTCATTTCCTTAGCTTCTGAAACACTTGTTCAATAAACTGACTTGGCAACATTCCTCTGTCTCAGTGCCACATCTCTTCCCTTTTGCCCCATCTCTTCCTTGTCATGGTACTTCGAGTGGTGGGTGTCTATTTTTCTATTGATGTTCTCCCCTACCAACTAATGTGGGTAAAATCTTCTGGCCATGTGTCAGTGCCATCCCTGCTCTGATGAGGGCCTGAGCTCCCCTTTGGAGCTCTTAGTCCCTTTTTCACTCCTCAGAGTCTTCTTGTCAGTGTTTATCTTATCAAACCGTGATATCTGTGTGACCTGACCACAGAGTCCTTCAATATAGTCAGTGCAAGGAGACATTTACCTCCAGAGCATGGTCCAGCTCCTCCATGAGGAAATGCCAAGGATGCAGGGGGTGATTTGCTCTCAAGGAGAGCACTTTTTGGCTTGGGCTAGAAAGGGAAATTGGCTGCCTGGGCAAGAGATGCCCTGTCCTCATTCCCACTGCCTGTGGAGCCTGTCCCATGGCAGGGACAGCAGCTGCTGCCAGGAAAGAGGGTCCCAGTCTGCCTCCACTGAATTTCTCCACCATGTCAAGTGCAGTTAAGGATGTAATCTACAGGAGGGGAATCTCAAGCTCCATTCAGGGTCACAGACAGCAAAAGTGTCCACTCATGAAATATCTTAATTTATTAATGCAACAGAATATCTCCAGGACTGGTGGGCAGTGATCACCCCTGAGGTGGGGGACAGCCCTGGTGCATCACTGAGCTGCTTTCTAAAGTCATTCAGGAAGAAAAAAGATGCAGAGGTTCACTTGTGACCAGTTTTACCCAAATATATAACAAGTCATAGGAAAGAAATTCTGCCTGATAGTCATTTTGCCTACTTTTTTGAGGCCAAGTTGCCCAGGACCTGGTGATATAATTATAAATTTATTATAAAATTGTCATTTTGGTGGTCTGTATGGATGGCAGGGAGGCAGGGGGACCTTGGGGCTGCCCTTCATGTCTTAGCTGTGCCACTGCCACTGCCTCCGCACGAGGTCACCAAAGCTATTGCAAGTCTAATGTTTCAGGGATTCTTCTGGACTACAGTTAGTGCCTCCCTGATTCAATGTCCCATTGTAGTTCACCAGAGAATAACACAATTATTTGGATTGGTTTCCAAAGTCACTCTTTGAATTCTCAGGCTAGAAGAATAGGCTGAAGGCAAATGTTCCTGACTTGGAGGTATTGGGGGTATTGTACCAGGGAATGAGGCCATAGTACCTCTGTGCCATTAGTGTCCATTTTCAGGATGATTTGTAACTAACAATGTCTTATTGTACTTTTTTTGGGTCTGTGTCCTGAAGTAAATGTTCCTTTGGTTTATATAACCTTTTTGCCATTTTCTGCTCAGGTGTTTCTGCAGAACATGCTGTTTTACTCTTGTTTAAGTGTTACTTGGTTATCCTCAGGGATAAGACCTGAATAATTTTTTTTTTCTTGTGGACTTTGGCAGCCTTTCACTTGGACTGTGCTCTGACCGCTGGCTTTTGCAAACCTTTGCAGTAAAGCTGTCAAGAACCAACTCAATTGGCATTATCTTGGCACAGCCAAAGCCTCCTCTGTGGAGCTCATTGTCTGGTGACACCAAAGGCAAACAAGGATTCAAGGAGGCATGAAGTTTAGATTAAGTCAGAGCCATCCAAGGAAGCAGCCAGAGGGGTTAGAGGACAGAAGTTTCCATGCAGGACTCACCAGTAGGTTTCATGTCAAAGTACATAATGGAATAAATCACTAAAACTGGGCCAGGAAATGTGAAAAGCCTGACATTGGAGTTTAAATATCCCCCAGGCTCAGGGGATGTTTTATGAAGCAATATAACTATAAAAATAGGGCAGCCTTCTCAGGGACAGCCTGGTTTTCTGTGCCTTGGAGTTGTTTTTCAGCTGTTCCATGTTTACTTATGGAGCGTGTGTTACTTGGATGATTTCTTTCTGCTTTGTATTGGAAATGGCCTCAAGTTTCATCAGGGGAGCTTTAGATCAGAGGTTAGGAAAAAATTATTCATGGAAAGGGTTGTCAAGCACTGGAAGAGGCTGCTCAGGGAAGTGGTTGAGTCACTGACCCTAGAGGGATTTAAAAGATGTATAGATGTGGTGCTTCAGGACATGGTTTAGTGGTGGCCTTGGCAGTGGTAATGTTTGGACTTGATCTTAAAGGTCTTTTCCAATCTAAACAATTCTATGATGAGGAGGCAATGATCAGGCCTAGACAAGCACATTCAAGAGGGAACATAGAACTTTTGTGGCTAAGGAGAGAGGTAGAACAATACCAGGCTTCAAGTGCCACTAAGAGACTGGAAAGGTGGTTTCAAGGCACAGTGGACTGGGCTGGTGTCTGCTTGGGCACAGATGGATGGATGTCACTGTGGTGGGAAACAGCAAGAGATGACAGAATAGTTAAAGTTAGAAGGGACCACTGGAGGGCATCTGGTCCATTCTCCCCAGTCAGGAAGTCCCCAAGCACCTTAGGAGCTCAGTGCTTGGCAAACTGCAGACAGCAGCCATCTCTGTGTGGGTGACAGATGCTTTAGTGCTGCTCAGCCTGCTGTTCCATCCCTGCTCAGGTGCTGCAGAGCCCTGGGGCTTTCTTGCTCACCTTAAGCTGCCTGAGCAGCTTCAAAATAGTCAGGTTTGTCTTAAAAACCATTCCACAGTCATGCTGGGAAAGCTTGGTTTTTAACCTGCAAAGAGGCACTGAAAGGATCAGATGCAAGCACAGACTTAGTCCTGCTTTGGTGGACTCTTATTTTTGCACTCTTGCCATGAACAGAAGCAGCCTTATCTCCTCAGTCAAGGATGGAGTGAAGGAAAAAAACGGACTTTGCAGTGCCTGCTGAGGCTGCAGCATGAGGCTTCTCAAACTAAGTGCTGAAATGCAGCTGGTGCCACTCCAGGAGCTGCCTGGCAGCTGCAGCCCTGGGCTCTGGGGAGCAGGGATGGAGCTGCCAAGGCTGGAGCAACTTTGACGTGTTTCACACTGATGACGATCCAGCCTCAGGATTTGTGACCTGCAAATGTACCAGAACATATCACAGAGGCAGTGCTTTAAAAATATAAATGTCCTCTCTCTTTCCTTGTTTGTCTGACTTATCTTTGTGGCGTTATCAATGTTTTCTGAGTCTACAGTCATTTTTCTTATGATACAAAGAGGGGGAAGAATGAGGCGAATCATTTAAATTTTGATTGATAAGTGGAATGTAGAAAACAATACTTAGTCTTTTCATATTGAGCTGGGAAATTTTTTTCACCTTTTATCAGCACTCACACATCTGCAACTTGAAAAAAAAAAAGCCCACGACTTTTCCTTGAGCATGGCTGTACCTAAACTTCATTCAAACCCGTTATCTAAAAATCTGTGCCTTTCAAAATTATGTCTGCTGATAATTTGCCTTGGTTTAGCTCTTTTTTCATATGCTGCATTTGTTAGTGAGGCATGTGGATGGGCTCAAACACTCTGGCACTCTCTTGAGGGATGCTGGAGAGTGACAAGGCTCATCCCACTGATTTTTAAATATTCATTTCAGAAGAATATTTAAATTATTTTAAAGCATTTTTATAACCATATGTTCCTCAAAAAAAGAAAAAAAAAAACCAAATCCAGAAATAATTATTCAAACTCATTGTATCAATTGCACCATCCTATTTAACTGATAATTGGCAAAGAAAATAGTTTGGGAACTTAAAAAATTTCCTTGGACCACTGTGTTAAAAGAAATACATAGCCCTGGTATGCACCCATTTCATCCATCATATTGTTCACACTCAGACATGTCCATTCTATTGTTGTAATTTAATGTTTGATACAGTTTTATTTGATTCTTTGCCATGCCCTGGGCTCTGGTTGTGTGCTCGGCACGGATCAACGAGTAGAGAGGCAAAAAGCAGAGAGCAGCAGTGGAAGGAGCCTGTCTCCAGCTGGCAGACATCCACACAGCCCAGGAGGGGTTTCCAGATTTTCACCAGCTGAGGTGAGGCCCCACGATTTTAAACATAACATGAAACTGCAAAGAGTCAGTGTTCATACAACGTGCTGCTTCCTACCTATTTTTCATGCGTAGAAGTAAAACACTAATTTTGTTCGAGCCCCCTGAAGGACGAGGAATATTTGGATGTATTGCTTTGAGCTCTTTCTCACTGTTCCCTTTAAAGCTGGGCTGCAGCCCGTGCCCCAGGGCCATTGCTGAGGATGGCCAGTCAGGGTCCCCTGACCAAGTGCTGGAGCAGATCTGTGGCACAGATGGTTCCACTTACACCAGTGAATGTGGGATCTGTGCCTATAAAGTGTCATTTCGATGGAAAGAACATGCTTCCTGAGTGACAGTTCCCTAGCCCCTAGCCTCTCCCTGTGCTTTTCCAATTTATCCTCCTTTTCTCCCTCTCCACTTGCTGTTTGTGCTTGGGGGTAAATCATGAAGATTTAGCAGAGAAAAGAAAATAGCTGAAGAAAGTGGAAATTCAAATGATGCAGCACATTCAGATGGCAGAGGTTTGTTGACTGATAGGTTTATAATAGTCAGAGGCAGTAAAACTTCATTGTTGGTGGTTAACTCAGATGAACTCTCCTTCACTTGCATCGTTTGGGAGTTTTATGGACATTCCCAGCACTTGTGTCCCTTTGGGAAAATGGCTATACTGAGTCTCTAATGGCAGACTTTCCCTTCCTCAGAGAACGTGGGGCACTCAGGGCCTTGGGAGCAGCAGTCATCCCAGTGACTAAGGAGGAAGGCAAAAGAAGAAGCAGCCTGAACTCCCATTGCTCTCTGTGGCAGCATCCCAAACAGTGTCAGCTGGATGCTGAGCAGGCAGTGCAGGATTGGACGTAAGTGATGCATATACCTTCTGTTGACATTTTATTTGGCAGTGATTTAACACAAGCTTTCTAATATTGCTGTTCCCCACAGGCTGCCTTCCAAAGTAGGAAGGGAAGGATGGCAAAATGATGCAAAATATGAGACAAGTAGGAGAAATATTTCTTTGCTAAGGAAGCATTTACAAACAACCTCCACTGACAGCAGCAGGAAAGTGCAGAATAACCTGATTCAAGACCAGAAAAGGAGGCACACAGAGCCTTTGCAGAGATCACTGCATTCAGTTCTCCTGAGACAAGAATGTTCTGTCAGATTGCAAATGGGGCAGTGCCCAAATCAGGGGATGTAGCGGCCCAATGATCATGTGTAATATAGCAGTTGTCATGTGTGTATAACTTACTGAGTAAATACCTGGGTTACTTTGCTACTGCAATAGTTCAGAGAGGGTAGAATTCCTGCTGTCTACCTCAGCGTTACTGTAAAATGGTAAAATCCTGTAATTTGGCATCGTGTTCCTTTCTGTCAGCACCCACTGTGCTTCACCCATGTCCAGATGCAAACAATCAGCCAGTGGTCCCATTAAAGCTCAGCTCTGCAGAATAAATGAAATTGTTGCCCTTTCTTTTGATGTTAATAATGAAGATGTGTTCAGTGGTTATGATGCTAATAGTCCTTCAGCTATAGAAATTCTTCCTATCCAGTTCAGCCTCTCCCAGCCAAGTGTTCAAGCTATAGCACCATGATATATCCTGCCTCTCACCCTCTCCTCCTGCTGTTCCCACCAGGAAGAACAGTGAATTTTCATTCTTAGCCAATTGCACCTCTCTCTTGTTGCTGCTTTATTTACAAGATCATTCATTAAAACCAAACCCTCATTCATCCCATATCCCTGGTGTTCCTGGTTTTATTCCCATACAGGAAAGAAAGCATCTTCACTTATCTTTTCCAAACATTATTCCTCATATACATTTTTGCTGATTTGTTGGTTGATAAGGTGAGACCTGGGAGCATGTTTTTGTTTGGTGCTCTGCTTCCTTCTGTTCTGCATCACCTCATCCTGTGGTTTCACATGGAAAAAAAGGGTTTGCATGGGAATGTGATCCTCTGATTTTTCTTGGGGCAGAGTGATGCCTGCAGGTAACAGTGGCACTCCTGGCTGCTTCCTCCCGTATGGGATTTGTGCAGGGGGTCATACCCTTGAAATGTTTATCTAACTTAACCCCCCCCGCCTTTACAACAATTCCTCTGCTACATGTCACTATCTGTATATAAACTTCTTCACCCCTGGTTCCCCCAAATTGGGCACTGCCTCAGCTCACCCTGTTCTGAGATGGCATGAAGCAAATCCCAGATCTGGACCCAAAGGGCTTTGGAGTTACAGACTTATAGATGATTGCAGACCTGGTGCTGGTCCAAAAGCCCTGAGCCCAAGGCTTTGGCCATTTACTCAGGGAAATTCTCCCTTGGTTACCTGCTTCTCCATGTAGAGCTTAGAAAAGTCACTCCTTCTGGACTCTGATCAAGAGCATGAAAGGAAACTAACTCATCTGCAGCCAAACCTGCCGAAATCCCCAAATTGTGTGCTACTTACTAAGAGGAAGGAGATGTAAACATTGAAGGTTAATTACCCTCTTGTCAAGAACACTCTGTGATCTATAGACATATCTGTCAATCTCACAAAACAGAAGTGAGGAGAGCGAGCACTGACGGCACGGCCCCGCGATAAATTAATGAGACTTGGCAGCTCACTGAGAAGAGATGATCCCTGTGCTTCATGTGAGACAATAACCTGGCTCCCCAGCCAGCCTGGCCGTGCATTTTGTGCTGCAGTCACATCCGGCATGGTGATCCCTGTGTAAACAAACTCTGCACTGCAGCTCTCCAGTGATCAAAACATCTTCCTTGAGGCCTTCACTTTCCTCTCTGCTGCTCAACGTGCAGCCAGTGCTTATCCCAACCACAGCAGATCACTTTTCCCAGCCCTGCCTGCCAGTCAGTTAAAATATCTTCTGCCTCTCAATCTCTCTTGGCAGTGACACTCCTTGGTGGGTCACAGAGCTGCCTGAAATCCGAGGGACACAGTCCCCCTGCTGTGTGCTATTCTGGTGATGTGAGTGCTGCTGCATGACTGGTAGTTTGAAAATGTGTTCAACTATTCCCCTGGTTTATATAACCTCAAAGCAATTTGCTTTCATAGCTGAACATGCTTATTCGTTCTATTTTAACTGTGCATTGAGCTATAAATAATGTCTCATTGCAGATAAGAATCTATTGAATTTCATTATTTTTTTTCCACCTTTGGAAGATTCTCTCCTGAGGGAGACTTTCTCAGCCCTGGCAGTGGAGTTGCCTGATTGACTTTGTCCTGCCAGGTGACCATGAATGATGTCAATTCCAGGTCAGCTGCCACTTCCCTGCAGCCACCTCCTCCTTGCTCCTGCTTGGGCTGTGGTAAAGATGAGACCAGTGCTCAGTGATGCAGAGCTGAGATCACTGAAGTGTTAGGGAAACTGATTGAACCAATGGTTTCCTGTTCCTCTGATCAACTGCAGGTTAATACCTCTGTGTTACCTCCAGCCCACCTTCCCTGCAGCACATTCACTTCAAAGAGCAATAACCTGGGTCAGTGTCCAGCCAAATCGTGTTGGTCGCTGCCTCCTTTTTCTGATGTTCATTGTAGCATTTTCCTGCTTCCTCATGAGTAACTCCTGCCTTCTTCCAGGGTAATGGAGCCCTGATCTGAGGTCCTTATCATCCAGAAACGTCTCAGAGCTGGAGCACAGCACGAGCTGGGGGGGTGAGGGATGGAGATGTGTCCTCAGAGCTGCTGCTGCTGAGACCCACATCAGGTCCAGGCTGCAACACAGCAGGGAAGTGCATGGTATTTTGGCAGCTAATTTTGTGTCGTGCAGATAACTCTTCTGGAAATTCAAATGCTGATGCTCTTCTGGAGAAGGGTTGTGGTGGCCAAGTTTTGGGCACCTGCAGAAGTGGAGACTTTGAAATCATTGAGAGCAAATAATGTCCTAAAATTTGAATGGTTTACAATAATGTCCTAAAACCTGGTGTGGTTTTGTTTTAAAAATTATTACAAACTACTCTTTCTGTTGTACATGTTAGTGGTCACCCTTTATAAAAACATTCTGGGAGCTCTTTGTAAGGAGCCTTATCTGTGACCCTTTAGTAAAGGCTGTAGGAAAATTCTGTTCTCCTGGGTCATAGAGAAATGGTATGGTTTTTTATTAATAACTACTATCTGTAAGAGAGAGAATTATGTAAGTACAATACAAATAAAATAATTCAAGTTGTAAAAGCTCTCCAGAGGTCTCTGGCTCAAACCCTGATCAAAGCAAGGCCGAAGTCAAAGGCGGGTCAGGGTGCCCAAGGCCTTTCTTTTTCAGTTGGGTTCTCAATAGCACAAAGGAAGGACATGCATGGCCTCTCTGCTTTCTGTCCTCATGGAATGGAATAATTCCTCACATTCATTCAAAATTTAATCCATTTGCCATACAGCTTAAGGAAGGCTGCCTTTGCCTTATCTCTAACCCCACCAGGGAGCTGCAGACAGCAATGTGATCCCAGTAGCCATCTATTCTCCAGGATCTATTCCCAGCTCCTTCAGCTTTCCTGGAATGCCCTGTGCCCCTGTGCCTGGGCAGCCTGCCTGCCTCTGCTGGGCTCGTTCCTCTGTGTCAACATCTGCCCTTGCAGTGGGGCCAAATACATTTAATTCATTGCACAAGTAATGTGAAACCATGTTAGCCTTCAGCTGCAGGGTACAAAGTTCTGCACATGGTCTTATTAGCTCAGGAAAACATCAACAGGCATTACCTGGATTAAGTTCTATTTAATAAGTTCATAAACACATGGATATGTTTTGATAGCAAGGTGTTTTAATCATATCAGTGATTTTGTTTGCTTTATTGCTCAGTTCAAACGAGGCCTTCCAGCACTGGCTAAGAGGCAGAGCTTCCATTTGTGCTGTATTGGTTTCTCCAGGCATGTGGCTCAGTGCAAACAGTTACTGGCCACACTGTGGCCAAAAGAGAGCCAGAGATGAAAACTGCAGCCTGAATTGTGTTCAGCAGGCATTTTGGAGTGATTAGAGGCATTTTCATGAAAGACCTACAACTAATCGGTATTTCCCAATTTTACAGCAGTTATTTGTTAATTAAATAATGTGACAAACCCCAGGAGTGTTTAGAAAAGTGTATTAAACGATTTGCCATTCATTTATCAATGTTTTATTTATGCTGAGAAGTTGCATGTGTGCTAAGAAAATTCTCCAACCTCAGTTTGGATTCTTTCAGAGAATATGAAATCGATACTGAAAAAAACTGTAATGGAAATGTAAAACAAGAAATTCCATAAGTAAGTCAGAGAGGATGTTGTATAATGGCCAAATCCTGCCCTGGTGTCAGCACACAGACCTTATGGTGCTCAGGCCCATAGCAGGCAGCACCCTGAGGTGTGGCACTGCCTTTACCTACCTGTAGATTACAGAATCATAGAATTTTTTGGGTTGGAAGAGACCTTAAAGATCATTTTGGTCAAACCCCTCTGCCATAGGCAGGGACATCTTCCACTGTCCCAGGTCACTCCAATCCCTGTCCAGCCCAGCCTTGAACACTCCCAGGGATGGGACAGCCACAGCTTCTCTGGGCAGCTTGTGCCAGGACCTCCCACTAAAGAATTTCTCCCTAATACTTAATCTAAACCTACCCTCTTTCTGCTTAAAGCCCTTTTATTCCCCCTTGTGCTATCACTCCATGCTCTTGTCCAAAGTCCATCTCCAGCTCTCCAGTAGGATCTCTGCCCTTGTGCTGGCTGCTGCACACAGAGGATTTTCCTTTAGCCAAATGGTCATTAGCCATATGCTGCATCTGACTTTGAGGATTAGAAGACCATAATGAAGTGGATTACAGCAGATCAGTGGCAGGATTGCAGACCAAATCCGCTTTCTAACTGTTCTTCCAGGAGTAGCTAAAGACTGAGGGACCTGTCCTACAGCATGATCTTAGTCAGCTGTGGGATTTTCCATGCTGTTATCAGAGGCAGGATAATCTGGGGCTGTAACCCTGGGTGGGGAGGCTGTGAATGCTGAATGGCTGCAGGCTGTCCAAGGGTCTGAAACCTGGGGATTTCTGGGTGTCACTTTTGTGACTTGCCAAGGGGGTACCTGAGTGGCTCAGGTGTTCCCCAGTCACCATGTAATTGTTGCAGACTTGAGTTTCCTGATGTGTCTGTAGGTGAGAGAGAGAAGGAAAGGATCTGCTGGACATCAGACAGGCATTATGGTGGTCAGAGAAAATCTGAGTTGCCTGGGGCCAGTGCCAGACCTAGTGCTGAACCCAGAAGTTGAAGTGGAAAATTTTTCTCTGGTGTAACACGTGCCAGACTTTGGCAGGAAGGTGCTTTCCACTCATCAGGAGAGGTTGGTCTTGCCCAAAGGACAGCACTGTCCAGGGCAGGGAGCACCAGACAGGAGAAAACCTGTCAAAAGCTTCCAGGTTGGGGCTGCAAAGGCTGGTGAGGATGGTTTGGAGAGGTCTTGGCTGGAGGAGGCAGCGGCAAAGTCCATATTTAACTCATATTTAAACCTCCAACTCTGCAGAACCTGCAAAGGTAAAAGCAGCAACTGTGACACGTGGGGAGTAGCTTCAGTAACTCCTGTACATGTTCAGGAAAAAGTGTTTGGCTTCCAGAGATGCTGTTCACAAGACACATCAGAGCAATATATCCTGAAGATGTGCCAAATCTGTCTGAAATATTCATGCGTGCTCCCTGTAATTTATAGAAACAATCACAGCAGCATAATTATTTCAATGCTTCTGCCTGTGAAGAATCTCATCTCTTGGAGGTAAAAATGTGACCTGCATATCCACACAGCCATGCTGTGGCCTTCTGGGCATGCCAGGAGAGGGGATTCCATCCACCACTTAAGGATCAAAATACACCCTTTAGACTATCTGTGGTGGATCAGACAACACCACATTTGCTTAGGGTGAATTTCAATGATTTCTGATGAATTTTATTTGTCTAATGGGCAGTGCCTTTTTCATTAAAGGCAGCACCTGTAAAGCACCAATTAACCTGCTCCCACAGTTCTGGAGTCTACCCTAAACACAATGCATAGCTCCCACAACCCCTCAAAAAAACCCCCAAGTATCCTTGCTATTTTTAACCTGTGAAAGGGATGAGGAACAGGTTGCAGGCAGAACCCACTCCTGCAAAATTACAGCTATTAAAACAGGAGAGGTGCAGACCTGCTCCTAGGCAGGAGCAATTTGGAGATGACACAAAGGCTGATGGTGTGAGACAGACAGCGAAATGGGGACAGATTCTATATTTTAAGTATCATTTTCTAAAATATCTGCAAGAGGAAAGGACCTACTGTACTTTCAGGCATAGCTGGTGCAATGTAAATAGGCTCCCAAACCTTCAGTGTCTGTTCTTCAGATGGCTTGGCGGAACACTCTGAATCCGTGTGTTTAACTGGGACTGGGTCTGTAAATAAGTGCTCCCTGTTGCTAAGGTTCAAGTGACATTTTTAGTGGCATTTGACAGATTTTTAACCTGCTTTCAAGTCTTCTACTGAGCTCTTCTATACTCAGGCAGTGACACTGTCAAGAAGCCTTGGCTTTATTCAAAGTGGTGCTAAATACCTTTGGATTCACAGGTTAGACACCGTCCTGCCAGACTTGCCTGACAAAGCTGAGCTGGCCCTGATGATGGCAAAGCCACACCTGACCTGTGTTTGTACCTAGAGGTGATTGTCTGGGAATTTGGGCAGAAAAACCCAGCCAAAACCAGAAAGGAAAGCAGAGACTCAGCCTGGTCTGAAGACAGGGTGGTACTGCATCCTGCCTAAGCTGCTCCCTGATGGGAGATGTTGCTCTGCAAGAGACAAATTAGGGCCCCACTCTTTACTCCCCTCAATATTTTGTGCTCCTTTCATTTCCACTATAATCCCAAAGAGGTTTCTTTTGTCCAAAAGTCCGCTTGTTTGCTTTTGACCACTCAGAACCTGTGATACTTGCCTTGATCCATTAACCAGGTGTCCAGCCAAAATCAATTGCCGAGCAGACTCAGACCATTACCTGAAAAGTCAAGACCTCCATAAATATTACCGGCCTCATTGTGCTGGTGACAGATTCTGCAGGTTGTTTTATGTTACAGTTGAACAGTTTAGCCATTGCATTTGTATATATTTGCAGGCAGCCCTGGAGGGACCATCTCGTGAGCAGAGTGGGAGCAGGCAGGCTGCAGACTCCAGACACCTCCACCATGACCACGGCAGGGCTCTTGGTGCTCTTCTCCTTCGCGCTCTGCAGCATCCCAGGTGAGTGACTCTCCAGGTGTCTGAGTCCTGGCTGTCTTTAAAAGGATAAGACAGAAGGAGAGCAAATCTCCTTCAGAGGGCTCTGCTGCCTCGTTTGGCATGGTGCAGGTTGCAGGGGTGTATTTCAGGGCAGTCCTCAAGGGCTCGCTGCTGTAGCTGGTTGTTTGTCATAAATATAAGTAACAGCAAGTGGAGTTCTGTGCTGGCAACTTGTGCTGTTACACTTTGTACACGCTTGTTCTCACACCATTACACTGCTTAGACTTGTACAATTACAGCAAATGGATGAATACTTGAAATAAGGCCATAAGAAGGGGGTCAGACCTCCAGTAACTGGTAAGGAAAATATTGAAATGGCACAAGCAAGTTCTCTGCAAGACCCTGGCAAATTTCCTGCTATGCTCTTTCTGCTAATGGAACAGCATTATGAGATGAAAACAAGCCAGACTCTGATGTTCTCACTGCACATTCACAACTGATAAAATTACAAAGCCAAAGACATTTTTTTCACATTTGCCTCCTTTCAAATGCCTGTTTCTGACAACAGATGCTGTATGTATTTGCTTATCCTGTAGGTGAGTATTTGCATTTGTCTGTGTTGATTCAGGTGTATTTTCAGATATGTGACAGCAGCGCTTTAGGGTCAAAACGGATATGTAACAAGATAAGGAAGGAAAAGCTCTTCTGTTTTCAATTAATAAGTCTACATATCTTAGAACAAAAAAAAAGAACAAAGCTATTCAAAAAGGTGTTTCATCACAGCCAGCAATAAGCAATGCTATTTTACTTATCAACATAGAGAAAAAAAATCATAGTTTATTTAGTTCAAAAAACAATCACTGGAAATCATTCAGCTTGGTCTGCACACAGGAATTTTATATCCATATTTCCAGCTTTAATTGAGGTCTTATCGTATTGGCTTGGATTCATACTTTCTGCCTCTCTTTTCTTTTCCAGATACTGCCTTTGGGATTGAGGTAAGTGGAAGATTTCTTTCTGTCACTCTTCTCAAGTATGTGACCTGGTAAAGACATAACCAAAAGAATGGGAAAAATCTCCAGCCTGTAGATGCTCAGCTGTTTTTCACCTAAGTGTGACACTTGGGTCATTGTAATCAGATTCTACGGTGTAAAATATTAAATTATACTGCCCCTGCTGTACATCTATGCTGTATGCTAATAATGATTTAGTAGTAATGATACAAAGTTTTTGGATTAATTAATTTTTCAGCAGCTTTAGACTGGTCTAAGCTTTAAGCTGGAAATATATACCTGGTTCTAAACTGAAGCAATAGACTGGTATCAGAGCCTACCTGAGGGCAGCCTACTGAAAGACTAAAATACTCTGAGCTGGTCCAGCTTCCTCACAGGTCAGTTAGTGTCAACCCTCTGAAAAAAGCATGATCAGTGTATTAAGAATGAAAAAGTAAAACCAGAAGTGCAGTGGAGGGGTCACAGGAATAGAAGAACAAGGGACCAATGGAGAGTCTTTATAAAATCAAGTCAAGTGAGCATGAGAGACCACTGCTGGTTTATCCCATCTAAAGGGCTGCATCGTTATAGCTCTTCCCTCCTCCCCCTCCTCTTCTCCTGCTCTGTGGGGACATCTCTGCAGGAAGGATTCACCAGTTGCCTGATGCACCCACAGCAGAAGTTTGTGCTGTGACAGTGAGAACTGGTTGCACCGGCTCAGTGTCCCACACAAAATGAGAGTTGTGAATGTCACAGGTCTTCTCACCCCGCTGCTGTGATTCCTCTGGCAGGTGGACTGCAGCACATATCCCAACACCACCGAGGAGGGCAGAGAGGTGCTGGTCTGCGGCTCCGGCGGCAGCGCCATCTGCGGCTCCGACGGCATCACCTACGAGAGCGAGTGCCGGCTCTGTTCCTACAACGCGTATGTGCTGCGTGGGGACAGCGTGGGGACAGCGTGGGGACCTCAGGCAGCACAGCTCAGAGCTCCTGGCAGCACCACTGCTCAACAACCAGTGCTCTGTCACACGTCACCTCTGTCAATTCCTTCAAAATGAGCTTGGGTATCACGGCACAGCACTCAGGCAGAGCTTTAGTCACCGTGCCTTTCTTTTGCTTGTGTAATTTATTCAGGTTTTTTCTTCTCTGTCTCAAGGAGCAGCCAGGTGACAGCTCTGATAGCACATCTCATCACAGCAAAAGGATGGAGATGCTCTGCTCAGAACTGCCCAAAATGGTCCTAAAGCTTCCCAGGGTTTTACATCCCTGCCAGCTACTCAAGTGGTTAGGGAGGGTGGCACTAACTTCTCAAATATAGATATTAAAAAGCCTGATTGAGAAAGAGTCAGTTTTCCCTTGCATTAATTCTAGCACCGAGGATGTAGTAAGACATCTTTGCTGAACTTCTTAACATTTCTCTTTCCCTCTGCAGAGAATATGGAACCAATATCAGCAAAGATCACGATGGAGACTGCAAGGAAGCTGCCCCTGTAAGTTAAACCAAAAGCAAAGCAAGTGGTGTGTCCTGTTCTGAGTGGCCAAAGGTGCTTATTGAAATAATTCAAACCTTAAACAAGAGTACAGATGAGCTGTCAGAATCTTGCATTGGTCACCTCCAAGTGAACTGTTATCATGGTGACTCACAGAAAAGCTTTTCTCCTGCTATGGTGCTGTCCTGTGTGGCCAGGCAGACGCACTCACCAGATCCACTTGTGTGCTGTAAGCAAGGCCTTCACCAGGGCTTTGTCTGTTCTCTCCCCAGGTGGATTGCAGCAAGTACCCCAACACAACCAGTGCGGAGGGCAAAGTGGAGCTGCTCTGCAAAAAGGACCGCATCCCTGTGTGTGGGACCAACTGGGTTACCTATGACAGCGAGTGCCAGCTCTGTGCCCGGAACCTGTGAGTACTGAGGGGCTGGTGCTCCTGGAATTGCTCTTTTGGATAGCAGGACTTCTACCAAGGCCTTTTCTGTGAGGTGCTTGGACTTTGATCCTCCTCTTTTCCTCTTGACTAAACCTTGTTTTCCTCTGTGATTAGAAGGAAAGCCGGGCCTTTGATCTAGACAGAGAAGTAGAGGGCTGGGTGGGGATCCCACACAGGACAGGATGCTTCCCTTAACTTAGTTAATAGGGTCTGTGTGGCAGATGCTGCCTTGCAGAGGACAACGACTAACCCAGGGGGCATGGACATTGTCACACAGCCTGTCTCCTTATCCACCCTGACCCCTGTCCTCATATCTTGCTATAAACCAGCTCTCTGGCAGGCAGTGACACCAGCTGAGCTGGTCCCAGGAGCCACAACCTAAGCAGGATGTCTCCTGTATCCCAAACGTTGTACCTGAGGCTGCTCAGCAGTCCTGGGTGATGGAGTTCAGCAGAACAGGTTGCTTGTAGAGCTCCCTAATGCAGGTCTCTTCCCCTTCCCAGAGAGGCTGGAACCAGTGTTGCCAAGAAGGCTGACGGTGAATGTAAGAAGGAATTTGTCTCAGTAAGTGAATTGGGTGATCAGGGGCTGGGTTTTGGTCCTGCTGCTGTTGGGGGAGCACTGCCAGTGTCTGCAGGAGCCCCCAGACCAGCAGTGTCCTGCAGAAGTGAAACAGCTGCTGTGCTGCAGAATGGGAGAGGTTTTGTTTTCTCTACATGTAATAAATGTTATTCATGTGAATGCCAGGGAAGGAGCAGGTGACTGCTCAGGAAGGGATGAGTAAAAGAGTAGTAGAAATAATCCAGCAGGGCAGAACTGTGAATAAGAATAGAGAATGGCTTTTGGGGTCAGACCAATGGTCCATCTAGCCTGTGGCAACTTGGTGCAGAGCGTGCTGCTGGCAGGGGCTGTGGGCATTGTGCAGGACAGAGAGAGTACAGAATGTAAGAGTGACTTCTACCCTTCCAGCCTCCAGCTGTTTTCAGGTAGAGGACCTCAGCTAAGTGTGATTTCTGTGCAGTCAGTAAGCCTTGATAGATTTCTCCTCTGTGGAATTCCTCAGCCTCTTCCTGCACCCAGACACATTTTTAGCCCTACAATGCTCCTCAGCAAGTGCAGCACCCATTGCCAGGAAAGAGAATCCCACTCTTGCAGTTTCCAGCTTTGTGCTGATCTTCCAGTTTTAAGACTCCAGGAGGGATAATGGACCTTTATAGAGGATCAGCACTCCATTTCTCCAGATACCAGTGTTTTTCCATTTAATTTCCTGGCCAGCTTGGGAACACAGAGCACGGCACCTTCACTGAGTGAACTGCTGCTGCTTGGAAATGCTGTGACCAGGTTATGATATACATCTCTTCAAACAGGAAATTATGATCCATTTTTATATTATTAAATTCTCCTGGCATAGGAGAAACCGACCCCTCAGTTTATATCAGATGTGCAGGGAAGTTAATTACTTTGGGTAAGGTTGGTATCATTAGCACTGCAGCTGTAGCTCAGGGTGCAAGCCCTTGTGCTACTGACTCCTTCACATCAGACTCTTATATTTTTATTTATTTTTTGCAGGTTGACTGCAGTGGCTACCCCAAACCTGTCTGCCCACCTGCCTCCATGCCTGTCTGTGCCTCTGACAACTCAACATACAACAATAAGTGTGCCTTCTGCAACGCAGTCGCGTATGTAAAAATATGAGTGACATTTGTGTTATCAGTTGCCTCCTGTGGGCACAAGTTTGCACAGTTACTGCTTTTTTGTTTGCTGGATACTGTCAATTAGGCATTTGGGGCAGGAGGGAATGCCAGCCACCGTGTCAAGCATTCATTTATTTTTTTCATTAGAGCATTAAAAAAAGCTATGGCTGCTTTGTTAGTGTGAATGGTTCCAAGGCCATTTAACCTTAATGGAATTTTTCTTTCATCTTGCAAAGGAAATGAAATTCCTTTCCTTTTGAAATTCCGCTGTAGTTTCCCCACAGATATTTTCAGTCTTAAGAATGGGTTAAATTGTTTCACCCATCTCTTAATAATCCAATAGCAAATGGGATTATGAGTCTGCAAGTTCCTTGGCTCTGGGGCAGGATCCTATCTGACACCATCTCTAGGAGCCATGAAAAAGATTATAGCAGACAGGACTCTGTGTTTAATTCATTCTTTTCTCTCCTTGCTTTCAGGAACAGCAATGAGACTATCACTTTAATCCATTTTGGAAACTGCTGAGTATCAGTGCCAAGAGAATTCACCACAGGATCCCCATTGGCAAACCCCAGCTAAAGATCTCACCTCAGTTCATCTCACCCTCTGGGGAACTCGGCTCACTCCTGATTTTCTTTCTCAATAAACTAAATCAGCAACATTTCCCTGTCTTCTTTCATGTGTTGCCTCATGAAACATTTTCTTGATTTGTTGAATGATGATACCAGGCAGAATAGGTTACGTGCTCAAAGCTCTGTGACAGAACAAGAACAACATCTTGCTCCCCTCCCTCTCATAAAAGGCAGAAAATGAAATGCAGATGCTCAAAGCCCAGAGCTGTGTGTCTTTGCACACAAGTGACAGTGCCCCTGCATTGGTGCTGAGGCCCTTCAGATGTTTGACATCGTAAAGGGTTGAAGTGGAGACACAGGAGTGTCTCAGTGTCTCTCCTGGTGCATTTTCCCTGTGCAAGCATCAGCATAACTTGGTCTCACCTTGACATCACTGCCCAGAGCTGAGCCCTGGCTCTGTCCTCACCTCAAGTGTTGCTCTCTCAAGGGCACTCTGTTGGCAAAGCCCATATTTTTCAGACACGTGCATTGTCCCTGTCTATTTGTCTAAGTCCTCCAACTGACTGATTACCAGATTTTTCTCATCTTGGAGTCGTCCTCTAACACCCTTGAAGTGTTTTAAGATAAATGCCTTCCTAGGTGTGGTGCCTACTCCTGCCTACTTGTCTTCTCTCAGTCTTCAATTACACAATGCTCTTTGCCAGCCCAAGGAGTATTTCAGCAGTGTTTCAAAACCCAAGGACGAAGTATCCTTCTGTTTCTTGAGAGTGTGACCTGTCATTGGTGTATTGTGCATGAAATTTATTTTGCTTTTGTCTTATGTTTGAGTATTGAATTGGGCTTTTTTTTTTTTGATCCACACAAGAGAGGCATAAATAAATTTGGCTTATCCCTTCTAAAATGTAATATCTCCCACATGCATTTCTCCTGGGAATCAGAGGGAGAGGGGAGCTTGTTCTCCTTGAGGGAGGTTGTCCCAAAAAGCAATGCTTTTGTGGTAAAACAAAGGATTTATGTAGACATGGGCAGATGGATGAAACAGTGATTTCCAGATTGGGTTCAACTTTTCTAGGATCCATGCTAGGGTCTCAAATCATTCTGTCATCATCATACTAAAAGTCTATTACTGCAAAGCTAATGGCTTTTAGGGGAAATAACAATTGTAATTTTTTTTTTTTTTCTCCATAATCCCATAAAAGTTTCTCCATCCCTTGTCATTTCCCAGGACTCCTTTCAGTGTCTGGGACACCCTCTTTCCTGCCTTCCCCATTCACTGTTTTCCTGCTTTCACTACAACTTAGAGATGTTTTACTTGGGTAAGCACAAAAATAAAAGAAGAGCCTTTCTGCTACGGAAGCATTTCATTCAATGTTTTTCTCGTGAAAAAAGCACTGCACAAAAATAGGCACTGATAGGTGAACGCGGAGAAAATCTGAGAGCAGTTTGTACAGTGGCTCTTTTGCCTGCAGGAATTTTCTGTGGTCGTTCAGAGGGAACTGTCCTGTATTTCACTTAAAATAACGACGCGGAGGGTGTATCTCACACATCTAAACTCCTCGTGACTCCCTTTGATGAAGAAACATCGTTCTTGGCTTACAGCATGGCTTACCTCTGTTGGGATTGCCACGGAGACAAAAGGCTGGAAATGTTGCTCCAGGATAAGGGTGGATAAGGCAAATATGGACATGCACAAACACACCCCCCCCCTCCCCAGTGGTGCACGCTTACATATAAGCGTGGTTGCCACCTGCGGACAGAATCCAGGTTGTGTTTCCTGAGAATAAGCCAACCTCTGCTGCCCACAGCTCCTCCAGCCACCATGAAGACCACGGGGGTGTTGCTGCTGCTGTCTCTGGCTCTTTTCTGCCTCTTAGGTGAGTGGCTCCGCTGCCTCCTGCTTTGCCTTGGAGTAAGCACTGGCTGTCTTCAAAACCACAAAAAAGCATCCTCAGACTGGAAAGAGCTCCATTCTGCAAGGACTTATTTACTCCTAGAAAGATAGTGTTGAAAAGACTTGACATCAGAGACTATCACTTATGGGGTAATATTTTAGCAACAGAACTGAGTGGGTAAGAACAACTGTGGGAACAGCTCTTCTCAGTGCTAGTTTATGCATAATGAAAAAAGTGACATGTACGTGGTGCAACCCGGAGACTCAGACAACCAGTATTTAACCTCTGAAATGTTGCAGGAACACAAATAATTTTTCTGAATGAAAACGAACATTTCTTGTAGTCATCCCGAACCGAGGTGCAGTTTGAGAGCCTGAACTGCTGTAGAAGCTTTATAAATTCACCTCTCACTAAATACTTTTCTTGTTTAAGAATAATACTGGCAATGCATGTAAGATGCTGCCTCTGTGTACTTGTCAGCTTTATGTCCTTGTTTACCTCAGTAATTTGCTTCACTTTGAGTTCATGTCCTGCTCCATCCTTTGAACTATGGAAAATACCTTTCTCTTCTTTTGTTTCACAAACCTTTTTCCATTTTGACTCTAACCCTCATTAAAAAAACCCTACGGAAGCAACATACAGTATAGCACAACATTTTGCCTGAAATTCCTTTTGTCTAAGAAGAATTTGCTAACACAGAGGGATTTGGAAGATATGTATTCAGGGCATGCATTCTCAGATTTTAACAGAAACCATGGATTGCATTTGTAACGTATTTAATTTTTTTTCTTATTTTTTTTTTAGTTCCAGCTACTGATGCGCTGCAGGTAAGGGACAGATTTTTCTATTCTCCATCCTTTCTTTCCTTAAAGCAGTTTCTGTATAAATCTTTACTAACCACATCATGATGGAGCCTTTCAAAATCCTGAGACACCCAGCTGCCTGAGCAATATTTGCCACAGATATTATCGGGTGAAACTGCCATTTTCATCTGGTGATCGTTCCAACAAGTAGGGCAGTATTCAGCTCATGTCCAAGTTGTTGTCAAAGTTACTGCAGCATCATTTGCAGTGGTTGCACAGGCTCTGCATGGCTGGAGGCAACTCTCCACTGCATCCTGCCCTGTGCCTGGGCTTTTCCTCAACATCTGCTCCTGGGCAGTAAGGGGGCAGCTCGAGGGGTGTGTGGGGCCATCTAATGTCACCTTTCTCACTCAGCTTTGGTTGAGAGCTCTTTTTTTTTGTGTCAATACAGCCTGCATCTGTCTACTGCGGAAACCAGAGGACTCCCAGTGGTTTTTGTACCATGGAGTATATGCCCCACTGCGGGTCTAATGGTGTCACGTACTCCAACAAATGCTTGTTCTGCAATGCTTACGCGTATGTATGAAATAAATCTCTTCACCTACTAAGTGGTGAATTTACTTAGCTTAAACTGGCTAATCAGTCCTGGAGACTGGTTGGAGAAGTAAAGTTATTTTATTTTGTTTGTTCTCTCACCAGCAAGGGTAATTTTTTTTATTGGGAGGGTTTGCTGGGAACTCCTTTCTTTTGGATATAAAGAGAGAACACAGTGTTCTCCATTTTCCTCTCAAGTGATTTGCAAAAGAGCTTTCTCTCAGCAAACAAAGTCTGTTTCCTACAGACTATTTGGTCCTTTAAATTAAGAATTTTTCTTGTCTTTATATGGCAATAATAAAAGGAAATACGTGGAATAGAGTTCAGTAGTCCCTCTGTGGTGTAGAAGGACAGACCAACAGTAAAAGCCCAGATATTGTCTCTGAGGTACTGATTTCTTTCTCTGCAGGACAAGCCGTGGAAATCTTCGCTTGAAATCTGTTAGTGCATGTTAAACTCTGGACAGGATTCAGCTGAGAAAGAGCATCCCTCCCTGGCACGTTCCCCATGGCAGATGACTTCCTAAACCCTTGACCTGAGCCTTGAAAACCTCTTATCAATCCTGAAACCTCTGCTAATAAAAAAGAAAATACCCAGCATTTATGTCTTGCTTTAGTCTCATTCTGGTTTTACCTAAAGTGTTGCATGATCACACCACTGCAACAATCCTGGGGTGTGGGAATTAATGGACAAACGGCAGGGAAAGGGAGAATGATGTTCTGATCTACAGAAATATCAACCCCAACCTCAAAGGCAGCTTTTGTGAGCATCCATCTTCATCCAGCAAAACCAGGGCTGGAGATGCATCCTGGTGCTCCTGTGCATTTACTGCTCTGAGGGGATCTCAGATAGATACTCTGCCTGGGTGAGAGGAGCTGCCTCCCTCCCCAGCTGCTGCTGTCCAATATCTGCAGCCTCACCCAGCCTTACTCTTTGTAGCCTGGCAGCACAAAGAGGACCCTAAACCTAAACATGAACATAATTAGAGACAGTCCCAAGATTGTTGTAATTGGGGCTTCCTGGCACTGTTTTGCCACACAGAAGGGGTCCTGCTGGCACAATGAGCTGCTCATCCCTGTTTCAGTTTCCAGGGTTATCCCCGATTTCTTACACCTACAAGAGAACATGTGAGCAAGGTCACATTCCAAGCTGCCTCCACCTCGCAAGCAGGATTGAAAACCCACCTCTAGGAGGGGGAAGGCCTTTTGCAATCTGCTTTGCTCCCCAAAGCAATGTCACAGGGTGTACTCTCTGGGCAGGCAGATCCCTCTCTGCCCACATTGGCTCATTGCTGAGGGGCATTGCAGAAAACCAGTGGGCAGGCAGTGCTAACAGACCTGGTGTCCAGGGGATGCTGGCAATCACTGCCACAGCCTGTCTGGGCACCTCACCCATCACTTAGCTTCTGGTTGAAGGTAATTACGTTGACTGTCGCTTGTAGAGGATCCTTTGAGATTCTCCGGCCTCTGGAAATCTCGGCTGATGAAAGGAAGGGCTCAGAGTCATGGTGTTAATTTATTATTCATTAACAGCGAGGCGCTGCCAGTGCCGCGTGCTGTAGAGGCAGCAGTCTCACAGTCAAATAGTTAATGATCTTAAGTGACAATGTGTCACTTCCCAGAGACTGCAGAGAGCAGCTCTCTAAAAGGAGACAATTTATTTCCAGAAGACACGACTCTCTGCAACCATTTAGTGCCAAGTCCCTTCCGGGGGCTGGAATGTCCCTCCTGGGAGAGGGAGGTCTGTGTGCAGGAGGGCTTTTCAGTGTCAGATGTGATTTCTGGGGACCAGGTTAAATTGAGGCTCTGGGAGGTAGTGCTGGGAGTGTGGGACACATTCAGTCTCCTTCTTCTCCCCCTTTGCTGAGTGTGGGAGTCAGGGTAAGAGAGGACCACCTCCAGCAGTTATTTTTTGTCGCGGGCAGCAGCTCCAGATCGTGCTGGAGATCCCCGAGATGCTCAGAGGGCCTTTTGCAGGGGCACGTCCGCTAAACAGGAATATCCAGCAGGCAATTAAGGGGAAACTGTGAGTAGAAATGATAAATCCTCTGTGATGCAGAGTGAGCAGGATTGCTCAGGAGTGACCAAGAGCAGAGCGGGACCCCAGCAGAACCCTCAGCCTCCCACCCCAGCAGCTCATCCTGGATTCTCCTTAGGATGGAGAGGGAGAGAACTCTTCTTTATGAGCACCTCGTTGGAAATAATTTTTTTTATTGCTTCTCAATAAAATCCTGCCACAACAGCACAAATCCTCTCACCATTACTAATCTAACTCTCCCTCCAGGAAATTCAAGGCAGGAAACATTGTCTGCCTGCCAAGGTATTTTATGGTACAATTCTTTGAGCAGTACCTCAGCACTTTATGTCATTATCTGATGTTTTGGATTCAGGAAATGCCAGTCAATTACCCCACAACCTGATTAACACATTGCGTGTACTTATTTTGTTCTGCTTTATTTTATATTGTTCCTTCTATTTTTATGCACTGTTCTACTTGTTGCTGGCCAAAATATACCTCAGGCCAGTCTAGACCTTTCTGTTAATGCAGTTTCTCTCTATGACTTCATTCAGGAGAATTGGTTTGTTACTGCATTCTCTCTTGATGTGAAGAAAAATAAAATTATATTTGAAAAGTGAATTAATTGCAGGTGTTTTTGGGCGCTGGCTGTGTCAGAGCTATTGAAGCAAGACAGAGATTCACTGAGGGATTGGGATCCTCAGCTTTATGCTGTTAGCACGCAGCTTCCAGACAGTCAGATAATTCCAGACACTCTTGCCTGTGATATCATCTATGCTTAAAAGACTGGAGATATTCCGGCAGCAATCAGATAGCTCAACTACAAGGAGAAATAACAGGCGAGTGCGGCTTAGAGTAGGGGCTTTTGCCGGCCGTGAATTGAATTTATGTTCTCATAGAAGATCCAGCTCTGCCCCCGTGTGCAGAGGTCTGGGAACAGCAGCTCGGCTGGGAGCTCCTGCGGCTGTTCCACATCCCCGGGAACCGCAGAGAAAGGCGGTTTGCGTCGGTCCCTCCTCCGGCACGGGCTGGAGCGCGGAATCGCTTTGTTCTGATTTCCCCGCGACGGCAGCGGACCGCAGCAAGGACGGGGATACCGCTGCTGGCATGACAACAGATCTTGAGTGCACGCATCCACCCTCTTATTCAATAACAATAAAAAAACAACGCCGTTGTTGTGCTTTGTAGCCAGATGAAGCCAATGGCAAGTTTTAAACCAAAGCAGGGAGCATCAGTGAAGAATTTTTTAGGTTGTGGTAGGCTATGGATTTACTCGAGATAGGAAGTCTCAAGACCAGAGGAAAAGCTTCCCTGGAGACTATCACTGCTATGGGAAGAAATACTGCTGGATTAGAAAATGGGGAGGATTTCCAAAGTTACTGGAAATTTACCTTAATACAAGAGGACCCATCTCACGATGGCCAACATTTATCCCATTCATGTGGCCATAACCTTCCTGGATGTTTGCCCTCTAGGAGTCTGAAATAGAAGAAAGCATTTTATTTGAGTTTTATTTAAGCTTTTATATGGATCTTGCATTGTAGAAACATTAAAATAATCCCAAAATCACTTTACTGAGCCCTCCATCATGATATTTCTGAACCTCAGAATCACAGGATAGTCTGGGTTGGAAGGGATCTCTGGAGATCATCCAGTCCAACCCCCCTGGCAAAGCAGGGACACCTGGAGCAGGTGACACAGGAACATGGCCCAGTGGGTTTGGAATGGCTCCAGACAGGGAGACTTCACGACTTCCCTGGGTAGCTGTTCCAGTGCTCTGCAACACTCAATGGAAAGATGTTTCTCCTCATGTTGAGGTGGAACTTGTTGTGTTTGAGTTTATGGCCACTGCTCGTTGTCCTGTCACTGGGCACCACTGAGAAGAGTCTAGCACCATCACACACATCCCAGAGGGGTTTTGGCAGGTGGGTTCAGTTTGCCCTTTCCTTTTGCAACAAGTATATGACATTTCCCAAGGCTCACTGTTGTGAGAACTGTTGTTTTTCACTGCTCCTAATGCATGTTTTCAGTCCATCTGCTTTCCTGTGATTACTGCTGTCCCATTCCCTCTGTTTCCTCTTAATGGGGCCCCTTGTGCAATCCCCTGTCACACCTGTCCCAGCAGCTCTCGTGCCCTGCCCTGGATACTGCCCTTTGTCTCCCATCCCTTCTCCCAGACCCTGTAGCAAGGCTCTTTCCTCTTTTCTCTTTTTCTCCCTGCTGCCCTGGGGAGTGGCAGAGGCTGCTGGAGGAGAAAGAGCTGCTTTTGGAGCAATCTTGGATGGCCACCAAGACCCTCAGAGGGTGGGGCAGAGGGGATCTCCCAGTGGATCTAAGTAATGAAAGGGCTGGTGTTGGCCCAACATGAGAGCGGTGCCGCTCCCTGGCAGACACCTGCCAGGCACAACAGCTCCTGCTGGCTGCAGCCTGGCAGGAAACACAACAGGAGAAGCAGCACAGTTTCTGCTAATGGGGATCTCGGATCTGGAGGTGGGTATGGGGGAGTTTGGGCCACAGGGCTGAAGAGGAGCAGACTCTGCTCCCGGAGCCCCCTCATCCACAGGGCTGGCAAGCAGCACCTCCACTGGTGGCTGGTGCAAGTTCTGAGGAAGCTTTGTTTTCAGGCTTTGGCATTCCTGCCCCTGGAGATTAATCAATATTAATGCTTCCGTGACTACGGCTTCCTTTCCAAATATGCTCACAATCAGTTCAAGGAATCTGAAAGTCAACTCACTCAGGATGCTAAGAATGCAACAGAAACAACTTTCAAAGGAACCCTTCAACTTGTGATATTTGTGAAAGAGATCCAAATAGCATTATTCATTTATTTTTCAGGAAAATTATTTCATTGATATAAACAGGCCAAATCCCACAAGCTCCATTCTATGACTACAGTTCCCTTACACTTTCAGCTACATTTTTATGATTTATCTGCTCATGCCAAGTGTTGAACATCTCCCAAGATAATAAGAAAACCAATTCTGATTTTCTATTTAAAACTCAGGCAGCCTTAAAGCCACATGTATGAATCAAGCTTCTTCTGAAGCACAAACAAGTTCCATCCGTCACTTCCTTCCGTAACTACCTTAAATCAAAAATTTATTATTTTATGCAATATCCCTTATTTGTTTTTCCATACACTTGCGATAGAGTCGAGCCACTTAGCAGAGCCTAGCACATTATTTATCACTTATCTTCCCTAAAACACGACTTTCAGCTGACACTCTAAATTT
This sequence comes from Illadopsis cleaveri, assembly GCA_013399915.1. Lineage (NCBI taxonomy): Eukaryota > Metazoa > Chordata > Aves > Passeriformes > Timaliidae > Illadopsis > Illadopsis cleaveri. Next base: position 68,417 of record VXBB01016380.1, on the reverse strand, counting down.
AATGCCATATAATTGAGGGAGAAGGAGGAAGTCTAATGGCTCTCCTTCTGATTTTAGTTACTGGAACTTTTTCTGGAATGCCTTTGATATTAACAAGCCCATTTCACCTGCACAGAATACCAGTTGCTTGCCATTAACAGGAAACATTATCCCAGTACAGATTTAAGGCTGCTTATTCTCATAATTTCTTAATCAGACCCATGCTCATTGCCAACAGATGAATAAGTCTTGCTCCTACACAGAAATGTCTAATAAACTTCTGGGGTTTTTTGTAATGCTTTTCTCTTGTGATGACTTTCTGTTGGTGAGAAATCCAATGTACCAGGAAATTACAGGAGAGAGTGTGGAAAGATTCACTGGGACTTCAGCATCTTTAAAGTGCACTGATGTTTACCAGACCCCAGATATGATGTCAGTAAAAGCTTAGAGTGTCCCATGCTCCTGTCACCCCACTCTGCTGTACCATGAAAGTCTCCCAGAGCCCAGTTCCTGTCTAGCATATGTGATATGGTGAGCACAAGTCAAACACTTCCAGCAAATGGGCTCTTTTTTCCCTTCCCCAACTTCCATATGCCATTTCACAACATCCACTATTGAGACAGTGTCCTGTTTGTAAAGTACAAATCACTCATTGTACAGCAAGGCGCCTTTGTTAACAAGCTGGGTGTAGCTCACATTTTTGTTTAATTCTTCTGGGCATCTCTCTAACAAACAAGTATTCTTTGGAGCTCAACTCGATAATCGATACAATTTTCTTAGTTTACAGAGCAAATAATTACTTTCTGGTGATGACTTCACAAGGTCAGGGAGATGCATATATATACTGGGGAGGGAGAAGGCTGAGAACCATCCACAGACTCTCCGGCAACCGACCCACACGGAACAGCCGCTACCACCACCGCCAACATGAAGATGGCCAACTGTGCTGCCCTTCTGGGGCTGGTCCTTCTCGGCTGCTTTTCTGGTAAGTCATTTTTGTCATTTTTTTTTTGTTACACTCTATGCTGGTCTAGACCTCCTGATCCTTTCCCTGTCTCTGTGCATCCTGAAGGAGAGTGCAGCCTCTCGGGGATGCGGTGGTTTAGGAATGCGCGGCCTCTCTTCTCAATGAACTTCACCCTTGTGCAGATAAACATGTGGGATCTGTGCTTTAAGCTGTTGAGCCTTAGTGGGGATTATGGTGCTAAAGAAGGATAAAATTTTAGGTCCTATTTCTTGTTTAGTGAGTCAAAATTTCTGGTTTCACAAAGAAGTGATTTTTTTTTTTTAATCTCGGTGCATCACTTCGCATTTACTTGGAGTAGATGAAACATTTGGGAGGATAATCACTTCTCAGTAATGAGGAGGTGTATTTGGTTACTCTGTAGGGAAATTGATGATTCCAAAGGAATTTTAGTGAAGGACATTGTACAATTTTTACATTTTATAATTTCTATTTTTATTCTAGATCTTGCTGTTGCTCAAAGACGGGTGAGTGTTAGATTTTTTGTCATTTAGTCTTGATTTCTAAGTCTAGATGAATAATTCATACTCACACTATATGCCAGGGAATGCTTGAGGGGAAAAAAAAAGAGAGAATGAATAAGAAAGAAGTGCTCCTGAGTGCACCTCTTTTCCCAACATAAGAAAACACCTTTGTCAGAGAGAGATAATTTAGCACATTGATGATTAAAAAGACAGTGATTAATAATGTAGAATGCGAGTCAGCACAGTGCAGCGTGCCAGCAGAAAATCTATATGATTATTGAATATCTGCCTAAATATCTTCCCTGTCTTGACTCCCCAAGGAATGATCATTTTTGCTCTTAATTCTTGCCAAAAATTACTTTAAGCCTTAAGAGCAGAGAGGTGCTTTCGTATGCTGTAAGAAACTCGGTATATTCTTTTACCACCATGGAGGAGCCATAGAGATTCCTCACAGTAGTCTCCCAATGCAGCAAAAACATGATTAGGGCAAGAAACACCCTTTTCTCTGTTTGGTGACATGATGGGTCCCCTTTCCCAGGCCTCCTGCGGCTCCTACATGATAACTGGGAAAACCATGAACATGGTCTGCCCCCGCAACTACGACCCCGTCTGTGGCACCAATGGCCGCACCTACCCCAACGAGTGCTCCCTCTGCAAGGACTTCCTGTGAGTACAAAGTCCCCTCATCACCCACAGTGCCAGCTCAAGCAACAGGCACAAGCCCTTGGGGTTGTGACTAATCGTGGGGTGGACTGGATTTTTTCTTAAGTTTCTGTCTTCCCTAATGCCCAGGATCTTCCTTGTCAAAGCTCCAGAATCTGATTAATTACTGGGGTTTACGGGTGGAGAGACTTGATGATTGAGATGAGCGCATGGCATGAAAAGAGATTAATCCCTGCTTTCCTTCTCCCTCTCTCCCTCTAGCCGCAACCGTGCTCTTGACAAGAAACACGATGGAAGATGCGTTAGGGTACGGTCAGACACTGGTTCCTCCTCCTGATAGCCAGACCTAGCCTAGGATTCCTTCTCTACTGAACCCACACAAGTGCTAGCTCTCGGAAATGGGGTGAAAAATGAAGAATTTCAGACTTGCAGGAAATTTAGTTTGCATTTTGTTTGAACTGCTAAAATTATTGAGTTTTAAAAGGCAAAATATCTTCTGTGCAAGACCAGAGTTTAGAAAGGAAACTGTGGAAACTTTTGATTTCAAGAGTGTTTCATTCAGTGTTATGAAAACACTTCTCTTTACATTTAGACTTAGAGGCTTGCTGTAGCTAAGAAATTCCCAGAAGAAATTTGGATTTCAACTAAACTAAACTATAATTTTGTAACAGAAAAAATGGATTCTATCAAAATGTTTATCACAAAGTAAAGTTAGCATCAATATGTGGAGCTACCATGAAGTGACAAAGCATGTCTATTTTTAGTTTAGAGAGAGAGAGTAAAGAAACACTCTGGCTGTGCAATTTCACATAATACAACGTCTCCCATTTCAATACACTCAGAGTAATTGCAGGAGCAGCAAGTTGAGTGTAAACTCCATTTTTGAAAGGCTCTGGCACCCCACAGCAAAAGTTGCTGCCGTGTGAGGTGTTTTAGGCAAGGATCCTTCATGGTGGCATTCAGGGGGAAAATCCCCAAGGTGACAGGGATGAAGCCCACCTCAGAACAGATACTGATGCTGTACCTTCAGGCAGGTTTTCACCTGTGCTCCCCCAAATCCACCACGCTGTGGCTGGAAGCCCCTTTCATCTTGCAGCTCTGGGAAGAGGGGGAAATGTCTCTTGCACCACACTCCATTACACAGGGGTGATGCAAAGGGGAGCAGAGATTCAAATGCTGCTCTGTGACTGTTTCAGGTTGACTGTACTGGTTTCCTGAAGCCTGGCAGTGGTTTCAACATACCCTGCACCATGGACTACTCCCCCATCTGTGGCACCAACGGCATCACCTACAGGAACAAGTGCCAATTCTGTACTGCTGTGGCGTAAGTGAAGGGCCCAGGTCAGGGGAGGGTTTCTGGATCAGTATTGCTCCTTTTGGCACTTGAGGCATAAAGGGGTAGTTTGGCTCACGAAGCAGCTGCACTGTGCTCATTCATTCTCCACTTGCTTTCCCCCCAAAGGAGCGGCCTGGACGTGAACCTGCAGAGCTATGGACAGTGCTACCAGGTAAAGCCAGAAATCTGCATCTTAACTGCTGTTACATTTTGCTACACAAATTCATGACTAAATAATAGAGATGCCTCCATGGTCCTGGTGCATTTGGCCTGGAAATAGGACTTGAGGAAAATAGTTGTGCCAGGGTCAACAGGTATGGAACCAAATCCATACGTGAGATATTTGGTCCCTTCTCTGACCTGGGAACAGCAGGCAGAGGGTGCTGAGACCTTCATTTACTGTGAAACTGGATGAGCAAGAGATGCTACATCATGGATGCAGGAGCACGATTAGCAGCAGTGATTCCCTGGGTTGGAGAACTTAGTGCACTGGGGCTTGTGACCACCCCCTTTCTGTCCACGTGCCTCTGCTTGCCTGCTGAACCAGAGCAGCCAGTGGGAGAACCAGCCTGGAAATACCAGCTGGTCATGGTCATTTCACTACTTATAACAATATTTGTTAGATTTTTTTGCCTCCACCATCTCCCGACTGCAGGCTGTTCCAGGCAAGCACACTCTCTGAGTCTGCAGAATTCCTGGAACAACAGAGCCCTGCTCCTGAAAAGTGCTTTCGTGCTTTGCTGTATCACAAACATTAAATAAACACAAAGCACTTATAAAGGAAAATGTAGGGAGCAAAACCTCTAAACCCTGTTTTTGTTCCGTTAGCAAAACACAATCACACAGTTCGACTGCACCCAGCAGAAGGGCAGCAACCTCATCTGCACCGCTGAATACAACCCTGTCTGCGGCTCCGACGGCAGAACCTACAGAAACAAGTGCCAGTTCTGCAACGCCTTCACGTAAGTACAGAGCTCACCATGAGGCCACGGAACCAGAGCAGTTGGAGCTCACATGCAGCTGTGGCAGTTGGTGTGGAAGCCCCAGAGCTCCCGTTAGCTCCCATCCCCTGCCCCATGCTCCTCTCCCAATGCTCGCTCCTCTGCCACCCCCCAGGCGCCGCAGATCTTAAGCCTGAGTGAGTCTTCTCCTCCTCCCCTTGCAATTAAAAGCAGATTCCTGCTTGCAGGCTCATAGCATTGCTGACTGCCTCTCTGTCAGGGTGATTTGAAAGTATGACCATAGGGGGTGTCCAAAATTATGGGGTTTGTCCCAAATCTCTTCAGCGTATGAAAGTGTGTAACTGGAGGAATCTGAAAAGAGGTGGAACATTCAGTGAAGTGCTTTATGACGTGGAGAGCAGAAGGGCATTTGGCTTATTTGGGTAAAGTTAGGCTATAAAAATGAGATCCATGTCTCTAATTTTGGTCTCCCTCTCTCTCTTCAGGCGCAACGCTGGAAATCTCTTTGTCAGGCACCTGGGCCAATGCTGAGTGCTGGAGCTGCATCCTTCAACATGACATTTCCCTCACAAATTCTTCAATCAAACATGCTCTTCCTTGCTCCCTCAACTGTTATGCATCAGTCTCTGCTTTGATTGATCAATAAATTAAATGCAGCCACCATCTTTGATGTGGAATGGGTTTTGATTTTGGTTTTGTTTTCCAGGAGGAGTAATGGTCTTCAGGCTTTTGGGTACTTTTCTGCCAAGCAGGAGAAGTGGTGAAATAAACCACAATAAAGAGCAAAACACTAGCCCAAGCCCTCATGACAGAATGTCATTCCATAGCAAACCGTTAGAAAATGCTATAAAATAGCACGGCTTGGAATCTAATCTTGAAGTTTTGTGGAGTGTAAATGGATTTGTCTTTGTCACAGCACTGAAGCTTGGAGGAACTGTTCCTTTTAGGGGCCTTGGCCTGGTGGGATGGTCCTGGGGAAGTGTGAAAGGGGGTGTGATCAGCTTTACCTGGTCACACCTGGGCAAGGGGCAGGTCTGGTGGTGCCTTACAAAAAGGAGGCTTATGGCAAGGGGAGGAGGTATCCCATAGGGAAGAAAATTAGGAACTGCTGCTTCCTTGAAGGGTGTGTCCATGGAGACTGTGCCCATCAGCAGAAAATTGCAGCAAGCTATGCAAGGCTGTAATGAGCCTAATGAGAACCTGAGGGGAAATTAGACTGGGCTCAGGCTTTCAGCTTCTTGGAGAAGAGATCTGAAAAGCTGTACTGGTGGTATTTGAGGTAGAGGTAAGGCAAAGGACCCTTCAGGAAAAGGTCTTGGGATTTCTAACTCCAGGAAAGACGGGCCAGAAGATGTGCTGGCAGCTCAAATGTGTTTTCTATCTGGGGAAAAAAAGGTGTGAAGATAACATCTTTGTGGGAGCCTGAACTGTGCACTGCAGGAAAAATGACATATATGACTGTTCATGATGATGTGCCATCTCTTTGGGTGAGTCAAGGAGTTAATATGCAAACAGCACAGGCCAAAAAATTCCCAAGTGCCTGGCTCACACACTCCCTTCCTCATCCTTTCTCCACCTCCCATTCTCTTGTTATGTAAAAGAATACCTGCTGCTAAGGCTGATATTTAGGACAAAATCTGTGACTTTCAAGACACTTCTTTTGGTCTTGTTTCCTGAAATAGTTAATTTCTTGACCAAGAATTTTGTAGGTGTTTCCTATCAGAATGTAAGAGGCTTGTCCTTCCCTAAAACCACCACAGAGAGCAGAGACAGGAATGAAAATTCTTATTTTCAGGTGGTTTTTTTTGTTTGTTTTTGGGGTTTTTTTGGTGTTACTACAGGTAATGTAAATCACATCATACCTTTGTGCCTGCTCCTAAGAAAGAACAAATTGGAGAGTCATGAGAGTCCTCTCTAGTTACCTGCTTGTGTGTCTTAGAAAATAGTCAAGGAACAGTAAAAGTAGCCAGTGGATGTATTTGGCTATAATTTCTTGCTGGACAAGAGGTTTCATATAGTGGCTACAGACTAGTGGAGTTCTGGCCATAGCAGGAAATTGTCTTCAATGGCAAGGTCTTATGGTGAGCCTCCTCTTCAGAGGTTGTTTGTACTTGAGGAAGTCAGAAACCTGCTCAGGCGGCTTTGGAAAAGCCCAAAGAAGAGCCTGCACCTGCAGCAAAGTGGGGGGCAAATGGTGAATATGTGGCTGTGTCCCAGCTGCCTCATAAGCCTCTAGCAAGGACTTTAGAAGATGGAAAGGTTTTGTAGCATTTAAGTCTAAGAAGCGACCAGCACAGGTTAGGTATCGTTACGATTCAGGACGGCTCATGTAACGACACGTAGAACTCTGATTTTTTCAGAGGGATTATAGCAAAATTTATTGAAAGACAGATTCTTTTTATATGGTGTTTCGGTACAATGGAGAGGATTGGTCCTTTAGGGCACCACTTTTTTGTAAACATCTTTACCAGTAAACAAGCTGGGAAAACACCAGGTGTCAGGAGAAGGCTATCTACAGGGATTGTTTGTAGGGATTGTTTTGGGTTTCTCCTCACGATTTCCTAGGCCAGACTGAGAGAGTTTTGTCCTCGGCTTTTTTACAGGCTTCAAGGCACTGCCTGGAGCCTAAGAATCTATGTTCTGACCACTGTTAGTTCCTACAGTTAGGACTGAGCTTGACACCAGCACGACTCTGCCCAGCCACCCCTCAGGCTGCACAGCAAGGTCCAGGTGCCCGTCTCCTGTCCCTGATCGTCAGAGGCATGGAATTCCCACACCTTTGCCACCAAGTCGACGGTTCAGGTGTCACAAAGAAGTGGAAATGGGCAATAACAATAATCACCCGGCTGCTAATTTAGCCTTTTCCTCTGCTCAGCCCGGAAGGGGTTGGTCCCTGCCGTGTGTTTGCTGAGGCTGGAGCCAGCCCAGCTGTGCTGCAGCGACCGAAACATTTTTTGGGCAGATAAGGGACTGAGGCATCGAGGCTGTGGTCGCCAGCGGTGACGTCTGAAACCGGAGAAGGCAAACAAGGAGTGCTGCGAGTGGCAGAACTGAGCGTGGCTGCGGCTGACGGGTTTGATAACTAAATTACATGAGAGGCTGCGTCGTGAGATCACCCTTAATAGACAGCTGAGGATTCGCCTGTCAGTCACGGTTTCTCTGCCACTGTGTGGATTTTAAGATATCTGGCAAGCTGCAAACTGAAATGCTTCCCCAGATGCAGGGGACTCGTGGCATTGCTCCCCTGCAGAAACTTTCTTGCTGGCTGGGGATGCTGGTAGCATCTTTCCTGTGTTGCTAGAAAAATGTGTAAAAATGTGATGGTTATTTTTAATTTTTTTTTCACTCCTGTGTAAAATTTGGCTGCAACTAGTTGTGCATTCAAAATTCACTGGGGGTGCTAAAACCCAGATGTATCTACACACATTCCTCTCCTAAGCCTTGTCTCCTAAGGAAAACATACTAAAATTTAGGCTTATTCTTATCTGGAGAGGTGTTTGGCGAATGGTGTGCCTGAATACAAATCCTTGCTCAGCCTCAGCTGCAAATAGAGCTTGGATCTGCCAATTCCCCATCAAATTCCCATCACTGCCACTTGGGGTGGGAACAGAGCCCTAACATATGTTTGTGAATGTGAGAAACTGGGAAAACATTGACAGCTAGAGTTTAAATAGTTCAGGGAGGAGAGTCAGCAGTCCTATCTGGGACTGTGCACACAGCGAGGAGAGCATGTCGCAGCCCAGTGCTTCTCCACCCCAACTCCACAAATTTAGAACCATCCTCAAAAATAGCCAGGGAACAACGTATAATTGGTTTCACAGACAACACATGCTCATGCTGTGATTTATTTCGTAATGTCTAGTGAGTGTCATCATGCTGCACTCAGAGCCTTGGTGCTGGCGTTCAGAGAGTGCCCAGGGAATGAAAATTACCAGCTTCCCTGATGAATCACTGCTTTGAAAATTCACCCTTGTGAGAGTCCTGTGACTATTTAGAAAAAAAAAAAATAAAATTATGTGACTAGCACATCTGTCACTCATATAATTATCCCTTTCTAGGTTTGATGTGGACAGGGCAGCATTCCTTAAAGCACCATAAACTGGCCAGGACCAATGACGACTTTAGAAACCAAGTGGAGGTTCTCACAATTAAGGTGGGGAACGAGGACAGCTATGGACAGGCACATAAATACACAGAAAGGCGGCTCTGTGTGCACACTGTGGGCTCTGGGACTGAGACAACACCTTCTGCTCTGACCTTGGCTTGGACTAAGGAGCTCCCTGTAGCATGAGGGCTACAGGTGCCTTAGTGCTTCTCAGCCTGCTGCTGCTCTCTTTCCTCTCGGGTAAGTGATCTTTTCCCTAGCCTAAAAAAGAAAAACAAACACCAAAACCTCTCTTGACAACAAATTTTGGAGAGTCTTGATCACCGCTGACAGGCTTGAAGATAAAGCTGAGCAAGTAGAAAATATCTGCAGGACTTGCTCACTCATGTGACATATTTCCACTCCTCGTGTGCCTCTGCAGTGGATAATGTGGTGGAGGTGTCACTGGGAGACAGAGCGAGCAAATTCTGAGCATTTCTTCAGCAAATATACCAAAGCAGAGTGTAATTATGAATTTTTGGTACAAATGTTCACTGGAGAGTTTTGCTGAACCAGTTAGGGAAGAAACTCGCTCACCTCCAGGTCATCTGCTCTTGTTTTGATCCTAAGCATCTTGGTATTTGGTATTTTCCTTGGAGATGTAGAGACGTAATTAGATGAAAGTTTCAGCTTTCGTTGATGTTGCAGAGAAAAGCTTGAAAATTAAATTCAAATGTCCTCGAGGAGTCAGAACAAAGAGGGCAAATTAAAAGGATCCAGCAACTATTTATCTGGAGATTTGCACATCTCTGTGATGATGTGGAGAAGCTGAGTGATGATTTTTGAACCTCTAGATCATGTCAGTGTTATCACTTGCTGGAGTACAGCTGACCCAGCTCTGCAAGGTGTGTGGCAACAGTTACTGAAGAATATGTGGAACAAGAATTATTTATACTTGTTTTTCTGTGAATAATTTGAATAAAGAAGTCACTTGAGAAAATGGCAAGCTGTGCATGGAGAAGAGGTGAATTGCTTTGTACACATTATTCATTATGAAATATTCATCTGTCTCTAATTGAGTCTTAATTGGGACTGGGTTCCGTCAGAAGGCTGCTGCTTCCTTCCAAGGCCAGGCAGAATAGCAGCAAACCCTGTGATCTCCTGTAAAATAAACAGATGTCAAGAGGCATCATCACAAATTCTTCTGTAGCCTCATACAATATTCATAAAAACTATTTAATGAGCTGTTTTGTAAATAAATACAGCAGATAGCCATACCAATGCCTTCAACATTCAGGCAGCCTAGCCAAACCTGGAGGACAGGGTAAATATGCCAGCACCAGGAAAAAACACCAAAGGACAACAGAAATAGCAAAAGAAGTAGGAAGAGTTGATGGATGAGGGTTGAGCTGACTGAGGGTTGGGTGGGATTTCCACCAGCGAGGGATGAGTGGAGGACAAGGTCCTTCCACCTCCTGCTCAGAGCCACCTGAGCAGCACCCCAGCTGGCAGTGCTGACCAGCAGGTACAGCCTCACCAAATGCTATTTGGGCTATTTGCCCCACTCTGCTGTGACCCAGATTCTGCAGATCTGCATTCAACCGACCCTGGAGTGTCAGGCTCCCCCTTAGAGACATGACAGGGTTGTCCTGTTTCACAGCTCTGACTCAACCTACACGCCTGCCTGCTGGCTTTGCTGGGAAGAAACACCAAGAGCATGGACTGATTAGCTCCAAGCCCAGAGCCTGTGGTTACAGAGGAGATTTTTGAGCTGGTTCTGACTGGTGCTGCCTGTTCTGCTCTCTGTCACCCCATGGCGTCTCTTTGTATCTCACCCGGGCTGAGTCTGTCCTGGGAGGGTGTCTGGGCTGTGCTGTCACCCAAGAGATTGAAGAGGTTAGTGCTGCTGTTTCTGCTTGCTGAATCTGCGTTTAATAGAACCATGGAATCATTACTGTTGGAAAAGACCTGCAAGATCATGGAATCCAACTTCTGACTGATCACCATTCTGTGAACATGAACCCAAACACGAGATCTCCTTCTCCATGGTCCCTCCTGTCAACAGCACCAGCCACTTTCCTTGTTCAGAGGTGCAGGAGCCTAAAAGCCTTAAAAGCCAAACCAAAAGAGTTTAAAATCTCTGGGGGCACAGTTCCACATCCGATATGGCAGCTTGTTTCCCTGAGAGTGGCTGCCTTCCAGTAGATTGGGTTGTGTGTCTGAGGTGTAGTTAGCAGCTGAATGAATGATTGCATGGTATTTTAGTAGCATTTTTCAAAATAGGAAAATACTGAAAAGCAATTCAGATTATGTATTTCCTGCCCCCTCTTCCCCTGTGAGGGATGACGGAGCAGGAAAGACCTGGAGTATGTGTCACTGTGGTTTGCATAAAAGGCTTGTGAATTTAGCTCAGACTTTATCAAAAAGTAATGCTGACGTGTAAAATTTGTCTGGTTTTTATTTGCTTTTCCATTGTTTTTTTCTCTTTTAGTTCCAGATGTAGGAGGTCAAGAGATTGAAGAGGTTAGTGCTGCTGTTTCTGCTTGCTGAATCTGCATTTAATAGAACCATGGAATCATTACTGTTGGAAAAGACCTCCAAGATCATCGAATCCAGCCTCTGACTGATCACCACTTTGTCAACTAAACCGTAGCACTGAGTGCCACATCCAGTCATGGCGTTTCACTTTGGAGGAATGTTTTTATAACCAAAATCTTAGTGCTGGGTAAAGAGTTTTTAATGTCTGCTGGGAGCAGGTGGGTCCTTCCAGGGATTCCAAGTGCTGGGGAGTTCACTGCTACCTGGGGGATGTTGTGTGGCCACGTTAGCAGGTAGAGCAGGGAAATAAATGGTTGATCCAGAAAATGTTTATGTGCTGCACCACTTTTGACTTGGCTTTACTATCCAATCTTCTGATGAAGCAAATGGATTCTTGAGTGTTCTATTCCCCTCAAATTTAGCTCATGCCTGGGACTTGTAGAGTGAAAAAATACCTGTACACTTCCTATGCCATAGTTTTTAATTCCCCAGGGAATTTCTCTATGGTTTTCCCCTCCTTTCTCTGGGAAAGGAGAAGCTCAGCAAGCACCAAACTGAGTGCAGGGTTTCGCAAGACACCTGAAGTCATGCAGCAGGGAGGTAGCTTGGCTCTAAGTGCCTGACAGAGCATCATGCTGACTCTTCTCGTGCATGCCTAGGCTAATCCACTCCTGTTGTTGGGAGATCAAGATTTCTCTCAGGTGACTACAATTTCCCTCCTCAAACACGGGACCAAAATTCCCCTGAAACGCCACTTCTGCTCATTTCAGAGAGGGCTTTTTCTATCAAAAACTAGACGGTGTCAGCACTTGTCAGAAAAAGCATTACATTAATGACCTTGAGTCCAATTTGGAAAACAAAACAAAGAATATGGGGATCCTGAAGGTTTGTTTTCTTTTTTTTTAATTATTATTCCCTGTGCAGATCTGTAGAGAGTTCGTAAACAGAAGCGTGTACTGCACGAGGGAGTCCAACCCTCACTGCGGCACGGATGGCGTCACCTATGGGAACAAGTGTGCCTTCTGCAAGGCAGTGCTGTAAGTGACACTGGGGGACTGAGACAGCAGGGTTTGCCCTCATTTCCATGGGTCTAACGATGTTCTTCATGGAGGGGAAGCCCTGTATGCAGGCTGCTCCTCTTATTTGGACCAGGGTCTGCACTGTGCCAAGTGGAATGTTTCCTCCTTGGAGCAGAGCTGTGTGACTACGAGTTAATTTTAATTCATTTCTGGGCGTTGCAGGCTGCTGGTTGCCAGGGCCTGAGAAGCAAATGCATCCTGCCTGTACCTTCCACAAGCACTAAATTGATGCAAAATTCCCACTGTGTGCCACAGGCTGCAGCTCTCACTGCCCACACTCCTGGGTATTGAGAAGTGCCTGGAGGAATGTGGGAGCTGAGCCATGCCAAGTTATTCCTGAAAAGTCTGAATGAACTTTGTGGAACAAGACACAAGATCTCAGAGGAAGCACAGGATGTCTCTCCTTTTCTTGAGCTCTGTCATCTTTTAAAGGAGATGCAATAGGAACCACCTCTGATGGATGGAATGTGCTTGCAAAATGTTTTTGCCTAAGCAATCCTTACATTTAGTGTGCAGCTAGGGCAAATCAGAGAAGAACAAGGAGAGAAGAAAATATCTGGGTGTTCCTTGTGAGAGGAACACACACTGGCACGAGTCAGGCCTGTTGGGATGGATGAGCTCTGTCCCACACTGCTGTGTCTGTCATTTGCTGCTTGGTCTAAGTCTCTCTCCCTCCTTTTACAGGAGAAGTGGAGGGAAAATAAGATTGAAGCACCTGGGGAAATGCTGAGTCTTCCATGGACCATGCAGAAGGAGCTGAGCCGCTGTCGGCAGTGGCTGCGGACACGGGGGCAGCCCGTCCTCCCTTTGCTGCCTCTGCTCAATAAAATAAAACTCAGCATGATTCCTTGGCTGGATTCTTTTTTCTGTGAGACCCAGAAAAATGCTTTTATCCAGCTGTGCTGGAGCCTGATGTGTGGCTTTGTTCTCCTGTGCTGTTGCATCACCCTCCTCTCGGGGAAGAAAGGTGATTCCCACGGCTCCCATGGGCTGTGTCCTCCTGCCCCAACCAGCCACAGCTCCTCTGTCCTGTCCTGCCTGGCAAACTGGCACATGCTGGGCAGCCAAAAACTGCTCCTGCTCGTGGGCTCCTGCCCGACCCTGCCCATCCCAGGGGGTGGGTGACAACAGGAGCCTCTGTTCCCTTCCCAGCCTCCATAGCCGTGTTCCTTCTCTCTCAGGGGTTATTGTGGGAGGGTGACGGGAGGCTGATGAGCAGCGTGACTGCAGATGCCTCATCTCCTTTGGAAAGCAGAGACAAGCAAGCTGAGGGCAGGGAATATTGCTCCATTTAAGCCTGCACCCAGAAGATGGCAGGTGGAGGCTGGTTCTAGGCAGAAGCTGAGAGGCTCTTCTTCCCAAATCAGTCTTTTTCCTTCTTTTCTCTTAGAGAACGCTTTGTCTTGAAAACTGTGAACTCACTAGCATAAGTTTCCTGCTGCCAAGTGTCTTCTCATGCTAATAAAATTATATTTAGAAGAGCACCAGATTGTATAAATTGTCAATAATTTAAAAAAATATATTCCCGGGAGCAGAGGAGCTGTGGGCTTACTCTCCCCTTCTCTAGGATAAATTCTCTCTGAATCATACACAGACTTTGATTTTCTAGGCACACGTTTGCATTTATTTACAATTTTTAATACTCATAGACTTCATTCCTTTCCTCACTTTTCACACTGCTGCCCTCTCTCTTCTTCACTCTGCCTGACAAATCCCTCTTTGTGCAAACACAAGAAAAGTAGTTTTACAGTCTCTCCCCTTTCACTGTGCAAAACTCTCACAGGGAAATATTTGTGGCATCCTCTTGTTAAAACACTGGCAGCAGATCAATGGGACAGCAGCTCCTTCATGTTAAACGCCTAACTTTCATGTAAAGTTAAACACTTTAACTTTCAAAGGGAGCTTTAGATTTATCATGAGCCTCAGGGGTCAACATCTTTTGCAAGCACCTAAATACTGAGCACCTAAACCTCTGGACCTTGTTTGGACAGAGCTTGAGCGTTTCCTCTCATGCCACAATCCCAGCTTTGAACTCAGCTGGGGCACAATGCCTAAAAAGAGAGGCCTCAGCAAGGTGCTCAGCACACCTAATACCAGCTTCTCCTCTGGTAATCCACATAACCCAATTCTAGGAAATCCTTTGTCATTTGGTAACTTCCCAGGCAGCTAGCCAGTGGTTGAGCTGCACAGGCAAAGCTTTGTGTTGGGGCTGGTTTGGAGCTTCTCTCGGACCAGCTGCCTTTGATCCTCATGTTTTTCCCATCCCAGCCTCCTGGATTCTTGCAAAATCTGCCACCTCTTCTTTGAAGAGTTCTTTGGCAGAAGAGTTGCCACCTCTTCTTTGAAGAGTTTGGTTCTTTGGCAGACCAACCCTCTCTGTGGCCCAGTTGCACAGCCTGGGCCCTTCTTTGGTTTTAAATTCAAATGTTTTGTTACTAAACTCGACAAGACATCCAGAGCATGGGCAGGATTGAGGGGAGAGAAAGGCACAAGTGGTCATGAAGAACACATTGGGAAAGTGCCTTTCCTTATCAATCCTCCAGCTTGGAGCAGGATGACCTCCACGACTTCTCCTACCTTAGTTATCCTGTGATGATCCTGTTACGTTGTGTGGCACTGGACCAGCACCATGTTCAGAGGACAGGAGCAAAAAGACCCCATTTTTAATATGCAAAATGACATTTTAATGAGAGAAGGGCAATGGAGCATCTTTAAGCCTGAGATGGCCCTCAGTGACTCCAGAATTCTCACAGCATATTGCTGTATCTAATCCTTTTAAATCTGGAGGCTGAGATAACAAGGACAGATCACAAGAGAACAGAAATTGCAGAAGTTCACTGTTTAGTAACCATCATGTACTTTGTTTTTTCAGAGAAAGTAGCAAATAAAACACCTCCATACCTCACAGATCCAACTATTATCTCCCCCCTACCTGCGCCAGGGAAGTGGAGAGTGGGAGTAATCTGCTTTGAGGAAATTACTTCCCTCACTTGGGGACACTTTCCAAAATGTTGTCCCCAGGAGAGGCCAAGAGAGGCAGTGCCCCAGGAAAATCTGGAACTTCTGTTGTGATCCATCCTTCAGCTGAACAGACATATGGCTCCAGTTAATCAGGATGGAAGGGATGCTTTGCTGGTGCCAGGTGTGTTCACTCTTGGTTTTGGAAAGACGGATTCACCTTCCCGTTGGGACTGATGGATCTCTGGGACAGGGCAGCAGTGGCCACAGGATGTCCACCCTGAGCTCCCATCTGCTTCTGGCTGCCTCCTCAGAAACACACACCAAAACAGAAATCAAACCTATCAAACCTTCAGCCACTGTTTTTCCTTGATTTTCTTCCTACACCTTTTAAGTTGTGTTGGGTTTGGGTTGTTTTGTTGAGTTGTTTTTTTGTTGTTGTTTTTTTGGTTTTTTGTTGGTTTTTTTTGACAGCTTTGAAAGGTAGTGAGTCATGATACATTTGAGATCTCTCTTAGATAACATGAGCATCTTCACAGCTCTTTCTCTCCCTGGGGAGGAAGGGGCAGAGGCTGGGGTGGAAGCCACCCCTTTCAGTGGAATGGGGGCTAGGTTCTCCCCACATCTCACTTAGTCCCCTCACCAGTTTAAATACAACCAGAATGAAATCTGTGCATGGTCTCACTGCAGGGAAGCCACTGCTCACAGCTGAGCACCCTCCTGTGACCAGGCCATGCCCATGGCAAAGGGAAGGATGTTATTTCCCTCTCACAGCTTCACTCTGCTGGTGATGCAGCCAATCCTTTATTGTGTCCAGGCTCTTGGCCCATTTAACTTGTGAGCTCAACTGCCTCCTCCTCCTCCCCCAGCACAGGCACGTGTCACTGTCACAACTCAGTTGAATCCTTTGCCCTACTTTTTTCCCTTGACATTCACAGCATTTGACAAGGCTTTTCAAGCTGCCATGGGATGATCCAAGGGTGGTGGTGTTGACTGCAGGGCTCCCACAGCCTGGCTGGGGAGGAAGCTCCAGACTTGGTTATCATTCCAGTTCGCCCTCTTTTCCCAAAGAGAAGCAGGCTGGATCAGCTTGGAAGGGACCTTGGTCCAACCTCCTGCTCATGGCAGGGTTAGTGCTGAGATCTTATCAGGTTGCTCAGGGCTTTGCCCAATTTAGCACTGAGAGCCCACAAAGGTGGATGTGCAATCTCCTTGAGGTGACTGTGCCAGGATTTGGCTGTCAACATGGTAAAGATTTTTTTCCTTGTGTATACAATTTCAACATCTTCTCTTTCAACTGTCTCATCTCCAAAAACCATGTACCACCATGAAGAGTCTGAATCCACCTGCTCAGGAACCTGCTTTTTTACTGGCCATTTCTATTATATCCCCCTGAAATTATCTTCTCACCAGGCTGAGTGACCCCACCTCCCTCTGCCTCCTCTCACTGAGCAAATGCTCCAGCCCTCAACTCTCTTAGTGGTTTTTCACTTCAGTTTTCCAATGCCATTCTTATTTTAGGGCAGGGCCCAAAACTGAATAGTGGAGGGGATTCTGAGCCATGGGGACAGGAAGAAGGATTGTTCAGGGATAAGATGGGAGAGCTGTAGAAGTGTCTCAGGGCACTGAAAAGATGTAGATGGTGACATTTTTAGGGAGCAGCAGGAGGATATCAGAGTGCATTGGGTTCTTTATGGATTAGAGAACAGCTGAGCCTGCCCTGGGGTGAAAGAGCTCCCAGATGTTGGGAATCAGCCAACAGTTCCCTCCATCCCTATCACAGCTGAAGGGCTTAAATAGGAGCCCAGAGGAGGGATTTGTCTGTTTTCATGGACTACAAAGCAAAGGGAAGGTGAGAAGTTTGTTTAGTGGTGTGAGTGTTGGTATTTGTTTTTTGGGAGTTGATGTGGGTTTTGTGGGCTTGTTGCTTGCTTTTGTGGATGGGTTGTTTGGTTTTAAATTCATTATTATTATAAATTGTTTATTTTTTCCCTGAAATAAACTGTGTAGTTTAGGAGCTTCTTACAGGAGCAGCTGAAGTAATTGTGTGTGGTGTAGGTGTCCTACAAGGCAACTCTAAAAACTCTGGGGAAGGCTTGGAAAATGTGGAAGACAAAGATTATCCCAATACAGAAAGGAAGAATGGAGGAGGAATAAGATTTACCCCTACAGAAATGCAGGTGTCACAGGAAGAGCTGCTTGTCTCAAACCTCCAAATGAGGCACCTCTTTGGCTTTGTCACTCATGGGGCAATGAGGGACAAGGGCTTCAAGAAGAAGGTCAGTTCCTCAGGATTCTGGAGACAACAGGGCTTTGGCAGAGCTTCAATCAGGAGTTGAAGGATAAGGTCAAAACTGAGCTTCTGCTGGGGCAGAGGGATGCCCTTCACCTTTTGAAGCTAAAATAAATTGCTCAATTAATTGTGAGTGAACAGAAATGTTGCTATCATATCAGGGGCTGGCTCTGACCCTTCTGGCCTTGCCAAGGAATGTTGTGCCTTTTTTTTTTTTTTTTTTTTTTTTTTTTTTTTTTTTTTTTTTTTTGTGGGTTTTNTTTTTTTTTTTTGGCAGGTGATTCTGGGGAGTCCTCACTGCCTGGGAGCCGATGTGAACCCATTCCCTCTATGTAGACATGCCCTAAATCCTTATGCACAGTTACACCAGCCCAGCGGGGGCTCCGATTTTGTCCGAAACTGGTGATGACCCATTAGAGAGGAGGCAGGAGAGGCTGCAGAAGGTCACCTGTGCCCTTCTACTGTCCCTGCAGGGCCGTCCCTGCCCGGAGGATGCTCCGTTCCCGGGCATTGGGCTCCCTCTGGTGACCGCCGAGGGCCGGGAACGGGCTCTGGTCCGGCCGGAGAAGCTCGTTTTGGAGAGGAGCCCCAAAGCCCTCTATTTGTGCCGACCTTTGGGAGAAGGTCAGCCCTGCGAAAATGAGCAAAATGCAATTTTAGTGGTCCTGGGGCTCTGCTCGGGCAAGGATCCATCACCTCCCGTCAAGAAGCACAGGCTGCAGTTTACTTCATATAAGGGGTAAAAGGTAATGACTTTCTTGGCCTGAGAGTCCTCAGTCTCCTCTCTTCCCACAGGGCATGGCTCACCTCTCCTGCAGACCCTGGAGGCAGAAGTTTGGGGACAGAAAAATGCAGCTGGGGTGAGTTGGCTTTGTATCTCTGTGATTAGGGGAATGCTTTTTGGTTACTCTGCCAGGTACAAACATCGAGATTTAGCATCAGTGCTGGGACTCTGAGTGTGACACATTTTCTGCACTTTTCACTGAACTCGTCTGAGGCTTGGACTCTGCCTCTGTGGAGGATTTCCTCCCTGAGAAAAGAGACACAGCCCCTGCCTGCTCCTGGATCCAACAGCTGTGGGACAGCACAGCATCCATGTCACCCCTGCACCCCAAAAGGGTCTCAGAGGACTTTCTGCTGCTGAGGGTGTGATGCTGCTTGCTGCTGTGTCTCAGTGGCATTTCCAGGTCCTGCTGATCCCTTGGAATGGCCCAGGCCTGGCAGGGTGCAGTACTGCCGATGGACACTGGATGCTGCCACAGACCGGGTGCTTTAATCGTGCCTCTTCAGTGTAGTTCTGGCGCCAGGCTGTGATCTGTGAAATGTGTTTTATTTTTTTTTTCCTCCCAGCTCCTGGGCTGTGGTGATTAGGTGAGACCTAAGCTTCCACCTCTTGAAATAGATATATATTTTTATATGGGTTTATGTAGTTTAAGCCCTTCTAATTTGAGGTCAAATCACGATTCAAGAAGTAGGCTGAGAAAACTCGGAGACAGAAAAGCAAACTTGTTTGAAAAATCAGCAAGATTTTGTATGGGAGGATGCAAACAATTCCAGTGGACTAGATCGCAGGCCTTGTTTCGTTTGCAACTCTGATTAGCCCTGGGACAGGTCCTGCAAATATTGCCCTGGTAGCTCCAGGAGTCTGGCAGATGTCGGAGATTAAGGCAGCTCTGTTTTACTCCTTGCCAAGCTCAGATAACAGCCCTTATTCTGCTTTCACGGGGCTCTTCTCCTCCAGCTCTTCCAGTTGTGCCAGGGTGTGCTGGTCAAGCACTCAGCTTTGACCAGTCAAACCTCAGGTCCCCTCAAAAGCAGCTCCGTGCTGTTGGGACGGGAGGGAGGACAAAATGTAATTAGAGATGAGCCTTAACCCCTGCCCTTTGCAAATGGATAGTCCTTGGCTGATGGCGCTTTGTTCGTGAGAATGAAGTGAAAAGCACTTGAGCTTCCCGGCTGTGCCATGCCTTTGTTGCTCCGTGGATGCTGGCAAGGTGATGGAAATATGAGAGTCACACTTTCCCTGTGGGGATTCATGTTTAAAATGAGAGAATGTGCGGGTTAGGGACGGGTACGGGATCAGTGGGAGGGTCTGGCGTAAAGGAGCAGCCTCGGGGTAAAGCTGTGCCAGCAAGCAGGAAAACTGGGGTTTGGGGGCAATGGGAGGAGGCTCTTTATGCCCTCAGGGGCAGTGCTGACCCCAAAGGGGTTTCGTGAATTTTCTGTGTGATGGGTTGGCCAAGATGAGTGCATTTAGCACTGAGTCTGGGAACCAAAATCAGCAGAAACTTTCCTCAAGATCAGCCTGGGTGGTTCTGCAGCTGCAGCTTTTCTCCAGCCGTAGAAGGTCCCTGACACCAGGTGCTGCTGGGATGAAAGCAGAGATGGTGTCCAGGGCACCCTGCTATGGGACATGAGTGTGGGTGTGGAGCTCTCAGCCCAGCCAGGGGCTGCGGGGAGGCAGGAGGGCAGCACCTGCAGATTCCCCTCCAGCCTTGCCCTGTTGCTTTTGGGGCACACCTGTGCTTTCTTGAGAAAATCCTCTTGTACCCATGTTTCCTTGTGACTTAGGAACAGGGGAACAGCACTGATCCAGAGGCTGAGGAATGGTTTGGGTGAGCACACCTGCTGCCAGGTCCTTGTGGGGCTGGAGAGCATTTGACACTGGCTGCAGGAGCACTCTGGCCATGCTGTCCCTGCCAGGTGAGGTCAGGTCACTCCCTGCTGTCTCCTGCCCCTGTAAAGCTGCTGCCATCCAGCTGTCGCCTCCTAATTGCTTCTGGCAGGAGCTTTAGCTGAAAAGCTCCTGTCTGGTTTCCTTCCAGACTTTAGATCTGTGCTTGTCCCATGCCTGTCCAAAGGCTTCTGCTCACCCTTCTGGAAAGGCAATGCAGGAGAGGGGTGTGAAATTCATCTGATTCTTGTGAAAGATGGGCCAAGTGCTGGAAACTCTGCCCTTGACTTTCCATTTGCCCTCTTTACTGCCTGAATAGTCTGACAACTTAGTAATTGTTGTCACTGATCTCTGGCTTGATTCAAGTTTCTTTGCAGAAAATACTGGGACTTACTTTCCCAGTTTCTGGAATTGTGCCCTGTATTTGCCTGAGTCAGTGGGTCTGTAATTATCTGTGGTGCCTACATTTCCATTGAGGGATTTTACATGTTAATCTCACAAGATTTAGTGCTCATTTTGGGGTTTTCATCTTGCAGGCTGCCCATTACCTCTTAGTGTGAAGTGCTGGGTTAGCTGCAGGGCCAGCAGAGATGCAGGCAGGCATTTTTCCCTAATTCACCCTTCTCCCTGATCCCAGCACCCAGCTGAGGCTCTTGGGCCATCAGGGAGCTGTGGGGATCTCAACACACCTTTCCAGGCATCAGAGGGCAATGAATATCTCTGCATCAGTGCTCTAAGTTTAAATGGACACCTATTTTGCAGCATCTCTCTGTTTAAAACCAGTTATAAACTTGGTCAGGGATTGCTGGGCTGAGTGAAGGACAAGTCATGAATTTATTTATCAGTGATAACAGTGTCATCTCAGCTCCATAAAACTGAATGTTACATGATTTACTAGTTGCAGAGCTAAATCTATCCAAAGCTTTTGAAAGTGGAAATGCCCATACAAACCATAATATTTTCCTTCTGTTTAAAGAAGTCAGAAATTTCAATTATTTGCCTGCTTTCTTCCAGCAGCAGCTACTCACTAAATCCTAACCAAAGTAGCTTAACAGCTTCTGAATGTGTTTATCTCAGCTAATTTACTATTTGTGGGAGTGGGGATATTCCCTAGGTGTAATTACAAACCCTCTGTATCTGAAGCTCAGAATTTCCTTCAAGTGTTAGACACAAATAATTTTGTTTTTAATTTAGTACCACTTGTTATAGAAAAAGATTTTGCAACACACCTGTTCTGTCTAGTCACATCTGTAAAAGATTAATCAGATTAAAAAAAAAATCCCACATCACTTTATCATTTTCATCTCTGAGGCAGTTTAATACACTTAACTTTTCCAAAAATGTGCTCATTTTGGTCCTGATTCAAGAAATATCCATCATTAGGACAGCAGAGGGACCCAAAAGTGCATCAGTTGCAGTTTAAGTGCCTGCTTGAAATTCTGCTCATGTTCCTCCACTAAACTGATGCAGCTTTCTCTGCTCACAAATGTCACACACACCCCTGTATGTCATGAAATGTGAACTGAATATAGAAAATTGGGTAAACAATCGTAAGTTTTGCAAAATACAGTTCTAGAGCCGCCTCATCTTGCCCTAGGAACCAGGGTGTTGTAGAAAGTTTTACTAGAATTTGTTAGATTTACAATATTCTTACTATGCCACCATTTGTTTTTTGAGTACGAACCAAACTGGGGGATGGAAAACACCTGAGGGATAAATTTGGCTGTTCACCAGTGGAGCTCTTGGCTTGAAGCTCATCCATCATGTACAAAGCTCCTCTCACCCCTGAGTCATTCCCATGCCACAGCACAGTGCCTACCATGGAGCAGGAGCCCACTGGGCCAATGAAACAGAGATTCAAAGATACAACACACCCACAGCAAGGAACTTTTGAGAAGTGAGGGGGAAAAAGTCATAGAGCATTGAAAAAAAACAAAGCTGGGAAGGAGGTTTTTACCCACAGTTTTATGATAAGAACATGCTCAGAAGCAGAACTGTTGAACGAGCTCAGCACTGACACCCATTTTTTTATTCATCTGGGAACGTTTTCCTCCAATGTGAAACAATTTAAACAAGTTTATTGATCAGCCTGTGAACCATCATTCATGCCCAGCTGTCTGGCCCTGCACTCTGTGCTCTGGAAGGAGCGTGACAGATCCAGCTCCAAATCCAGGGGCTGATCTTGCAGCAAGTAGAACAGGCTGGAAGATGAAAAGCCCAATCAGATCTGAAGGTTGAGACAACTGAATCAGGAATTTATAGTGAGCTATGACTTCTTTGATGCCCTGAGTTTGGCTTGTGTTCCTCTCAGGAGTGACATGAATCATGAAGAACAAGGCTCCCAATTTTGTTGAATACCAAATTCCTTAACGTTACAGATATTTAGTACTAAAAATCTGATGAAATCTTGATGTTTCAAAACGCCAAGGTCAAAGTCTTCTGGGGTGTTGCAGGGGGAGGAGGGGACATCCCTCAGCAGCGGTGACCGTGCAGGCTCTGCTCCAGGTCACCCCGTCCCCTGCCACACAGGAGCTGCAGCCAAACCTGGCCCCTGCTGTGATAAATGATAAAAGCTGCTCTTTTCTGATACATAAACACCTTGGCAAATGGTGGGGTGTGAGCAGAGTGGGTGTGCAGTTCCAACCAGGCAATTTAAAGAAGAAAAAAACAACACAACAAAAACTTTCAAGGGGTGTTAATGATGCACTTTTCACTGTGCCCAGCACCCCAGCCTAGTGCTCTGAGCATTATGCAATTTGAGAACAAGCTCCCTTTGACTTGTACCCATTCTGAACAGAAAATGAATTGGTGGGAAAGCTATTTGCCAAGAGAGACATAGAAATTAATGGCATGGCATTGTATGTGACTGTGTGTGGCAAGGACACAGGCCAAGCCCAGCACGGACTCCTGAGAGCTAAATGAGCATCCAAGTGTTCAGAGCAGCATGAAAGGATCTCCAGAGATGAGCAAACTTCCTAAATAAGCATAAATAATGAAGCTCAGGGCTGTATGAGAAAGCTCATCAGTATATAAATAGTTCATTTTGAAGTTCTCTATTATGAAACACCATCAGAAAAGGGCTGAGGCATGAATGAGGTTGAGGCCTCATGTGATTATCAGTGATCCAAAGGATAATGGGGGATGATAGAGATGGGCTGGGAAAAACAGGTCTAAAGTGATGTGGTGCAGCAGATAAAGCCAGGAGGGTCAAACTTGGCACTGTGAGCCCTCAGAGCTGTTTTTCACTTTTTAGGAGCTGTTCACCTGCCAGCACGAGGCAGTTCTTGCTGAATCTTTGAGGCTGCTTGTATCTAACCCATGTCCTTGCTGGTGCAGAGCCCATCCAAAGCACAGGTATCAGCACCAGCCCCTGGTAACAAGATATTGCCAATATTGCTCACACAAGAAACTTGTAATGCCTGCAAGCTGTCCCTTGTCTCCTCCAGGATAGAGCAGTATTATTATCATTTACCCCTGTTATTTTCTTCCTCAGCATTTTCTTTTCACTGAAATTTTTCTCTGTCAATCCCCCAGCCAAAGAACTCCATCAGGTATCCTTCACTGTGTGCAGCAGTTGCTAATATCCACTAGTACCTGCCACAACTGCTGCAGTGACAACGGTAAAATGTCCAAGGATTCTGCCTCTTCATCCAGCATTTCTTGTTCTAAGCAGCTTTAATGAATCAGGAAAACAGTGTACTTCTCTTTGCCCTCTGAAATACAGTTTTTACCTGGCCTTTGTCTTATTGGGAGCAAGGATTCAGCACTTCTCACATCAGTCTTAAATACATCCTGAACAGACAGAGTGGAAAATTGTCTTAAACCCTTTGGCATCCACTTGCTGTCAGTTGAATGTCAAGTCAGGAATAAAAACTGGCAACTAGCTGTAGATTTCACAGCCATGCAGCAGGATTTGTGGGGCTGAATTTGCAGTTCAGTTCCTGGCTTCAGCTGTCACTCCATGTACCTCCAGTGATGAGCATTCATGCCACAGCGAGGCATTGGAGTTGTCAGATATCCAGGGCTTACTGAAATAACTTCATTTGGAAATGGACTGTCTCTTCTGGTCTGAATAATCAGACAGAACAACATACAAAATGTTTGACATGTACTGGGAGCCTGAGACAGTCTCTGACACACGAAAATATTTGGAATAGTTCAGACTCCATTTAATGCTTCTCCAGAGTTTTGCAGAACAGTAAATTATGAGCTCTGTAATTAAGCTGTACGCTCCCTCTCTTTAATTATACTTTAATAGTGTTTCTTTTAATAGAGATAGTGAAAGCTATTAATCAAGTACTTCTCAGGCACCTCAACGTAATCTAAAAGGAAAGTAAATGTTAGCAGGGAATAAACCTTTAAACTTTGCTGTCCATAGTTATTCTCCAGCCTTAACTACATTTTGGAAATACATGTAGGTGAAAACTGCCTTCCCTATTGGAGAAACAAAAAATCAGCACAGGTGTCTTCCTCCACATTTATGAGCAATAAACACATTGTTGTGGGGTTAAGAAAACTGCCCATTTATCCTTGCAGTTACTGTGGTAGTTTGGCACAGTCACATTGTAGGTGTAGCCCAGAGCAGTCCTGTAGTGCAGTGAGGAGCTGCTCTGTCACCCATTCCCATCTTCCTGAGCACCTCCAATTCCTTTATTGCAGGTTCTTAGGCCTTCCTGATCCCTTTAGTGCTATTCCCTTTAGCTTTTGCCTGTGGACTTTTCTGTGAAGGTGCCAAATTCTTTTCTGAACTTGCTGATGCCACCTGCCTCCAAAGCCAACCATGGCAACAAAACCCAGATTTCTTCCTGCTGCTTTTACCATTTTTAACCCACTCTCCCATCAGTGACCCCTGATTCTTGTAGTCATTTGAACATCAGGCTTGTGCTTGCCTTATCCACAGCTTCACGATCTTAAAAATCTTAACCATGTCTCAGCCAAGTAAATCCGCAGCAGCATTTTTAGAAGATAGCCAAGTCAAACTGCAAGACTACTCTTCAAACAGAGAATATGGTAAGGGAAATTATATTAGTCATAAAAAACATAACTTGTCAGCAACAGTGCTGTGTTACCATCACACTGAGATCACACTTGCATGCTCCAGCTCAGCTTATGAAATATTTGAAAGGGGAGTGCATGTCTCCTTCAGATCAGTGAATACTCTCAAATTCTGGGACAAAACCCCTGAATCACTGAAATAAAATCAAGATTGATTTTTTTAAACATTCCTTGTGTAAAGCAAAAGAAATGAGTACTGCTCATTCACTGCAACCTGCTGTTTGTAGGCCAACTTTGAGCAAAAAAATACAAGCAGATGTTTAAATACATTCCCTTGGGTTTGGGTTTCTCTCTCTGCCCAGCACAAACTCCACAGGTGATTTAACTGCAATGCCTTGACTTCTTTCCGCTGTTCAAAGGAATTCCAGTGTACCATACACCAGTCCTACATTCCATGATCTGCTGCTGCAGCTTTTCCAGGAAAGGATGACTGTTGTAATGTCAGGGATTCTCCCTGTGCTGTCCGCACAGAGGTCAGGCAGCTCCTCAGTCAGAAATCAGCTCTAGGAGACAAAACTGCAGATCTTCACTCTCCATACTTACCTAAACCACCACTTTCATGTGTCAGGTTTCTGGTTTGCTCATTTCAAAGGCAGCTTGGGTTGGCACTAAAGCACACAGAGCCCCGGACAAGGACCTGGATATTTTCTGACAGGTCACTGAGCCGGAGCCTCGCGTGCTTGTCCCAGCAGCTCATTTGTGCCTGCTGTCCTGACAGCCTGACATGTGCTGTCAGGGCTCCTTTCCTGGCCAGCCTGGTGCTGCACCACTTCCCTAATCCACAGAGGCACTTAGCAGGCTCTTACTCAACTCCTGATGCAAACCTGGTGTCTCTGGAATCCAAACAAATCCTCCAAACCCCCCTCCAAATTAATATTATCGATGGTTCCTCTGTTATGTAGCTGAATACTGAAGGCAGCACAGGACACAAAGTATGAAAAAGGTATTTATTATTTACACAACTGCTATAGTTCCTTAAGAACAATATATACCATTTTTTTTCTTTGAAAGGGTCAGCCTTCTTTCAAATCCATGAACTGCATAATGCACAAGTGTTGGAAATGCCAAACAGCAGTCACGTCACACTTCTATAGTGCAGGCATAAGCAGCGCAAGTAAATGATATTTTAAGAACAGTATGGCTGAATATTGTATTTAAACACAGTGTTTGCACTTTGACAAGATTTAGCTAGAAGAGAACAAGGGTTTTTGTTCATGCTTTGTTAGGAATGTGACTTTCCCATCTGAGGTTTAAACCCTTTATCTGACATATGGGGATTTTTCAGGCAGACTGCTTTTCACTGACCAAGTAACAGTGGGTTTCTCTCCCTCAAACTTCAATCTTTTGTTTTCCAGTAAACACTGCTTTATAGTACAAGTTCACACACTGGGGTAAACTGGCCACAGAGGTGGTACTTTCCCATCTTACTGTCTTGCACAGAGAAACACTGACATACTAATACATACCAAACTTAGACAACTTGTAATTTATAGACTTAAATACTGGAATGGGAGAGGGAGACTGTTTCTAAAGATGGAGGGAATAGAGGACTTATACAATTCACACACTGCCAAGGTTGGCTTTTTAATCAACTTTTTTGGTCTAAATATTTTTTTTTCTAGTCTCAGAATGGTTTTGGTCTTTGATGGTTATGGTTGTACTTCAGCAGCAAAGGAGAGGAAAGTATTTTGAGAAGTAACACCAGAACTGAATGCAAGAAAAAGCAACTGACTTGTTTCTCCCACTTTGAGCTTATTGCTGTGATCTTTTAAAAAACCCACAACCAACCAACTGGAAGACCAAGTTTAGCAGTCGTTCTGGCATTGGGTCCAGTGTCCAGCACTATTATACTCTAGCACAAAAGCAAGGAAAAGTCCAATGATCTTAGTGATGTTCCCTTCAATTCAGTGCCACACAGTTTTATTAGTGCTATTGTCCTTGCTTCTTTGAAAGATACCTGAAAGAAACAAAAGTAGAGTTTTTCACCAAGTAAGAGGTGGCCACAAATGCACCTGGGATCTTAAGATCAAAGTAAGACTCTGCTTTCTTTTCTCACCAACAATCCTCCTACTGATAACCAAAAATTAGAAATGCAATCAATACCACTTATGATTTTTGATTTCCACATCTTTCAATTCCATGATAGGTTATCTTGCAGTAATTCAAAGTCATGTTTTAGTTAGACTCTATCAGGCTTTTTAAACAAAAGGGAGGAAGGAAATGGAAACCTGCTACATTCTAAGATGATGGAAAATTACATCAGCTGGACAAGTGGCTTTTATATCCTTTAAGATTAAAAAGGCCCATTAGTAATGGCACTCCTTCAAATAAATTCAGGACTTTTAATGAACTGATCCAGCATAACCTGAAAAGAACAGCCCTGCAGCAGCTTCTCTGGAGAATCTGAGTGACTCTGAAGTGCTTGAATTCTGATCTCACAGCTCCCTTAGCACCAGAGCTGGAGAAATCTGCCTCTGTGGTGTGACAGTGAAGGCTTTGCAAATACTCTAGGAGAAAGAACCCAACCAATTTCACTGACAGTGGGAAATACCCAGTGAATTTCACTGACAGTGGGAAATACCCAGTGAATTTCACTCTTTTAAGGTTTAACATTTCCCTTTCTGTTCTAATCAGAAAAGAGAAACTGTACCAAGCCTGTAAGGCTCCTTTTTTTAACACCCAAGGAGTGGTTTTCCAACAGTTTTTCTTCACATGCATTGAAGCCTCTGGCTGTTGCACAAAACCAAGAATAATTTTGCTCAAGTCCTTCAGTTAACCATTTTCTAGCAAGAATTAGGATGTTAACTGGTGCCCTGAGCACTTGGAAAACTCTTGTTCATAAGACAGTAACTTGGAGCTGATGAATCCTGCAACACCACCCAGCCTGGATGGTGCCTGAGAACTACACTGACACCACAAAGCTTTCAAGGAACTTCTAGTGAAGCTGCCTTAAAACAAAGGATTTGGGATCTGAACCTACAGTCTAACTTGGCTGGGGTGGAAAGAAAGAGGTTTCCAGGGACCATGTTCCTTTAAAATTCTTTTCCTTTTAGGATGCATAATTGCATAATTGGCAGTGCTGAATATTGGAGGAATAGGAAAACACAGATGCATTCTGTCAAAATCTTACAATTTTAGGGAAGCTGCCCCAACACTACAACCCTATTAAAATTTCCCCCCAACCAAAGAACCTTTATAACTCTAAGTTCTAAAGTTCATCAGTTCTGTTGTCTCTAGTGTTTGTAGAGAAAACCTCAAACAAAACAGGGGTCAGGGACAGAAGGGAGCAAGAATTTTGACTTTGTTCTTACCTTTCCCAATGTTTGTGATTCAGCTCCAAAAAGTCATCTAATTTTGCTATTTCTTTGAGGTATTGGGTGAGCTTTAGAAGCTCCTTGTCTTTATCCCGATTTAAATGTGCTTTCATAAAAGGCCTTATCTATACAAAAGAAATAAACTGGGTATAACCATTTGTTCACAGAAAGAAAAATGCTTTAGATTCTCTATCATTTGCTACCTGACTCAAATATATTTTCAGTAATATGATAAGTTATAACTTTTCACAGGTAAGAGGAAGAAAAACCTTTTCCAGTAGTGGTCAGATCCAATTTGTCCTGCTCATGCAAACTTCACTGGGGGGCTTTTACCTTGCACCAACCAGAAAAAAAATTCTTTTCTTTTGTACTTCTTCAAGCCTTCCCCTCCCAGACAGACTGATAAAATGATCTGGAATGGACTGCCACATTTTCTAATTGATTTCACAGAGATTTTTGCAGGAGGTGTTTTCAGCTCTGCATTCTGAGTTGTGTGGTATCATTGGAACCAGATGATTTTTTTTCAGCAAAAAGCCTTTGACTACAACCAGAGCTGCTGTGCAAAGAGATGTCAGAAGCAAAGCTTATCTGACAACTGCTTTAAGCTCAGAACACATTACACCTGGGCCTTGTTTTAGTGACTCAGTGCTCTTGTTAACAACACTTTGACAAACATCTTTCCA
The DNA here is from genome assembly GCA_013399915.1 of Illadopsis cleaveri. Lineage (NCBI taxonomy): Eukaryota > Metazoa > Chordata > Aves > Passeriformes > Timaliidae > Illadopsis > Illadopsis cleaveri. Next base: position 39,311 of record VXBB01016380.1, on the reverse strand, counting down.
ATCTGAGCTAGAGGGACCTCTCTGGATAATCCCTTCCCAGCAAGATCTTTGCTATTCCTCATTCTCCTTTCAGTTAAGGTTATCTTGTTAGATTTCATCAACTGCTCTCCATATCATGGATACTTTCAAAGAGATACCATCTTGGAATTTCTGCGTTTGAAAACATAATTTTCTTTTTTAGAGAGATTTATGCAAGTTCTTTTAGTACAACACTGCTCTACCATCAAATGTATGTAGAAATTTAAATTGCACTCTTCTTATCCGGAACCAGCAGTAATAAAAGAGCACACACTGGTTGACAGTTGTATAAAAAGAAATATTTGCTGCTCTATAGACAAAATGGCTCAAGATACTAATTATTTCTCACACAGAATACTTGTGATTATCCTGTCATACTATCATGAAGTACAGCCATTTGTTATTTGATTTATTTTTGAATATGACCACTCTGGAGCTTGAACATCACATTTTCAATGGTGCCTGTCAGCAATGCCCAGCTTGATTACAGCTTGCAGGTATAACTTCAGCAGAAATAACAATTTCTTTGATTTTGGCAATCTCTTAAACACTCGCTAGTGACACAAGGTTTATTTAATACTACTATTAAGGAAATACTGAGCCAGACAAATGGCACTGTAAATTAAAAGGTTTAACAAAACATGTACCTTTGCTAGTTAAGAACAGTCCTTCTTTATGCTACAGCAAAGAAGTAGGAGAAAGCACTACTTGAAGTATCCAGAAAAAGTAGCAATAAATGAAAATACCAGTTTACCTTGAGTCCATTCTGTGGGTTCATCAGGAAGTTTCGGCCAATATCATCAAACATAATAGTATTTTTTTTGCTGTAATATTCTGAAAACTTTCCCCAGATAACACCAAGAGGCTTCACCTGCAAACACAACACAATACAAGGTATCTGAGGTAAATCAGATCACATGCAGGAGATGAAAATGCCATCTATAGGAACCTGAGTCCTAACTTGAATGAACACTTGTATTATTTTGCTTTACCATAGTCAGGTTGGCTTTAACAAAGGAAGGTGTGAAATAATATAACATAAATACCCCCCACACTAAGGAAAACCTTTCTGTTGGTACTAAGTTTTCTTGCAACAGTCACCTACAGTTTGATTTGAAAGCTGTGACATCTAAATATACCACTCAAAACATTGAGATTTTCAGTAGGAAAAAATCTGTGGTTTCAAGATTCTTGCAGTTTTCCCGGATGAAAACTCCCAAACAACTTTTTTTTTGTTGAATATTTTAAAGGGGTGAGATAAAATGCCAGCTGAATGCAGAAAAAGATTAGGAGAAAAGCTGGTACTTACATCTATTAGTCCTCTCCGAGGAGTGTGCACTGTTATCATGGCAGCACTGTCCAGCATGAAAGTGATCTTGTAGTTTGCATTGGTACTCACCCCGAGCTCCTGCATCACAAAGATTTATGATTAAAGCTCCTAATTATGACAGTTTTACTGCTCAACAACTGGAACCACAATTATAGTACATTGCATGTCACGGGGTGAGCTGTGGAGGTTTACAGGAGACACACTAAAAATAGATACCTGGGGAAAGTTAGATTTGTTCCATAATGAGGATCATCAAAGTGCACCCAGGGATTTATTTTTAGTGTTTAATATCAGGAACTCAACAGCTGATGCCAGCAGAAAATCAAAGCAACTTTGCAGAAAAGGCAAAATACAGAGAGGTTTTGCTCATGCCTTGGTGCACAACCTCTCACAAGCTCTACACACCTCAACTTAACTTTACAGCAATTGTGTTCTGGCTGCTCTTTGTTCCTCACAGTGATCTGCACAAATCACAGCCCAAACCAAGATGGAATATCCAGGAACAGCTCACTGTGACTGTTCCCTCCTGAACGTGTCCAAGATAACCAGTGTTAGTGTCAATTTGCACTTTTAAGATTCGGTAACTCCTGAAATACTCTAAGTAAAACAATCTTTTTAGAAATAAAAAACTTTATCTAGATGAGGGAGCATCATTTCCATTTCAAATCCTTTCCAAAGCTGCAAAGTACCAGTAAAATCTGCTGACATGGTATAACACAGATATTGCTGACAATTTCTGGTGTGTGAAACAGCAGCAATATGCAAACCTGTGTAACAGGGAGAAATACCCACTGCAGCAGCTCTCTTGCAACTATCTAGCCACACTTAACTTATTTGTTTTATTTAAAAATGGAATCTTGCAAATGAAATGCTCTACCTACCTGGGTCAGTATCTTGTTACACTGACAGAACCAGCTGTTCTAGAATGTTTGAATTTCAGGCATAAAAGGGTGGTAACTGAGAGATTAAATTTGCTTGTCTGATACTCCCTTCTTTTTAATCCTCCTTTGTACTTTAAAACAGAAACTTTAATGCCAACTATTGCTGGAATCACAGCTCCCTGATCAAATGTGAAACTCATGGAGGGAAGCACCCCTGGTGCCATCAGTTTAAGGAGAAACAGAAAGTGGCACCTAGTGGCAGGAATCTCAATGGATCAGGATCCAGGAGGAGGGCTGGAAAAGCAACCTGGAAATGCAGAAAGGTGACCAGTGCAGGGGAAAGAGCCCAGCTTGGAGCACTGGTTTTCCACAAGATTGAGTCCTAGCACAGCTGTGACAACACAATGTAAACATGTGACACTGCCACAAGAATGCAATGTTTGTGAGGCTCAACACTGATTTTACTTGCACTAACTCCACTTCATAGCTCTGATTAAAGATTCTCATTTCTGAGAGGTATTTTTGCTTAGAAAAAATTGTATTAACAAATTATTTTGAGGAAGAGAACACTGGAAAAATGTGCTTTGCTCTGTGAAAACCTGAAAAAATAGTGCATAATAAAAGCTTAAATTTGGAAAGGTTTTTCCTGGAATGAAAATAACTTTTGATTTATAAACATAAAAAACCCCCAACCCACCAACCAAAACCACAGCAATTCTTAGTAAGCTCATTAGATATACAGCTAAGCTGGACTGTAAATATGTTTACCATCAAGTCAGCTGTTCAAAACGACTTCCTGCCTGATTCCAGTAGGGAAGAAACCAGAAAGTGAAAGAGCTCTTATGGGATGTTTAGTAAGGCAGAGGAAGCCTTATTAAACTGAACCCCCAGCTTTACCAAGAGGTAAAGATAGATATGAAAAGAGTTTCCTCTTGATAACCTACTCCAGCATGTCACATCTGTCTGTTCCTTTAAAAAAATCACATTTAAAGACTGGAGCTCTATAATTAGAGGTAAGATGAAAGCAACTATGCAGGGCTGCGTGACAAATCCAAGTTTCAGCAAGTACTGACTTGTGTTTAGTTCTGCTAAATATAGCACCTACTGCTGATAGTTTGTGTGGAATTCTAAAATTAGATTTCATCTAGTTTTGTGATAATTTCAAGTGACTATGGAAATTGAAACAACTCAGGTTATGATTCATGCAACCTCCCCTGTTTCTAACTTGCTTTACAACGCTGAGCATGAGCCCAGCTGCATAAAGAGTTACCCAGACCAGAAACAAATCACATGTCTTCAGAACAACTTACTTTCATTTTGGCTTCAATCCACTTCATATTAGTAGCAGCTGAAACAGAAGGGAGAAAACAGAAAGGATACTTTTTCCAAGTAAGTCATTGGCAGGCAAAAAAAAAAAGAAATTAGCCAAGAACTTGTTCTCTTAATATGTCAAATTTTTACACAAAATGGAATTTTAGAAAGATCCACCTTTGTTGCAGCTTTTAGGGCCACTGCCTTAAAGAAAGTCTTCCCTCATGGAAGTCTGTTTCTGTTTGCAAAAGCTTACTTTTCAAATGAACAACTAGATGAAACACTGCAAATATTGAAAGCATTTTGTAGATCAGCTGCTACTGAAGTACAGCCTGCAAGACCATAAGAGTGGGATACACTTGGCTTAAGGAACTTCACTGCCTGTGAAGGATTTCCTCCTGGAAGTAATGATAGGAATACATAAAACCTGCAAAGGTCAAAGTGTCAACATTGCCTACTGATCTAAGAACATGCAGAAACATTGTTCAAGACGATGAAAATGGAATTTTGTAACACAATTTTTATATGGTTTGAACCCTGCACTGGCTAAAGTCTGTTCTCCATCTGTTGGACAGGAATTAACTAGAATGCAAAGGTAAAGGATCAACCAGCCACCCCTGCAGACAGGAGAGTTTGGTTCATTTGGCAGTTCACTATGTGTTGTCTGCATTGTTTGTAAAATCACTATCGAACAGTGTTCTAATGTTGATTATACAGTTCTGTTATTTCAAGCACTTCTTTGTATAAAGTAACACTCAGTAAAGTGATGCTGAGCTTTATCCTGTGACTAGACCCATTTTTGTGAGGAATATGTGGGTTTTTTTCACATAAGAATTGGTATTTTTCTAAAATATCTCTAATAGTTGTGTGAATTACAGTGAAACGTTTCTCCATTGTTTTAGATCTTGTGACTCACACTAAAAAGCAATCTACAAACCTCCCACCTGGAGTCTCTGCTCTGGATAACAATAAATTCTTAGGCATAGAGTATAATACTTACACCAAATTACAATATCATAGTCCTCATATGCAGAAGTCAGGAATTCATGAAGGTATGGCCTCATCAGTTCTACTCCAGTTTCAGCACATGACCTGTGGTCTAAAAAGAACATGAGAGATCAGCAATTCAGTATTGAAGTAGGAGTTATTAAAGTCCAGACTGATTTTCCTTTCTATCCAGAGACTCAAAGTTTCATGAGGGGAGCACTGAAGCACTTTAAGATCATGAATGATTTGATATCAAACTCCCATTCCCATTTTAAAGGTGGAAAGACAAAGCAGAGGGAATATTTATCTGTTGGTCTCACAGCTACTTGAGGGCTTAGCAATAATTAAATCAAGAGATCTCTGAGTATGAATATCTTTGAAGAGTCAGGGCAAATCATCTGTGCACTTAGTAAATTAATAACTGGCCAGATATGAAACACATTCCTTCAAACCTAGTCCTCTTAATTGTGTGAGCATATATCAAGCTTATTTCAGAGATGCAAACATTCCCTGTTCCAATTCCAAAACTGCTGCAAAATCTGCCAGCAGAAGACCTCTCAATAAAAATTTTAAACTTAGAAATAGGTTGAATTTTGATGTCAGATTGGAAACAAATGTCATCAAAAAGGAAGGCTAAGGTAAAGGTATAAAGGAAGGTATTATTTTTACTGCTCAGAGTCATGCTGCCATGGCACACCTACAAACCAGAAAGTTAAGTCAGAAAGAAAATTCTGGCATTTAAAAAAAACCAGCTTGACAGAATTTTCAAGTAAAACGTGTTTTTGTGAATGTTTAGTAATGATATGTAAAAAACATTTGAAGGTGTTCTCCCACACCCCCCAAAACTAGAGTCAATCAGGTACGGAATGGGATAATTATTTTACAGTATCTTGCCCTGCTACTGTGAGGGTCAAGATACAAGTTGTCAAGGGAAAGACTATCAGGACAGAAAACTAAATTACTGCTTTTTTATGTCTTTTTGCAGCAATTAAATAGTTGCTGCACTAAAATCAACAACGTGCAACATTTTATAATGCTTTTTAAAACGTGAGCAGAAGACCACAAAATCATACAAAGCTGAAGTTACGTTGTACAACACAGCAAAGCAAAAGAAACCTGATCTGACAAACAAATTGAGCTCTTAAACAAACAAAACCCACAAATTGCATAAAAACTCACCAAACAGTGTATAATCAACATCTAGCACCAGCAGCTTTTTCCCTTCTCTAGGAGGATTCAGAATTTCCACTTTGTATTCTTTAACTCTACGGGAAATTTTTAGTAGATTTTCTTCCCTGATGTAACAGTGCAAAAAGTTACAGTTAATTAAAAGGCACACTCTACAGTCAATAACAAACTGTTTTAATAGCTTGAACTCCTAACCTATTTTCTACTTCCACAACTTCCTCTTCAATATCAAAGTCATTGACCACATCATCGTTATCTGGAGGTGGCCCAAGGACATCTTCCTAGAGGAATAAAAATAATAAAAGATAACGAGGATCAGAGAGGGAAAATAACAATGGATATCAAGTTTCTGTTGCACATTACAGGGCAGGAATATTATTTAACTAAAATTGTTTCACTTTACTAGTGGAAAGAATTACTAAAGTATACTGATGATTGTTCAGATTTAAAAGGTGAGTGACTATCACAACAATAGGTTTGTAGTTCAAGTGCAGAACAACACAGGAGTTTTATGAGTACACTGCTCTGAGAGTTGTGCAGCAAAGTTTACATTAAAAAGTGCCAACAGAAACCTATTGTACTAACATTTTTTAAAATGATACTGGAATACTCAAAATTTAAAATCACAATTAGGAGACACAAAGCATTGTTTCCTGTTAAACTAATAAACAAGCAAATTATTTACCAAACTCTCTTCACGAGTGCCCATCATCATTATCTTAGTATTTGGTTTCAACTTCAGGGCTCCAAGCTTAACATCATCATCTGCAGGTTTGCCTGTAATGCAGATTTTTTTTTTTTTAACTGGGGTAGAGATTTTAGAAAAAATGTCAATACATTCCATGTTTAATTGAAATAAGCTCCCTGTAAAAGACCAGCTATGCCCAGCTGTGTTATCATCATCTTCCATACACAATGTCCTGATTTTGGCTGGGATTGAATTAATTTTTTTCTTGGTAACTGAGGCAGTGCTATGTTTTGGGTTTAATATGAGAATAATGTTGACAGCACACCAATGGTTTCGCTGGCGCCAGGCAGTGCTTACTCTAAATCAAGGACTTTTCACTTTCCTGTGCTCTGACAGTGAGCAGGTGCACAAGGAGCTGGGGAACTGGGCAAAGGGATATTCCATACCACAGCATCCCATGCCAGTGTACAAACAGGGGGGAATTGGCTGGGAGACACTGATTGCTGCTCAGGGACTGGATGGGCAGTGAACAACTGGATTGTGGCACTGGATTCTCTCAGGTTTTATGCCTCTCTCTCTTCTTTTCATTACTATTATTATAGTAATTAGAGTTATATCATATTTTATTATGTTTCAGTCACTGAACTCTTCGTATCTCAACGCATGAGGTTCACTTCTTTCCCCCCAATTCTCCTCCCCACCAGGACAGGGCAGTGTCAACCACTAAAAAACGACCAGGTAGATGTGTTAACAATGAACAATATCCAGTGATATATAAAGTGTCTGTATTCCTGGTCATTCCAGAGCTACAACTGGGAATTGGATACCCTGTTCGTGCACACATCCTGCCAAGGATTAGGGGATGTTTGTCCCTAAACACCTCAGGCACAGCCCCAACAAACAGTAAATAAGGACAGTTACCCTTCATTTTAAGCCCAAGCAGTTTTTGACGCTCTGGTAACACTCCAGTGAGGCCTTTCAGAGACTGTTTCAGGTCCAGCACTGTGTCTTCTTCTGACAACGAGGTAATCGTGTACTCCTGTCCACCCCATTTTATTATGAGAGAGAGAGACATCCTTGGAGCATATGTTCAGTGNCTGGGAGACACTGATTGCTGCTCAGGGACTGGATGGGCAGTGAACAACTGGATTGTGGCACTGGATTCTCTCAGGTTTTATGCCTCTCTCTCTTCTTTTCATTACTATTATTATAGTAATTAGAGTTATATCATATTTTATTATGTTTCAGTCACTGAACTCTTCGTATCTCAACACATGAGGTTCACTTCTTTCCCCCCAATTCTCTCCACCAGGACAGGGCAGTGTCAACCACTAAAAAATGACCAGGTACATCTGTTAACAATGAACAATATCCAGTGATATATAAAGTGTCTGTATTCCTGGTCATTCCAGAGCTACAACTGGGAATTGGATACCCTGTTCGTGCACACATCCTGCCAAGGATTAGGGGATGTTTGTCCCTAAACACCTCAGGCACAGCCCCAACAAACAGTAAATAAGGACAGTTACCCTTCATTTTAAGCCCAAGCAGTTTTTGACGCTCTGGTAACACTCCAGTGAGGCCTTTCAGAGACTGTTTCAGGTCCAGCACTGTGTCTTCTTCTGACAACGAGGTAATCGTGTACTCCTGTCCACCCCATTTTATTATGAGAGAGAGAGACATCCTTGGAGCATATGTTCAGTGTTACTGTCTGAAAAATCTGCTGCAGGAGGGAAACACAAAGATCATGTAAGGAAGAAAGAGGAGAACTCCTCTTTTCAGAAGACAAGTCACAACATCCACTTAAAGCATTCTTGGCTCTTTATTATATTGGACATCAAAGAGCTGTTTGTTTCCCCTGAGCAGATGATAAATGTGTTGAGAAAGTGCTGAAACAAAGGGAGAAAGAACAGTGTTAAAACTGGGGCTCTGAGTTCCACTTTGATGTCTTCAGCAATGTCACATTCACATCTGCTGTGTGTTCTGTGCAGGTACAGCCTGTGCACTGCACACTCCAGCAGAGCACTGCAGCACCACAAAAGCCATTGCAAAGCTCAGAAATGTCCTCTGCAACACTTATGCAACCAAACCAGCCATGGGTGTCTTTACAGATGTAATAACAAAACAGCAAATATGAAATCCCTACCATATATAAGCCCATAAAAATAGTTCTGAGCCCAACAGTCCATTTTTGGCACTGGATTTCTCTAATCCCTTTCACTGTGCAATACCTGCAGTAATGCACACCCCAGGTCACATCTCACTGTAGCAATATCAAAGCAGGAATTTGAAAACAAAGCCAAAACACACTCCCACACAATGCAATTACACCCAAAGAACTTCACTTTCATTGCAGTGCTGACAAAACAACCATAATTACACTATCTTTAATTTACACAGCATCATTCACACAAGTTGTATTTAACAGTTTAGTTCTACATTAAACACAGCAGAAAAATAAGATTTTTAGCTCAGTGCAAAAGTAAGAACATGCTTTTTGTCTGTTAGGGCTTAGAAATAGAATCCAGCAAATAGAGAGGTATGAAAAGGCTGCTACAGACGGTCAGGAGATGCAGAGAAGGCCTCTGCACCACTGATGGTGAAATTGTCCTCAAATGACTGATATTCAAACAGAGAGCGGATCTGTGAAAAATCTAAGGTTATCAACCTTCAAGAAATGCAAGTCTGGCAATTCTAAAAAATCTTAGAAGCCAAAACTCTGATCCTTCTTCCTCTCTAGCTTTGTATTCTCAGAGGTTACCCACACTCAGAAATTTTTTTCTCTTTTACACATTAAAGGCTATGAGGAACAAACCTGTGATTGCTCAGGCACAGCCACCAAGCTCAGAGCAGATGAGAATTAGTCTAGATACAACCTCCTTGCTAAGGACACTACCAACCTCACCTCCACACTATTGCCTCTAAGAGCCCTGAGACCAAAGAAGAGGAAAACTTGTATCACTGGGAAATGAATTTAATATTTTCCCAAATATTGTCAAATTAGACTGGGACCTGCTATGACACAGTGACTAAGACTCATGAAAAAGGAGCCTTAGAAACACAGTAGAAGAAATTCTACTGAGGCTAAGGCTGCATGGTGTAGAACAGTTAATACACAGTGTCATTAGCATAAATTATTCCTGTCCATAATCCTTAGACAAAGTCAGAAAGAAGAGTTTATTGTCTGTTTCCTTACCTGTACTATACACCCCAAATCATTCTGCAAGGACATGCACAGGGCAAGAACTGTAAGAAAACTTCTGCAGTCTCCATCCAGTGCTACATTGAAAAGATCATCCCTCCAAAGCTGAGCATTTGACCAACCCTCAATCCTTACAGATCTATAACTCTGTCACGACAAAAGACACTTTTATTCCCTGCCAAAACACTCAGGGGTCCGAATCAAGGAAATTGGGAAAATGGTTTGGGAGCAGGAAAAGACACGGGGATTTCCAAGGGTTCTACCATCGGGGCTGGGTGCTGTGCAGGCCTGAAGATAACACAGCTTCCTTTGGTTAATTTCATCTTCAAAACCTTTAAAAGACCTTTGGGCCACCAAGACCCAATGGGTTGGAAGGCCACGGGTCAGAGAAAGCATTCAATTTCTGTTGTTAAACTGCAGCACTATCACCGCTTTCCTTGGACGATTCGGAAGACAGGCATCCACATCTTTAAGTTCCACCAAGCAACATAAACCCCCTAAAACACCCCAAATGCC
>VXBB01016380.1:0-16690 GCA_013399915.1 Illadopsis cleaveri | reverse complement strand
GGGGAACTGGGCAAAGGGATATTCCACAGCACCCCATGCCAGTGTATAAAGAGGGAGGAATTGGCTGGGAGACACTGATTGCTGCTCAGGGACTGGATGGGCATCGATGGGTGGGTGGTGAGCAACTGGATTGTGGCATTGGTTTCTCTTAGGTTTTAGTCCTCTGTCTCTTGTTGTTGTTGTTGTTACCCGCCTTTCATCATCAATATTTTATTTTATTTATTAAAGTGTTCTTATCTCAGTCCAAGGTTTTACCTTTTTTTTCAGTTCTCCATCCTACTGGGAGGGGCGATGGTGAGCACGTGGCTGTGTGATATTACCTCCCAGCAGGGGTTAAACTGTGACAGTCTTCCCGAGACTATTCCTTTTCTTACTCTGATTTGGAACAGGGAGATGTTTAAAATCACTGGGGAAAAAATTTTGCAACGCTAAACAAGTGGCTCCCTAGTCCAGTGTTTTGGCTTTGTAGACAAGTGACCTATTTTTTTTCTAACGCCTGAGCATCCAGCAACTCCTGTCATCATCATTTATCTAAAGGTTTTAGAGCTTTAACGTTGTGGTTGTTTTTTTGTTTGTTTTTACACCAATCAAAATAATGCATTGTGAGAGCTCTTTACAGTATAATGAGTTTAGAGCAATGGACTTTGCTTGCTTCTATTCCGTTCTGTTAGAACTTGGCAGCCACTACAACTGAGGCTTTATTTAACACATCCGCATTTCTAGTGGAGTTAATTTTAAAGGGTTTCTTATTAGTATTGGGTGTTTTTGTCAGTCAGGGACAGAAGATGCTGTGGAGTTGCAGTGGCTGCTCCTTACAGCACTTCCGCTGTGGCACGGTGTGATTTTCAAAGTTTGTGTTGCTTTTGTTTTAGCAGCATTTGAAATTTAATCATTCTTGTAGATAATCGAAATGCTGCACTTTTTAGTTTGCTATGTCTCAATTATGTGTTCAGGAGTTTGGAAGGCAGAACTTTTCAGCTTAATTTGGATGTGCTGACCCTCAAGTTAACTTTCAGTATTAAGAGAAGTTGTCCATGTAACTATCTTTTAGGAGTAATTAAGGAAAGTGAAAGCTCAAGTGAAAGTTACCTTCCTGTCATACGTGTTTGATTGTTGTTGATGACTGAAAAAGGTTTGACAGTTTTGAGAATGTAATTTGATATCAGGCACTTGTTGTCACTTTACGTGGGTATTTTTATGACAGAATGAAAACTTGTCAGTCCCTGCTCATCCCTATCCCTACAGCCTGATCTACTTGGAAAAGGAACCTAGTAAAAAACCAGGAGGCAGCCTAGTTTCAGAGTTTTGGTTAAATTTATGAACTTGACAAACCCATAGATTTTTGAAAATTCAGGGACATTTAAAATATTTTGATATGAATTATTAAGGCTTGTATTTATTGTAACTCTTTACATCCAATCTATGTAACTCCCAACTTGTATTTGTGCAATACCATCCCTTTAAACTCAGTCTTTTCTTCACACAAAATGTTGAATGCTCTGATTCAATAGTAGCTGCTTGGGTGGTAGTTTTGGTTGTTCATTCTAAATATTTGTAATCTTCTGTCTGACCTTTTAATTTCTGTTGGGTAGCTCTGTGAAATGCTGGTGTTGTGTGGGGTGGCCGATGTGGTTGAAAGGCACTTCCTGTGCGAGAAGAAGGATGTGCTCCCCTTGGGGCTTGTAGAGTTGTTGCAAGAGCTCTGTAAAAAGTGCCAGCATTTACACAATTTGAAAAATCAGACTGGGGGCTAGACAATGGCAAGCAACAGCCCTGCAACCTGTGGTTTATTGAGCTGCATCTCGGTTTTGATCTGTCCTGACTTCTTGAGTTGAATTAATTTTATATCATCATGGTTTGAGAAGTGTGAGTGTGGCTGAAGGTGTGACATGAACAGTTTGCAGTGTTATCTAGGTCATGGCAACACAAATAAAACCTCACACAAGGCTTGTGTGTAAGTGAGAGGTCTTGAGTTGTTTTGGTTATTTGGGTTGGGTTTTTTTTCTTAATGTATATTCACGTGGTTTCACTTCATGCTGGACTTCCTTATTGGCTTGAGGCATACAACTTGCACAGCTGCAAAAACTTTTATAACTTACACAGGGACACTATGAAGGAAGTCACGTAAAACTTTATTTAAAAGCATAGTTCAAGTGCAGGTTTTCCCATTTCTTTGCTCAGGTTTCAGTTCTTTTCAAAATTGTCCCCTTTATAATTGAGATTGGGAGCTTTTTCTTAAGTCTGACCTCGTCGGGGGGGCTGATTGTGCTGCAGGTGATTTTACTATGAATGACTTCTTGGGGATAAAAACTTGCTGGATCATCCCCATCTTCAACTGCACTTCTCTAATGCAGCCTGCAGTGAATCACGTTCAAGGGATGGGCAAGTGGTGAATGGTAAAACCAGCACATTTCTTTTACGAGCAGCTGTCAGTCTTAGCTGACAGGATGGCAGACTGATCCTTTTGCTCTTTAAAATGATTCTGTTGGTTACTTTTGAGATGATGTGGACCAGCTGTTTTTTTTTTTTTTAAAGTGCCCTTTGTTGTTGTGCATCATCCATCTTACCTGATGGCAAACTCCAAATTTAAATTACCTTCTAGTATTCAGGAGTGAGGATATGGTCTTTTGTTTGTATGATTCTTTGTGGTGAATTACATAGGAATAAATAGAATATTTGTATTATTGGTCCTAATCTTCAAAACACACAGCCCTCAAATTCTATAAATAGATAAATTTGTAGAAGGTAATGAAGGCTGGAAATGTTTTTTTTAAAGCTTAGGTATCTGAAAATTATTTATTGCAATTTGCATTGAGGAAGTGAATCCAAAATATTTAAAGACCTACCTTAATTGGTGATTATTTAATTTGAGAGACATAGAAATAGTGCTAAGCTAGGTAGATGTAGTGTCTGAATTTTGTTGATGTTTGGTTTCTAAAGCATACAGAGTTTTGCATTCTAATGCTGATCACTACCTGTATGTTTATGTAGTTTACATAATGTAGTTTATGTAGTTTACATAATGTTTATGTAGTACCTACTAAACTGGAGTCTTTCCGCTGAGATCTCTGTGCTAAATGAGTGTAAATAAGAACGGTGCACACCCTTGGACCATTTTCATGCCATTAACCTGCCCTCCCCCCATTTTACAGTGTCACCATGGAAAAAACTGCTAGCAAATTGACCTTTATATAGCCAAAATAGAAGCTGTCCTGTCTGGATTTGAGTTTAACTCAGTTGATTCATTCAGTAGTTTGTGGCCACACAGGAAGCTCCATTCATACGATCACAAAGCCTAATGGCTGTTTGTACAGTGGGATTGATCTGATTACTCTTCTCTCTCTTGTGCTATTTACAGTCTGCTGCCAATTCACAGAAAGGGAAGAGAATGGCTGCAAAGGAGAAGTTGGAGGCAGTATTAAACGTGGCCCTAAGGGTCCCCAGCATCATGCTGTTGGATGTCTTGTACAGATGGGATGTCAGCTCATTCTTCCAGCAGATCCAAAGAAGTAGCCTGCACAACAACCCTCTCTTCCAGTACAAGTACTTGGCCCTTAATATGCATTATGTGGGTAAGTACAGATCTGTTAAAGAGAAAATACTACTCTACTAAATACCTTTCGACTTGCTACAAGAATTTCAAGAATTCAGTAATAGCATGTTAATATTTTGATTACAAAGAATAACATGACAATGCATTCATTACAGTTCTGCCTAAGGGACAGTTTATGTTAGCAGCGAAGAAATCCTGCCCAGGGTTTGTACTGATTGTTGTTATTTAGCCTTTACAAGTCGACCTAGTGTTTGGAAACACAATGTCCTGGAAGAAGAGCACAGTGACTTTAGCCTCTGTGTGACTGATGAGGAAGCTGCTGTGAGACATGCAGACAAGAAGTATAGAACCTTGACATTAAACAAGATGCTAGGGAAAAGGTGATATGGTTGGGACTAACCACAGCACTAGAAGTTTAGTTTTCTCTGCTGCACAGATTTGGTTCTTCAGTTCACACCCTTATGAACCATCTCTGTGCTGTGAGTAGATTCGAGCCAGGAACCAGTCCTTGTGTTGCAGATAAATGGACAAAATGACTAACTCAGCTCAGGCAGCTGAGGTGTGAACCTTGGCCTGCAAGTCTAGCTCTGGAATGCCAGATGTCTGTTTGTAGGAGATGAAAGGATTGATGTTCTGGGACCTGCTCTCCAGGTGAGAATGTGATTCATCTGCACATGGCCTAAATGAGGGATTAGATTCAGGCTGTAGAGGTTGATCTCTGGCGAGCATCTGCCTGAGCACTGCCTGGCTTGGAGAGAAAGGGCTAGTATATAATTTAACCACTCTGGAGTGTTTCTTCTTTGTAGATGGTTTTGGAAGATAAAGAGGCATTGCAGTCAGCTAAAGGAAACACACTTTACTTAAATAGTTAGAAAATTGTGGGCTTTTGAAGGAGCGTGACCTGACTTTAATCCTGACTGCACAAATATTGGCATGAGGCTTCCCTGTTTTTTTAATGTCTGTTGTCTGGAAATCATTTACTGCACTAAAAATGTGTGCAGCTTTGTTTGTTATGGCTCCACTCTACTCGTGCTGGGATGACAATGTTTTTGCAGTACAAAACATTGGTGTCACAGTTCCCTTTTCCTTTGTCTGTGGGAGAGGACATGTTGGAGCTGGTGGATGTGACACAGGACCGTGGTGGCCTGTACCTACAGCTGGCTTTCTCCTGCATTTATTTGCACACACAAAGTTTTTAGGAATTACTTTATCAGATCATGTTCTAATGCAGAACTAACAGTTGTGCAGTAGGTTTTCAGGATGGGAGTGGGTAATTTACAGCTGTGACAAAGCCCCCCTTAATAGGCATTTGATAATCTTGTCCTTGTTAAAGTATGTTGAGATACACCGATAAAAACACTACAGAGGGGGTGGGTATTGTGATCAAAGAATTTCCCACCTAGTGGCTGTTCTGGTACTAAACCAATGGAATCTGACTTTGTGCTCCTTGTTAGAAGGGGTGCTTTTGTGCTGCGGCACCATCATTCAGCAGTTCTTTTACTTCCTGCTTTTATGACATTGAATGTATGCACTTTTATTTCTCCAGCTGGTGGTTGCTGAGCAAGAAGAGCTTTTAAGTTGTCAAACAAGGTGCTCGTTTTTAAAGATTTTCAGACAATTTTTAGTGATGAAACTTTGCTAGTACTTTTCAAATAAAGTTGCTGTGTTTCATTTCCTTGGTTGTTGGGGATTTTTTAAGTTGTGTCAGGGTGAAGCTGGGCTGAGTCAATTTGCATGCCTCCATGACATTTTATATGGATTTAGTTGCATCACTTTAGAGTATAACATTAATTAAGATGATATATCAAAATATATAAATTGGATTTGTAGGGAAAACAAAATACTTTTCCACCAGTTAGGAGAATTAAGCTTCTTTGAAGATACATTGGAGGAAATTAACTGCCAGCATATAATTTAAACAACAATTCACCGTAGATGTGTTTCAACATGCTAATCTGCTTTATTTAGGAAAAAAAAATATTCATATTTGCACTTAGGAAACACTATCAGCAAATGCATGGCAGCTTTGCAATATCAGACAATCACTGAATTTCTCCTACAAGCCAGTATCTTGTAGTGCTATATAAGTACTTCCAGCAGCTGAGGAAATTGGATGCATCTATCTCGGGCAGATGCTCAAGGAACAATTTGATTAGAAAGCCCTAAAAATTAATAAACTCCACCAATCTTTATAGGGTGAACCTTTTCCTGGAACTAAGGAGACAGAATAGGCAATATACTCAGAACCGGGGGTAGCCAGCAGGGTCTTTTCTGTTTAAATGTAACAAGTGAAATGGTGTGTATTCCAGTGTGATTCCCATTCCAGTTAGCAGTACTGGGAGTATAATAAAAGTTTCTAAAATGCACTTTGTTCTTTGAAACAACTCTTCATATCTTTTCATGAAACAGCCCTTATCTGCTTGAGCAAAGGAAAATACCCAGTCCTGATAACCACTCAACCACAAGTTCACCTGCATGCAATTTAACTAAACATGCACAGAGCAGTGCAAACATCAGAGATAAATTTCTGGTTAGTATTGGTGAAACCTCTATGTAGGATAGATTAGCATTTACTGCCAGACATCTCCATTTTCAGCTGCACTGTAGAGTAGCTGTGAGAAAACAGACACTTCTTCTTGTGTTCTTTTGGTGGAGAAGGTGGAAAACAGTTGAAACCACGTAATTTCCTCCTGTGAAAAAGGGCAAAGCAATGCTGTTTGTACCAACTGGTAAATACTCTGAGCTAGATGGAAAGAGTCATGAGCTTAACCTATAATCAGAGTCAGGCTTGGAATTTAAGTCACTGTCATGAGTGAGGCACAGAATTGCAATAAATAGAGGGTTTTCTTACTCAAGAGTAAAAATAGAGCAGTTTTCTATCTTAAACTGTATTCTTTGTCATTACAAAAAAGAAATTCTCGGGGAAAAAAAGAAAACTATTTAAATATTTGGAATAGGTGGAAGGTGTGTCATCCTGCACAACCTTGTTTGTAATGACAGTTTCTTGAACTGTGTAGTTAATACTTTAATCTCTTGGTCACATCACTTGCTAGGTGTGAGCTGCTTGTTCTGAATGCTGCTTTTATGAGGGGGGTTTGAGGGAGGAGAAGCCTGCTGGACTTCCTGCCCTTGTGTGCTGATTGCACCCTGTGGTCTGCCCATTTTTCTTTAAGCTCTTGTGCTTTACATAGAAGATCTTTTACTTAGATTTCTTTTTTTGTGTTGCCTTTTAAAGGGAAAGATACTCTACTCTGGTACAAACACTGTAAGAAGTGCCAAGTGAAGCTTCAATGTGAGAAGAAGCGAGTTGGTTCATTACAGAAACAAATCTCCTAAAATTGCAAGAACAGGATGCATGACTTAAATGTGTAAATGCAGTTAATGCATACAAAGATGAGGTCCTGCTTAGAATCAGCATCTCTGGCTTTGCTGCCACATGTCTTCTGTCTCTCTCCTGCCAGCAGCACCTAGATAAATGGGTAACAGAACTATTTTCTGAGTGTTACTATTTAATTTTAAACTGTAGCTATTTTTAATCGAGTGCAATTTGATGACATGGACTTGGTCTTTATTTCTTAAAATAATTACTTGTTACGTCTTCTCATTCTCTTTTTGGATGAAATGCAGTGTATGCTGCAGTTGGTAGGACACAGGAGGAGGCAGAGTGTGTGCCATGCTCAAAATCCAGCGCACCCTTTTTTATTTTCTGACTCAAGACTGAAGATTCTTCTGCTGCTCACTATGTGTTGTAGGCTTTTCCTAAGCAGCTTTCTCAGCATATGGATACTTTCAGGTAGCTTTTCTGTATAAGGCTGATATCTCCTTTTTGGCAAGTCACATCACTGCTCTTTTTCTTTTTAAAAAAGGAGCTACTAGCGGCCTTTTTGAAAGGAGGTGCTTAAAATTTTTGATTCTGAGTACCAGTCTCATGACAGCATTGCAGCTTGTCTTAGTGATTTATAAAGAGCCTCTGAATCGCATGGCAGAACTAGAATCAAAAGTCCATTTTATTTGTTCAGACAATACAAGAAGTCAGCTTCTTGGATTATTTATACTTAGAGTATCCAAGCTGTTATGCATTTAAAAAATGAAGAAACAGCTGTTGAATTCTCGGGGACAGTAATGAATAAATTGTTTTGTTGGCATTATTTTCACCAAGATGTGCAGATGTTGATAACAGGCTTTCTGATCTCTGTTTACAGTTGTACTGTGCCATGACTGAATAAATACCAATTTCCTTGCGTGCAGGTATGTTTAGATGTGTGCTTTCTCAGTTTTGAACTAATGTTCCAGCATTTTCAGGAGGACAGGTATATAAAAGTATATCTTTTAAAAATCATCCACTCTTGAGATAGATGATTTAGACATTGACAGTTTATTAAATCTGTTTAAATTGCAGTGTAACCAGTCTGGTGATTGGTCATCCTGAGAATTAGACGCTGAAAATAAAGGCGCCAGTTGTTTCTGTAGCACTTCTGCCATCTCAAATGCAGGCTTTCAGAAGTATGTCCTGTTCTATTGGTACTTGCATGTTGTAGCCAGATATTTGTCTGAATAAACTGAAATGAGGACAGTCGAGGATTTGGCTGAAGTGCAGTGACTGACTGAGAGTGCACTGATCCCTCTTTGAGGCAGGAGAGCTGTGTTTGGGGTGGAGTCTCTGGCTCGTGACTTGCTGCTTCCCTGCAAGTTGCTTTGCAAATCATGGACACTTTACCCTCATGGGATATGGGAAAATGGAAAAGTAGGGTCCCCTAAATTAATTTCCTGGTAGAATTCAAGCAATTGTGCTCCTACTTTCTGGTGCTCCAAGAGTTGGTGTGGCCTTATTAAGAAATGTTATGAACTCTTTGATGTGCCAAGTTCTCATTTTTAGACTAAATGTGCAGGGAACTGTGAGTGATAATATGAAATGGACACAAGGGATCTGTAATCATGCAAATGAGCACTAAAGTGCTCCATAAAGAGGATGAGTTGTGACTTTGATCATGTTCCAGAAGCCTCCATTGTGTGCAGTCAATAAACCTCAGACACCTGAGTCTGCAAAGAGGTAATTCTGGTGAGGGAAGCTGGGAACACCTTGGTGATGCATAAATGGAGAGAGATTGCTGAAAGGCAGTCTGTGAGCTGCTGCTCACTGAACAATGAGCATTGCACAGCCAGAGGTTTCCATCGAGCTGAATCAACAGGTTGTAAATGAGGTCATGAACTGGTTAATACTTGTGTTCTTGTCTAGCAGCGTTTAACTGCACTTTTCTGCTTAGAATAATTTTCACAGTTTATTTTCTCCAGTGGAGCCTCAATCTGTACCATCTTGCATGAGAGGCAGTAGAAGTTCTCTGCTTCCTTGTGCCCCTGAATAGGAGCTGAGTGGGGGGGGATTTGCGTGTATTTGAGTTTGGCAGAATGTGTCTTCTGTAATACTGGAAGCATAAAGGTGCAAGTCTCTTTCTTGGTGTTGTAGCACTAGGGCACTCTGACTGTATTCAGGGAAGATTATTCTGTCTTTTCTGTATCTTTTTTGTTTGTTTATTTGTTTTTAATGTATGTTAGAACCATTCTTTTACTGGGGCAGGATTTGGGCTTCCCTGAGCCTGCTGCTTGCTTTGTGCAGAAATGTACATGGTGAGTCAAAAGGGACAATGCACCAAGTCCCAAGAGCAAAAATAGCACAGCTTAAATCAAGGGAGGGGAATGCTCCCTGCTGACACAGAGCTCAAAAACTCCCTTTGGGTGGAAGTGAGTGTTAGTTACTGTTAACCCCTGCTCAGAGGTTACCCGGTGAGATGACTGTTTCTCAAACTGTAAGTCCTTGTGTGTGGGGACTCTCTCCAAAGGGATATATGTTCTCAGCATCGTGTTTGTTTCTGGCAGAGGAGGTGCAAATGAAAACAGAGTGTAGTGATTTAGATGAGAAAGCTACAGTGAGAAATTTCATTTCCTGTCCTTTTTTTTTTTTAAGTGGAATCTTCTTTACACCATACACTAATTACTTCATTTGTCTGCATGAGAACAAAGGGAATAGAATATTACTGCAAGTATGTCTGAATTTGAGCTTGTCTTCCTTTTCTTCTGCAATCAGATGGGTTGGCAAAGAATTATTTGGACCTTTTTTTTTTTTTTTTGGCAGAAGCTTTGTTGATAAAAATGAGGTTGGTACCGCTTTGGTAATAGGGCCTCTGCAGCAAAAATGCAAATATTGCAGTATGAAGTGTGCTGAAATCTTCCTCTTACCAAGCCACAAGAGGAAATTGTAAATAAGATTGAAAGGGAACTACTTTAAATGTCTGTTGCCCTCCCCCTTTTCAAAGTCTAACAATGAAACCGAATGGCTGCTTCAAAGGGAACATTTACATTCCAGCCCAAACTCCTGAGCAGTGGAGTTCATTGCTGAAGCTTCTGCAGTAACCTTGGCTGTCTCGTGCTGCTTCCCTGCACAGATCTGAGCATCTGTGTGGTGTGGAAGCCTGCTGGTTTGAAGGCACTGTGACAGTACTTTCTTCATCTTTTAATTTAGCCTTTTATGGTTTTTTCCACTTCTTCATTGTATCCTGAAGGATCCTAAGTATTTTGATGAAAGTTGTGATCATGTGGAGATAAATGAACTTAAGTGATATCTAAAATCCTTCCATGTATCATGTGCTTGTTACTGCCCTCTAAAACTTTACTTCTACAGAAATGTTACTTTTACAGAAATGATCCTAGCATTGCTCAGGTGCATCATCACATGGCCAAGGAGCAGACTTTCTTGTGATAGAACAAGGTAAAGATGACAGAGCTTAAATACAGATACAGTAAACAGGTATTCTATAACTATTTATAGAGGAATAAAAGACTGCATAATAAACTCCATTTAGTTCTGCACCTGAAGGTGAGTCACAGGCTAGAGTGAGAAGGAAAGGTTTAGAGAGCTTTGACTCACGTGCTGGAATGATAGATGGTTGTGGGTTGTTCCTCAGGGAGAACTGTCCCTCACAAAGGAATCCAGGGAAAGGAGTGAATGCAGCAGAGTTGAGGTGTAGGAATGTCTGCAGATGGTTTGGGAGCTCTGGAGCTGGCTCATGAGGCTGTGGTGTGGTGCAAGGTAGATAAATGGCTACATAGAGACTGCTGAGGAGTTCCTGCTCTTGTCATTTGTGTGCTTGGTAAAAGGAAGGTGGTGAACAGAAAACAGGAATTCCAGAAAATGCAGATATTTGTGAAGAAAACTGATGGTGTAGAACATCTGATGTGCTGTAAGTAGAAGCAAGTTACTCTGTATTAAACAGTCACTAGAAGGAAACTGACGGAGTGCTGTGTTTCAGACCCCTTTAAAAAAGCTAAAAATAAAAATTACTCAGTTCTCCAGGCTCAAGAGGCCCAGCTCCCCCAGCCAGTCCTCACAGGAGAGGTGCTCCAGCCCTCTGGTCAAAGTGTTACTGTACAGAATTAGGGCCTTGTATGACACTTGATTTCAATAAGAGAAACCATCAATTATTTCAGCTTTTTAAAAAGCACATCCTGAGACAAATGTGCAACTTGTCACATCCACTTCATGAAGATGATTGAAAAATTATCTTTAATGTTAAATACATAAATGATATACTGGTATTTTAAAAAGGTAAGTAAATAGTCTTTGTCTGTCTTTCACTGATCCTATCATCAGTCTTGCCTGAATTGATCTCTCGCTGCTTGGCATCCTGTGGCTCTGTTGCCTTTTCTAGGAGCAGCTTGCAAGATTTTTGAAGAACAAACTGTTGGTAGAATTTTACAGAGGTGGCTTATTGAACATGGCAGATACTAAGCAGCATTGAAATACTTCTTCATAAATACTGACTCTGAAATAGTATCTTTTTCAAATATTGGAACATGCTGTGTTGCCCAGCTGTTATAGTACCTGGTTGTGCCACTGCTTATGAGTGCTTAATCTAGAGTTGCATTATTAAATATGTTTTAAAAGCTCAAAATATAAATTAACTCGGCTAAAAAGACTGTGCCTGATGTTGTTGAATAAATGTGTGAAACTTTAAATGTGACATGACTGGTGTGGCTGTGAGGGTCAGGATGTGTTTGTTCTTTTCTAGCATTTTGTTCTTAGCTTCAGGGGAGTTGTTGGCTCTTTCTGGGTTGTTTTCCTAAATGGATTTCAGTGCCAGGCACTTGAGCTGACCTTCAGAAAGAGCAGAAGTGCACTGCAGTGATGGAGAGAGAGCTTGGAAATAAATATTCTTAAGGGCACCATGGGCTGAGTTTTTGACCCACAGCCTGTCTGGAAAGAAGAAGTATGGACATTACCACCCAGTTATGGAGTGGACTTCAAAGTACTGCTTTATTTGGGTCTCTGAGAGGGATCCTTATGAAAATAAGGATCAGGGTTCTGCTTGTTGGAGAGGCTGCTGAGCAGCCAGGCTGTGGTCTTAATGAGTAAAGCTGGATCTGCATTGGGTCATTTTCAGCAGCCTCACTAAATGCTAATGAGAAGTGCAGGAACTGCTGGGATAAAAAGCTACAAATCCTAGGCTGTGGCAGGTCTTGTCCTTGATTTGTGCAACCCTGATAGCTGAAGTGGGCTTTAATATGACTAATATGGAGTAAAGCCTGTGCATCACCATCCTAAATTGTGAACATGATAAGTGTTATTTAATTTGGTGTTATTTAGTATTTTTTTAAATATCAACTTCTGCTTTTTGTTATAGGTTACATCTTAAGTGTTGTGCTCCTAACTTTACCAAGGCAACACCTGGTTCAGCTTTACCTGTACTTTTTGACTGCACTGCTGCTTTATGCTGGGCACCAAATTTCCAGGTAAGAATAAATGGATTAATTTTTTAGCTTGGTTTGGGAATTAGAAAAATAAAAGTAATTTTCTTAATATTTTCTATAAATGGTTTTGTGGAGACCTTTTTTCTATGTCAGACACCTAAATATACCTTGCTGTTCTTCATCTTTGGAAAAGTTTACAGAACTAAATATGCAGTCAAGTAGTTCTTTGAAGTCATACATCAGGAATGTGGAGCTACTTGTCTGGGGAGTGTAATGCCCACCAATCTTAAGGAGAGAAAGCACTTACCACAAGACTAAATGTGCCCTCTGATGGAGCAATCTAAGTTACTCAGTGGCTCAGCTAAAATGCTTTCAGTACTGAGGTGTTTTACACAGCAGGCAGGATGTTACTTTTAGTTTCCTGGCACATTGGGAGAGAGAGCAAATAGAGATCTGGAATCCAGTAAAAGCAAAGTAGTAGTGGAATTTCTTCTTAAAATGTATTACACAAATTTGAATTAACAGTAGAAGCAGGTGTTTTGGGTCTAAAAGGCAGAGCAGGAGGCTGGAGGACTCTGAGTCAAACAAGACAAAATGAACCATCTTTGTTTGGCCCCAGCTAAATCTGTTGAAAGCCAGTGTAAACTTTCATACTGACATAATGTTTAATTGGAACCAAAGACACTGCCATAACATTAAAGCCTTTGCATGGGAAGTTTTGAAAATATGGATTTGAGCCTGACTTACTTTGGTGCCTGCTGATGGGAAACATTTAAAAATGTGCTTTCAATTGATTTAATGGAAGTGAGAGTTTTGTTATTTCTGCATCAAAATTGTTGTTCCAGAGCATTTGCTGGAATGTCTTTCTTGATATGTTGCAGTTCAGGGGAATGTTAATGGAGGTTTTGTGATGATTTGACATGTCAATTTTGTGGCTGTCAGAGTTGCAGTTGGTGATTTCCTGAAAAGGATGAGTGTACAAGAGAGGAGTTATAGCCTCCTATTGCCTTGGTAGGAAGGAAAAAAGGGTTTATTTGTTATCCTCAGAGGAGTCCTGAGTTGTTATAGATGGAGTTTGTGGGTGCTTCTTAGAGGGTTAAAGGCTTATGTATTGGGAAAAGCAACCTAAACATTATTTAAGTGTTGAAATAGTAAATGTAGTAACAAATGCCCATCAGACACTTTGCCCCATCAGGGGCTTTGGTCCAGAACATTTACAGCTGGAGGTGTTTATGCCACTCCAGGTCTTTAAATTTTTTAGAAGAAAGGGAGATGTTATGTATTTGGTTGATACGTTAAGGGATAGCACTGTGTTTGCTTTTAATACCTTGTTTGTATTTCTGTGTAGTAGGAATTCTGACCTCTGTTGTTTTGTGAGGTTTGAGACTTAACAGGCTTTATTGTAACATGGTTAGTAACTATTGCTTGGACTGTTATGTGAGTTCCTACTAAGCTTTTTCTATTTGGTGCTCCTGGAGCGAGTTAATAAAGACTTTAATTAAATCTTGCATCAACTACCACAAAAAATATTTTTAATTAAAAGATGTCATGGATTCAAATAGTCCAGCAGTATTCCCGAGGTATTTTGCAAGGCAAATGCAGCTGCTGACACTTCTGAGGGAGCTTCCCCATTCCCTTGGCATAGGCTGATCTGGTTTGGAAGGAAGCACAGTGCAGGGAGCTCTCAGCTGAAGGCCTTGTACAATCAGGGAATCACATGTGGGGAGTGACAGCTGAATTAGCCTTACAAAGGAATTTTTGAATCCCATTAGTTTTCATATTGAAAATAGTAAAACGTGACAGACATATCTGTTGGCAGAGCCATTCCTCTTATTGCCAAAGCTATCCAGTTCCAACTTATGTTTCTATTTAGCAGCCTGATCATAACAAAACACACAGTAGTCACATGTGCAAACTGTTCTTCAGTGTTTTTTGTTAGTAATTCTGCTCAGAGCTGAAAACTTCCAGGGACTTGCCTGCATGCACTACCAGTTGGGATGCTATTTAAGACCGATGAAGAGGTCTTATATTGAGGCCAGTTTGGTTAGTGCAAATTATAGAACAAGACCAGAATCATCTGGCACTTGTGACTCTGCAGTGTCCTGGAAATTCTGAGCTGTTGAAAGACTTCAGCTTCCAGTGCTTTTTTTCCACCCCAGAAATAGCTTCCAGTTCATCTGCAAGTCTGGGAATAAGATCATCTGAATTTTATAGTTAAGCTCTGACTTCAGACTTCCAGGTTTATGTGACCTTGACAAGTCACTTAATTGTTTGAATGTTTTGTTTTCTTGCCTGCTGAACTGAGAATTACCTTAATGTGTAAAGATGGTTTAGGTAATATTTGTGAATACTTGGAGCATCCCAGAAGATGCTACATTTGTATGTAGCATGCTAACCTGGCAATTTGGGTGGAAATAACATACCATCTGTTTATGGAAAAAAGAGAAGTCAGCTTTAAAAACCCAAAATCCAATTTAAGGAAATCTCTTTGCCTTAGGTTTCCTGCAGCAGTCTCCAATTTCAGGAAAAAATAATTTAATAATGGAGTGGCATAGCAATAGGAACAGCTTGAGCTGGGTGCCTGCAGCCAGGGACCCAGAACACACAAATCTCTGGGTCTTTGTACCCTTCCAGTCAATGCACCCATCCTTCATCTACTCTTCAGCTGCTTTGCACACACCCCTTGGTCCAATGATGGGTAGTCTGGGATCTTCTTGTCCCCTGTTGGATTTTTTCTCTGTCTTCAGGTGGGTGTCTCCAGGTTGGCTGCTTTTATTTGGCTGGGTTGCAGCTTCTGCTGAGTTGTGGCCTCTTTATCTTCCAGTTCACACTGGTCTCAGGGGCCCCCTTGATGTAACTGAGCAGAAGTTCAAGATAAGTTTGACTTTTCTAGGTGGGAGCTTGGAGCTGGTGAGAGTTTGGAGCTTGTGGCCTAGAACTCCAGCAGCTTTAGCTACTTTTGCTAAGCAAAGCCACTTAGTTAAAAGAACACAGCTAACTAAACTTGAGTTACAACAGTCTTTCTTTTTTTAATTAAACATGCCTGCTCATGTGTCAGAAGGAGCTCAGGAAGTCTTTAAATACAACCCTTAGTCTCCTATACAATGTTATTGCAAGCAACAGGCACATATAAGCAGAGTGAACAAGGTCACCACTGGACAGAGCATCTTAATATAGATTGCACTGCTATTGGTGACCACCCAAAGAGAGTTTTCCACCATCAGTGTTGTGCCTCCTTCTTCACTCTTCCCATGACATGATGCATCTCTTCTGCACTGAATGGTGACTGGAATTTTTTGTCCATTGTTTTGGACACGTTCCAGCAGTTGATACAGGTCATCAGGTTTTAGTGGCTTCTTCACCGGTGCAGGATTCATTCAGATGGGGATGGGTAGTAAATTTTAGTTTTAAGTATAATTGGGCTGTAACCATTGACTGGACATAATAGGAGCTGAATAATGAAAATTGCGTCCTGCAGTGTTTCTGCAGTTAGAAGTAATTGAGTGATTATTTATCCCTACAGTGATGTTATTTACAAACATAGGATTACCAAGAGTTCTTACACAAACACATCCTTTTCCAACATAGGCAAGTAGTTTCAGGGCTTTCTTTGGAATGTATTTCAAGTGACAGACGTTTTGTTCAGTGTCAAAACAAATGTCTTGAGCTTTGATGGTTTTACTTTCACAAATAAATCCCTGTTGTTATCCAACAACACACACATCAGCATTGACACTCTGCAATTTGATACTCTTTTGTGGGCCCCATACTCAGCTCTAGTGGGTAGAGATCAGTTCCATCATGATTCAATCCTAATAAAGAGATTGGGTCTGTGGTGTATTCTGATGTGGTGCATATTGTTGAGACAAAAGCTGTCATTATTGCTCTGGGGCTATATGGGAAATTGGCTGCATACCTCCACAGTTGGAATTATCTCTCAAAATCAGTTGCATTTTCTCTCTTTTTTTTTTTTTTAAATTTCAATTTGTAAGATATACCCTTCCCCTTCTCTTATGGTTGTAGCTACCATAGATTGTATCTACAATTGTGCTTGGATGCAGCCAAAAGCCAATGCTGATTCCAGAAATTTGTGGGATCAGCTCCTCCCTTACCTCTGGAGGTCTGGTGGCTAAGCTCATTGTGCTGGGCAGTGAGACCGTGGTTGGTATTAACTTTTTTCACAGGTCACATTAACAGGTATTCTGTTTATTTGAAATCCCATGTCCAACAACACATAGCAGCTGGAATTGAATATTAAACAGCATTAGCACTGGGGCAATCAACTTTGGTCGTGCTGGTTCTCTCTATAAAAGTTGGATCATGAGCTGTATTAGATTGACAACAGAAAACGAGAGCTGCTTCTTTGGGTTTGACAGAGCTTTGGTCACCCAGCCC
>VXBB01016378.1:128471-160266 GCA_013399915.1 Illadopsis cleaveri | reverse complement strand
TAGCCTGGAGAAAAGGAGGCTCTTATGGGAGCCATAAGAGGAGGACCTTATGCCTCTTTACAATGACCTGAAAGGAAAGTGTACACAGGTGCGGGTCAGTCTCTTCTCCCAGGTAACAAGGGAATAGCATCAAGTTGCCCCAGGGAAGGTTTAGGTTGAACAGTAAGAAAAAAATTTCTCACTGAAAGGCTAGTCAAGGACTGGAACAGGCTGTCCAGGGACATGGTGGAGTGAACATCCAATAAGGTATTTAAAAGACGTGTAGATTTCGCCCTTGGGGACATGGTTTAATAGTGGAGTGGGCAATGCCGGGTTAATGCTGGACTTGATGATCTTAGAGGTATTTTCCAAATTAAATGATTCTATGGTTCTACAATTCTTATGTGAGTAACTCAGCTAACTCAAGTACAACTCAAAAGTCCTGGCTTTGTCATGGGTAAGTTGCTGAAGTTGATGGCATATCCTGCAAGGTGTGTAGTGGAAAGCATGACTTTAAAGCCCCAATTCAGTAACTGGTCAGGTGGTTCACAGGTTTTTCACTCATCAGAATTCCTGCATGTCATTGCTTCAGCAAGTGCTGCAGTGGAGAGAGACCAATACAGAGCAATTCAAAGGAAAAAAGTGCTGCCTGTAACCATGGAGAAGAAGCCTGGACAGGGCAAGAGGTCTGGCTTTTACAACAGAGCCCAAAGCCCAAGTCTGCTGAAGGAATTGCTTATCTGCTAGTCTAGCCCTTCTCTTGTATCCAAGAAAGATTTTTAGAGAGATTTTTAACCATAGCATCAGTTTCCACAGGCTTTGTAACATGTTTGCGTGAAATTGTTGGGCCATCTTGCTTCATTTCTGGGGTTTACAGGAATTGTGATGCTTTGAAATTTTCCCTTCTGCCTGGAAAATTTTGCAGATCTGAGCTATGAATACTCAAGCTTCTGCTGCTACCTATGGCGACAATACTGTGGTACGCACATGAATGTCTCTACTCTGAGCATTCCTCAAAATAACAGCTGGATATAGGACATACACTGTAAGTATCATATATGTAGTAATAAAAAAATGAACAAATACAATATTTATTTTATGAATATGCTGGTGTACCTGGGGTGGAAATGGCTGCCTTGAGTTGGAAAAGGCTGTCCCAGGAACACTGTGGCAAAGATCACAGGGAGTGGTAGGTGGCCTGCTGTCCCATCCAGGAATCATCTGCAGAATGCAGAGACACCAGTTTACAGCAGCACAGGAGGGAGGTGAGAGCTGCATGCTGGAAGCAGGGGGATGAATTCTGTCAATGTTCTCACAGTTCTTGCCCAGGAACTTTCTGTGGGGCCTGTGAATGGTTTCAGACCATGAACCTTGCCTCCAAGATGGGTCACTGTCCAGAGCAGTTGTGCGGAGAAGAGTAAGAACAAGGTAAACTTAATGATGTTTCCTTCTGATACTATTTGTGCTAGTGATTTTTAACTAGAGTGCTGTTCCTGACTCCATCATTCCTCTCTAATAAAGACTAAACCATCTGTTTCCTATCCCTCTTTGTGGAGTTCCATGGATTTACAAGTTCTTCTAGAACATGACCTAACTTCTTTTATTTTGCACATGATGCCAACTAATTAATTTGACATCCTTCATTCTTTTTTCAAAGAGATGCTAAAGTGCTTGTCCTCCAGGTAGTGGAGGTATTGTAGATCTCTTATCCCATCCTAGTCATTGCCCTTTGGGGTGGCAGTGTCCTGGTTTCTTTCTCCCCAAACTTTTTATAGTCTTTGTCCTTCTTTGAACCTTTCCCATTTAAGTGGACCACTTTTGAGCTGTGAGGACCAGGAATATTAGGACCAGAACAGCATCCAGCATGCAAAATGTGGACCAGCTTCCAGGAGGAAGCCTTTTGAGGATAAGAGTTTGCTCCTGATCTTAAGAGCAATGGTCAGTAGTTCAAAAAACACTTCTGTTTTTCATCAGAGGATGCTGTCAGGCTGCTGGGAGGAGCAGAGATGGTTCCAGACCTTCCCAGTAACACAGAGACCTTTTGTAGCATCCCAGAAGGGGAAGTTCAAGAGGTTGCTGCAACTTGGGAAGTCAGCCTGAGAGAGAAAGAAGTCACCCTGATGAGAATTGGTTGAGATCTTTTGAAAATCCCTTCATTTCTAGACTTACAATATTTTAAAATATTAAATGATTTTGTAGGAATAGAGAGAAAATAAAAAGGCTGTTTTTTGGATTTCAGAGACTTTTTGATCTTTGGGAAATAACCTTCAAAGCTGTGGCTAACTTGGGTCTGTGACATAATCAGAAAACTTTGCAGGAGGAGTGAGATAATTGGACTCCAAGGGATGATGTGTACTTGTGTGCACATGGTGAGGATAAAAGGTCCATATAGCAAAGGATGTTGTGTTTCTGGGTGTGTGATGGATGAGAGCAGAGACCCAAGGGCAGGAGTGGGAAGGGTGGTTTATCAGCCTTCCTGGAAGAGATTAGCAAGTTGATGGATGGAGATAAGAAGACTGGGAGTGACTAGCATAGGCACTGAGAAGGCAGATGGCACTTGAAATGTGGGATTCAGTTTCTGGACGGCATCAGGGAGTGAGTAGGCAGTGGAGTGGCAGTGGATAGGTCAGGCTGTTTGTGGGATTTCCTCCAGACATGTCATCTTCCTCCTTTTCTGCTCTTATGCTCTCATTTCCTCCCTTCTGGAGAAATCTCTGGACGTGGCTCTGTCAACATTTGCAATAGCCTAACAAGGCTGGCAGTATTCCCTGGAGCTTGGTGGAGCATTCACTGTGGGTCTGAGCCCTTCCTGGGGATTGTGGTATACAATCCCTCTGACTCCTCTTTTAAACTAGGAGTGTGGATGCCTGAGGATTTTTTTCAGAATCTCATTTCTCTAGTATTTTATCTTCTCAGTTCTTGCCTGAGATTATGTCCAATGTAGAAATACTTGTTCTTGCACCAGTGTTTTTTATCACAGTAAAGTCTTCTGGTGCTTGCATAACATTGTCATTTTCACTAAACTTTTTTCTGCTACACCAGACAAGAGTGGATTTTTGCTCATAAGCAGTTCTCTCCATTTTCAGTCCCATGTGCATAACTTCTTTTTGTTTCTCTAATGTGCACACTCTCTAGCAACACCTTCCCCTAGCTTTAAGAAGTACTTCTCATTATCAGTCCCTTTCTTTGTGGACTTCTAATATTTCTCTGCCCATTTCTATTTTGTCACACCACAGTCCTTTCATTAGGAATTCCCATCTCACATTGTATTCAATGGGGGTTTTTTTTGAGTCCACCTAGATTTGACCTTTCAGATATGCACCTAGAAATTAAGTTTGCTCACCCACAATGTGTGGGAAGATTCAGCTGGCTCACAAATGACACTGAATGCCTCTTACTATCATGTATTTATTCCTGCAAGCAGCCACTGCTCCCACGTCATCTCAGAAATACAGAGCCAATTTTCAGAAATGTACACTTTGCACAGGTTAGAGTTGAGAAATCACTGATCAGAGCCAGGATTAAGCTGGTTCTGCACATTCTAGCTCTGCTGAGTCCATGTTGTATCTCCTTTCTCTTTCCATCCTTCCTCTTACTGTTCTTCAAGACTTCTAAAGCCTTGAATGCTGCTCAAATTGGTTGCAAATTTCAGAAGTCACTTGGATATGGCATATATTTTGGACAAGAGCTCCACCTTTACAGATGAACAGACCCTCTCTGCCTTCAGTTCTATGGGTCACTGTTACCAGAAGTGTAGCATGGAAGTGACCCTTTCTTCTGGATCAGGGGAATTTGAGCCCTCTGAACTTCTAGTGACCATAGCACAGTAAATTCTGTTTCCTTGTTTTCTGTTTCAGGCAGTTTCTTTCTCTGTAGGTGATATCTTAGGCCAAGTCCTTTGGTGAGACTTTTTCATCTGCCTGTCCTTGCCCACCTTCTTCCTGACCAAGAGCATGTGACAGAAAGAACATGTCCCTCAGTCACCATGACCATGACCTAAACCAAACGGGCTTTAGACTCAGCAGAGTCCCCAGGAACTGCCTCACACCAAAACACCTAGGAAACCCTCCAGCATCACACTAGAAAGCTCAAAATCTCAAGAAACCATGATGACATATGAGGAGAAAGCAAACCAGAAACACAGCACTGCAACCACCTTTGCAAATTCCTCTTTCTTAAATGTGTCCAAGTCAGAGAGGGCAGAAGAGCAGGCAGGTGAACTACGTCTCTCTAATCCAGACCCTGGTGACATCTGTCAGTCTCACCTAGGGGCCTCTGTTACCACAATCCTGCATAACCCTGAGCAACAGCAAGTTTGCGAGATGCTTGAACTGATTCCCTTTCACATTTTGTGTGTTGCAAAAGACACTGAGAATCAGAGCAGTTGTGCTCTGAGAAAGAAGAGCAATGTTTTTTGGCAGCCAGCAGGAGACAAGGAGAAATCTGGAAGTGTAACATTGATTATTTGAGTACAATATAAAATAATATGTGATATACAATATAAGCATATTGAAAGTTCAATGAATACCACATAAAATTGGACCTCCAAGCACTCAGGATGTCAACAGGCCTGCAGTACTCATCACAAACCTCTTCCAGTCCAGTAATTGTTTCTCTTTGAGAAGGAGGCATTAGCTCAAGTTCTGCCATGACAAAGTACACAGTGCTCATTAGTCTCAATCTATGCACCTCAAAAAACCTTTATATTTTCCTCTGTTTCCTTAGCAAGATTAACTCAGATGGACTTTAACCTGTTCTTATTTATCTTTAGTATGCTTTGTGAAGTCTTTTGTTGTTGTTTCAGAAATCAAAACCCCTTTACTTATCCTTACATATCAACTACAGGTAACTACTCACTAGACTAGTGAATAGTGAACTAGTATTTTCTAGTGAACTGGAAAATAATGCTTTTATAAGTTACTCTTTCTAGTATTTTTGCTTCTTATTGGAATTAAACGCAGAATTACACCTCCTTTTATCATCTCTGTGACTGTGTAGTGACAAAACTTGTCAGCTGTCACATCTGGTAGTGCCATGATTAATAGAAGCTATTCACCAATTGCTGAGATGCTGTTTTCCTGTAATGACAACTGTCAGCCAAAAAGATTTTCATATATTTTCCATAATTCTGATAGTGTGAGAACACCAACCCTGTGAATGAACCTACGGGGAGGTGCATCTGAATTAACTGAATTCTGCAAAGAATGAAGTTCTCTCACTGCCTGCAATCTTTTTTCTTCCCCCCCCGCCCCGCCCTTGAGATGCTCTTTCTCAAGGCTCCCTCATGACCCACTGGTGTTCAGCAAACTAAGGAACATAAGCCTTGTCTGTCAGCATCTCCAGAAGCAGAAAATACAATTTACAGTGATTTGCCTCCTTCCTAATCACACTTAGAGATGCAGAGAGGTGTATGGCTTTGGCAGCTGGACGGGGTGATGAAGTCAAAAAGCCTCCTTTAATTTAAGTTGCTGATAAACATGGTCAGTTTATCCTTCTCTGGAGCACAGCAGCTGGTCAGGCTGCAGGTCCTTATTTGGAATTATTTTCATGTGCCTGGAGTCAAGCCTAGGTCATCAGTTTCATCAAAGGAGGAAGTTTCTGAGGATGACCATCACAGATGCAATAAAAACACAATAGAAACCAAGGTTTTCTCTCAAAGCTTGGCAGCAGCAATAGCTTATTCCCCTGTGTGTGTGTATTTGTGTGTGTATTTGTATTTGTGTGTGTGTGTGTGTAGTTTGAAGACATAAATATCCTCTGTGTTTCAGGAAAGTTCCTTGCTCAGTTTTGAAACATTTTCCAACAAACCCATGCAGCCTTTTACAAATACCATCAATCCCCATGTGCTACAGATGTGAAGTTTTTGGGGCATTTTCTTCCTTGCCTTTCTTCTCCCAACTGGAAGTAGCAAAAAAGCCAAGAGCAGAAGTGGGAGACCGTGGCCAGTGCCGGACATGAAACACTACAGTATTACAGCTGATTCCTGCAAGCCATCCTGTCCTGACAATGCCTGATTGCACTGCAGAGCAACCTTTGCACATTTTTCTGCAGAGGAGAGCTTGTACTCCAGCCTTGACACTGGAAGCAGGAAAAACAGTATCTTATTCTTTCAGCTGGAGCACAAATGAACTAAACTCCTGCCATTATTCCCCAAATGAAGGGGGTTATGAAGGCTTCAGTCACCAGGTGAGTGCTGCACACTATCAAATCTGAAAGAGACAAGTTATGAAAGAAATTAAACCAACATCTCTGTCAGAGGTTTTGCTTCACAGATTCGTAGCCCCAGTGACTTTTTCTGGGGGGGAGTACTCTTGAAAAAGTAAAAACATGAGTGTGTCAACCCCAGGATAACAAATCAATCCCCTCCCACTGGGTCAGCCCACAACCTCATATGTTCAAATCGTCCCTAAGTTTCTGTGGTAGTAAAAGGACAGATTCCCATAAGCCAGCAGGTACAAGCTACACTTCCCAACAGTCATCTGATAATTGGCATGATAGCACTTGGGGATCACCCTTCCCTACTCAGATTTGGTCCCTATCACAATTAAAAGATGTCTCTTTAAGCAATAGACAACCCTTAAACTTCATAGTTACAGTGATGCCAAAAAACGCTTTTCCACTAAAAATAGCAATAAACAATATGAAGACTGATAGATTTTGCTTGGGAAGTCTTTTTCCTCTCTGCCCTTGCCTAGTCATTTACTGGCTTTGTCTTGTATGTCACAACATTTATTCTTGTAGAAAACACAAGATAGCCAGATATCACCAGATAGCCAAGGTGAGTTGTACCTGTGTTCAAGCTTTTGATTTTGGCATCGAAAAAGTTGGCAGGATTCTTCCGTACCATCTGGACTAACAGTAGCAATCAGTCATTTTGCTGAAATTTCAAAATTTTTACCTAATATGTATGAGGTTTGAACTAAGAGGAAATACGGACAAGAAGGTAATGTGTCTTGAGTATATCCACCTTTAGTTTTCCCTGCATGGTGTGGGATGGTGAAATGGGAAATAAAGAAATGTGGTTTACTTCTTGACATTGATACATCTCAGTCTCCAATGTCTGTCTGGTGCCATCCTGGTGCCAAAGCAGTAACAGCTCACCCTTGGTAAAAGCTCACATCTGCCCTGCAGTGCACCACCTTTACTAGCACCAGCAAACCAAGAGCTAATGGTGCTGCAGCCAATTTTGCCCATCCTGTGGGTTTGAGAACACTGACAGAGAAGTGGGACTTGGCAGAAGGTGTTGCTAGTGTGAGTTTTAATAAAGGCCATCAGCTTCTGTGAGAGAAGAGCCCACCACTTCTCTCATCATTTACCACCCCACCATCTGCCCAACTCACTGCAGACTTTTCTTATATTCACCAGAGCAGGATGACTGCAGGATGTCCCATCCCTGGAGATGTTCAGGGCCTGGCCTAGTGTGTGACATCCCTGTCCACAGCAGGGAAATTGGAACGAGATGATCTTTAAAGTCTCTCCCAACCCAAACCATTCTGTGATTCTATGTTTCTCTGTATAACATCTGTAAAATCAGAGCAAGGGGAGGAACAGCAGGTCATTTCACCTCATCTAGTGCACTGCCCAGACCATAGGGCACCACCAATGAACTCTTTATTGAGCTCAGTGTCTTTGGATGCATTTGTCAACTCTACCAGAAATATATTCTTTATCTTGCTGCTATAACTCTTAAGAAATGGAGATCAGCTCTTGGTGTTTTGGCCAGTTGGTTAATGGTTTGGGAGTTTTTAGTTTTCTGATATTCATTTACATAGTTTGAGACTTTAAGACACTCCTTTATTATACACTTGTGACAGGTCAGGTGTTCAGAGCATATCAGTGGGGGAGTTTAACTGGTGTTGTCTATCTGCAAGTTCACCAGAGCAGCATTAGTTGCTGAAATGAACCCACATGGACCCAGCTGGTCCAGAACATAGAAAGAAATGCCATGAGATAACACACCATTGCCAGGCCATGTATTTTGGTATTTCAGAGGCCTCCTGGAAGAATCAGGTAGTATTCCACCCACTTCCATCTCACTGAACAGCTGGTTAGAAATGTGCTAAAACTAAGTGCAGGTTTCCTTCTCCTACCTTTCCTGTGAAGCACCAGAGCTGATCATACACACCCCTCCATGATATATAGGCACTTCAAAGCTTCCCTTTTCTGAAACATTTGGTTGTTGCACATCATGGTTTAGGAATGGTATTCCACAATTTAGTGGTCCCACTTAAACAAACAAACAAACAAAACCCCCAAAACCCAACCCCCCCCAAACCAAACAAAACCCCTCCAAAACAACAAAAACCACAACAACAAAAACACCGCACACAACAAAAAACCCACTACCACTCACTTCCACCTCCTATCCAGCTGAAAACACAAAACACAAAGATAACAACAATTTACTGGAAACTGGAACCAGATAAGAAAATGAACAGTAACAGTGACAATAATAACAAAAGTTGTGGGATTTACATGCAAAGCCCATGGCAAAGTCCCAACCGTGTCTTCCCCGCCACCCAATGCTTCCTCCCGTCTGGAGAGGAACATCCTTTTTCTTGGACGTGAATGTTCCTTTTCCCCATCCCTGGCAATGACAGGAGGAGGTACTGAATTCCACAATGTCTTGGCAATGCTCCCTCCCTCTGATCCCAGCTGAAACCAAGCCTGGGAATCTCACTCAAATTCTCAGGATCATACTTGTTTAATGGATTTGGGGTCAAGCAGAAGTATTCTTTCAGATCATGTTGACTGGAGATGCAGGGGGTTTCCACCCAGCTTGTCTTCAAGTAACTTTCCAAGCTCCTTTGGCATCCTTGTCCCAGGTAAAGCTTTCTCCATGATAAGGCTTTGTCTGTGGGTTGCCTCTCAATCCCACTGCCCATAATGATCAGGTCAGCCCTCTAAGAACTGAGGTATTTTTTTCAGTTAGTGGTTTGGGTTCTTACCACCTTCTCATCTACACCCAGCCTGTTCCTCAGAGCATCTGATCTGACTAGAGAGTTTTGCAGAATAGGAAACCTAGGCAGAAATTCTTTCATTTCCCTTTTTTTCCAAGTGTTCCCAAACAACAAAAAAAGTCACTGGTCTACAAATCTGGAAAGCAAAACTTCCTACAGCAGAAATTTTGCTGTCATTTCTTTCATAAATTGTCACTTTTGGAGAATGAATTTGATTTGGGTGGCTTTCTCACCCAGACTACACAGGTCTCTGGGAACCCTTTGGGGGCCCCATTGCCTCCCAGGTTTGTCATTTCCATGGAGCAGGTGTTTTGCAGTTACGTAATGGACCACTTTGCAGAACTAGAAACACTGACACTGGGTATTTGGTGAAGATAAAATTTTCTTGTCCAATGTCAGGAAAGAAAACCTCGTTTTCTCTACAGTACGACAGCATAAGCAGAATTCCCACATATCTGCTACTCCAGCATGCCTGAGTCCTGGCCTGCTTGTGGACCTTCAGCCAGGACTAACACATCCTTCATCACCATGTAAGGTCCTGCTTTCTTTGGGATCCTACCCTGGGCAGGCTGATACAGCACAGTCCAGGGCTGTGCAGACACACAGCCTGTAGGTGCTGTGGTTTTGCTGGCCCACTGCCACTCCAGTCAGCCACAGGCTTCTCTCTACCAGGTTAATTGTCCTGCTTTTCTTTGGACCTAGGTCTGGCAGGGGTATTGCTCCAGTACATCACAATGAGTTAATATATAAAGAGCTTGGAACAAAGGCTCACGAGACATGATGAAAATCATGAGAAATCATGATTGTCTGGGAAAAACAAAATGATAGAATGTTGCTACATTTATACAATAATTTGTAAAATAATAATTAAAATAGCTTTAAGTGCTATTTTAACAGAATAATAACACCAACTCTGGATAATTTTCATGCTTTCATGCTTTCATGCTTTCAATCTGACTTCTGGCTCTTCATGACAGCCTGCAGTGCTGCCAAAGGCTGTGCAATCACGGCGTGTACCCCTGTGTTGAATGCTTGGCATAAATTCAACCACCAGAACTAAAGGCATGACTGGAAGAGCAGCTCTGTCATCACAGAATCAATGCATGGTTTGGGTTGGAAGGGGCTTTAAAGACCATCTTGTTCCAGCCCCCTCCATGGCCAGGGACACCTTCCACTAGACCAGGTTTCTCAGAGCCCCATCCAGCCTAGCCTTGAACATTTCCAAGTATGAACTATCCACAGTTTCTCAGAGTGGTGAGAGATTACAGGTAAGGGCAATACCCAGCAGTGCAGGAGCTGGTATGCAGCCATGATTTATGCCTGGAGACCTGGAAAGGCTCCCAGGTGACCAACTGACATAATATTTGTGAACTGGTCACTGCAGTTAAATAAGGGGGCAGCAATCCAAGCCCTCAAAATACTGTCCATGCTTTGCCAAGGTCTAAGCACCTTTCCCATGAGGTTGTAGCAGAGTGCTGGCTTAGTCTCAGGCTTGCCTACTGGTTCAGGTAGCTGTTTCGAAGTGAAAGATAACATATAAATGTCTGTTTGTGTGTCTGAATTAAAGGACAGTATATCTAGTGGTAGTATTTCACACTCTGACTCCTGCAAGGAAATAAAAAAATACCCCAAAACATCTCATGAGCATATTTCTCCTTGGATATGGCTCATTGAAGTCCAGCATAGAGCCTGTCCCGAAAAACGTCACACCCCAACCCAAGCCATTCTATGATCTCCTGGGACTGACAGTGTCCAGAGGCAGTGGAGAGGGAAATTGGAGCGATAAGTAGAAAAATAACTTTCCCCTCTCCTTTGAAGTCTTGCAGACATGGTGCTGAAACCAGGTCTCTTGGAAAGCACAGCAGCTCGCTGCATTGTAAATTCACGTACGCTGGAGCTCCTCCAGAAATCTGCATGTAGAGTTGAGAGAGATCAAAGCCTTAGGTAAGTAGGGCACCTATTACAACGAGCATTTATCTTTTCTTGAGAGGAGATGGGAAAGAGCAGGAAGTTTGATGATTCTGCAAACCTAAACCAAAAGTTTATTTCTGTAGCTGGGGGATATCACAGATGTCTTCACAGCAGTTTTGAATATGCATTTCTCAACATTTGACATTCCCAGCATGCAAGGAACGTACTCAGGCACTCCAAAAACATGTAGGGAAAAGAACTGTAATATCATTGTTTAACTTACTCCCCTGACAGTTTAAACTCTGCTTGGGTTTATCAATGTTGCAATTATTTCTCTTGTTCCTGTTTGTCAGATGACACTTTTCAAAAGCCTAGGCAATATTGCTGGGTTAAACAGAAGCTTTTAAGTGTATCTGTGATACTGCCTTAAGTCAAATTTTCCTGGGAGGAGATGGAAAGCTCTTCACATGCTCAGAACATGGGAATATGTGAAAAGTCTTAGAGATATATAATCCCTGCCTAATTTTTCCTCCCCAGACCTATTCCAGAGTCTTGGCATCTTCAAGCACCTCTTGGGACATATCAAATAATGAAAAGCCACAATATACATATGGTTTTCAATAAAGCAAATTTGGGAAATTTGAGCATTGGGATGTATTCTCATATGGTGGACACTGCAGGTCAGTTTCACTGAGAGCCCTTGGCATTGACTGACTAATATGAAGGTTGGAAACAGCTGCCTGGCCTGAAAAATACAAAACCTTTGACCAGTCCTCAGTTAGCACATAGTATGTTAGCCTCATTTCTGACTTAAGCTGGGACACAAAATGGCCCTTAGTAACTTGTTCCACAAAGGGAAACTGAATCTCATGTACTCTGCTTTGCCTGTCATGCTGAGGGAGTGCTTTTACTTTAACGTTTAATTATAAACATGTTAGCCATTAAGCTTCTAGAAGTCCTTCACCAAAAATTCCCCTCTGCCATAACAGACACTGGTATGTCTGAGTCTGCTTTTGTGGCGGATTAAAATTGCTATGTTGTTCTTTATGAACACTGATGTGATTGCATATCGGATATGTTAAATAAAAGT
Organism: Illadopsis cleaveri; assembly: GCA_013399915.1. Classification (NCBI taxonomy): domain Eukaryota; kingdom Metazoa; phylum Chordata; class Aves; order Passeriformes; family Timaliidae; genus Illadopsis; species Illadopsis cleaveri. Next base: position 148,326 of record VXBB01016378.1, on the reverse strand, counting down.
ATTTTGTGATGTTTTGGAGTTCCCTGATCAATTCAGGGTGGATGATGCCAGACAGATATATGTCAGCCATCACTTGCAATAATATTTTAAATGTTTTCATTGTAAAAGTTCATGTGTATTAAACAATTTTAAGCTTGACACATGTTGTGATCTTTTGTTCGTTTGCACTGTTAGGCACATAGGGTCAAATTTTAATTTATGACCCTGTTGTAAATTCAAAGTCCTGTCACATTAATGATGTTACCTATGAACCCCACTGATGATGTTAATGATGTTAATTTCAATCACAGAAAAAGTGAGATGAACCTGAGCAGAAACCTTGCACAAGACTTGACTTACCTCTAAGAAAATCAGCTCTGAACAGGCCATTGACCCCTATCTGAGGTTGAGTTTCACCTTTATTAGGGCCAGATTTTATTCTGTTACTGCTCTCTAGCTGCTATTTTATCCAGATTCCTCTCATGACTTTTAATATCCTTTTCTTGTAAATGTTCTCTACATTTAACTGCTGGTCAGAGACCGAAAAGGTTTCTCTTTTCTGTTCAGCCATGACTGAAAAATTTGTTTTTCAGGAAGCCTTAGAAATTGTTGCTTTGAAGGTTATGTCACTGATACTCTCACAAACTGCTGGGAAACTGAGACTTTTCACAACAGCCAAAGGGAAGTAGGAACATGAATCTTCTTGAAATTCACAGGAAGGTGACAACCACACTATAGCAAAAGTTAAAATTGAAACCTTGGTCAGGAGTTCTCATGACAGCAGTGGGTTGTAGTGACTACATGACCATGTGCTGCTTTTAGACTCAGACTGTGGCACAGTTCTTCACTTAACACCTCTTATTTTTAATTTTCCATCATGATGAAAGCATCAGGGAGTCTGTTTGTGCAACAAACATCCGACATGCCTTAGAACAAATCAAACCATTACTAACAACACCAGGGAGGGCTGTCTGAATCCTAATCAGGAGCAACAAACACATTTCTACAGAGCTGTACCTCCCTGAGGTCTTCTGCTATTCCTTCATATGTTTCAAAGTGAAAGGCTGTTTATAGCCCTATTATAACATGTTTAGCATTAAATGTCAGGAAGCATCTGCTGGCACATTTCTCAGTAGGAGACTTCTAAATTCTGCAAGTGAATTTGGGTAGCTGTCCTGAATATACATGGGAGTTCCCTCCAGAGATTTAAATCATGTCTTTGAAGGCAAGTTAATGCTGCCTTATTGCAAATATTCTTCATAGAATAGGGTTCTCAGTAAATGGTCAGGCTGAATATTCAACAGCAGACATTTCATTCTTCCCTCATTTCAGTAGCATCCACTCTCTGACCCATGTTGTAGGCACCACTGGGAGATTTCTATTGCTGTTATTTCTGACATTTGTGAAGGCACACTCCCATCACACACCGGTTTCAGTCATAATGCTGGTTTAAGGAGTTAACCTCTGCCTAAGCCCAGCACCACAGTTCATCTGATGTGAATTGTGACAATACAAGCCTTTTTGAGACCCTGTTTTGAACTCAGTGGCTGAAAAGATGTATTTAAAAGAAACAAAATTTGAAAGCCTTTGTGTTTGATTTGTCTGGCAATAACTTCAAGCAGACATAGCCAGAGGCCACCAGTTGTCACTACATTGTGCAGACATTGCTTTAATGTCAGTGAGTCAGATCACAGATTCATAGAATGGTTTGAGTTGAAAGAGATCTTAAAGATCATCCTGTTCCAACACCCCTGTCATGGGCAGGAACACCTTTCACTAGATCATGTTGCTCAGACCGGGTGGCCCATCCTACCTGGTTGTGGACACTTCTAGGGATGGGTTATCTCTGGGCAACATGTACCAGGGCCTCACCACCCTCCCAGTAAAGAATTTCTTCTAATATCCAATATAAGCCCACTCTCTTTCAATTTGAAGTCATTCCCTCTTGTCCCCCTTGTTACTATATGCCCTTGCAAAAAGTCTCTCCATCTTCCTTGTTGGCTCCCTTCAGGCATTGGAAGACCACAATTAGGTCACCCTGAAGCCTTCTTTTTTTCCAGGCTGAACAACCCCCACTCTCTGAACCCGTCTTCAGAGAAGAGGTGCTCCAGCCCTCTGATCATCTTGGCAGTCTCCTGCCTGGACTCACTCCAGCAAGTCCCTGTCCTTCCTGTGCTGGGACCCCAGAGCTGGATGCAGAGCTCCAGGTAGGTCTCACCAGAGCAGAGCAGAGGGGCAGAACCCCCTCCCTCCCCTGCTGCCCACGGGGCTCTGGGTGCAGCCCAGGACACGTTTGGCTCTCTGGGCTGTGAGTGCCATGGCCGGGGCATGTCCAGCCTCTCACCCACCAGCACCCCCAAGTCCTTCTGGGCAGGGCTGCTCTGGGTCTGTTCATGCCCAGCCTGTGCTGATACTGGGGGCTGCCCTGCCTCTGCTGCAGGGCCTTGCACTTGGTTTTATTAAACCTTATGATGTTCCTGTGGACACAACCCTCAAGCTTGTCTAGGTCAAGGGGGGACATGGGACCTCAGGGGTTTGCACCTTCTTTGACCTTCCTTTTCTGATTGACATACCCATAGAAGCCCTTCCTGCTTTTCTTTGTTTGCCTTGCCATGTTCAGGTCCGGCTTTGCCTTGGCCTTCCTTACCCCATAGCTGCAAAACCGTACTTTGTCTCCATACTCTTCCCAGCTCACTGCCCTTGCTTCTGCTGCCTGTGCATTTGCTTTTCCTTTCGTTTGACCAGCAGTTCTCTACTCAGCCATGCTGGTCTCTTGCCTTCCTTCCCTGACTTTATGCTCCTGGTGATTGTTAGCTCTTGTGCTTTATGGGAGATGTCTGTAAAACTCTGACCCTCTGTTCCAATCCCTTGTCCCTGTGGGCAGTGTCCCAGGGGATCTCCCTGAAAAGCTGGAACTCTGCTTTCCTTAAGTTCCGGAGCGTAACTTTACTCCTTACCTAACCACATCCTTCAGGACTAAAACTCCATGAATGCATGTCCAGTGTGGCTCAGGCTGCATCCAGTCTTGGTGCTTCCAATTATCTTTTTTGAATTGGAGACCAACATATCCAGTATAACATCCCCTCTGGTAGGGCTGTCTATTAGTTGACTCAAGAAGTTATCTTCCATTTCAGGAGTTTCCTGGATTGCCTACAGCTCCCTGTGCTGCTTTCCCAGCAGATGCTGAGAAGGTTGAAGTCCCCCAGCATGACTAAAACCGACAAGTATGATGCCTCCTGTAGCTGGAGCTAAAAGGCTTTGGCAACGGGCTCCCCTTGATCAGGGCCTGTAGTAAACACCAGCCACAAGGTTCGCTTTGTTTCCTCAGTCCCTGATTCTTACTCACAAGCTTTCAACTTGCTCATGACTGTTCTTCAAAGAGAGCTCTTCACACTCAATCCACCTCTTGATGCAGAAGGCAACCCTTTCCAGAAGGGCCTCTCTTTCCTGCCCTGTCCATTCTGAACAGTCCATAGCCATCCATTGTCACACTCCAGTCATGGGATTTGTCCCACCAAGTTTCAGTAATGGCAATAAGGTCATAGTTTTCTAACACCACACTGGCTTCCACCTCCTCCTGTTGGTTGCCCAGGCTGTGTGCAGTGGTATAAAGGCACCTCAGCTGGGCTGCCAGCTGTGTCACCTTCCCAGGGCAACACCCCTTAATTCCTGTGAGATCATTTCCTGTTGTGTAAGTGGAATATCATAAGGGAAACAATCCAATAAAAATGCACCTTTTTTTTTTTTTTCTCCCAAATCAACTTCCAGTCTGTAGATGAGGGCAAACAGGAGCTTCTGGGGGTGCATTTTGTGTTAAAGTGGATGTTTCCTGAAACTGCCCTGATGGTTTGTAGCAACCTCTCTTTGTTTGCAGGAAGTTCTGTGCCAAACCAGTCTGGTTTGTGTCCATAAGTCAAAGTGTCCATTTCTCCTCACACCCAACCAATACATGTTCTTGAGACTCAGTTATGTATATCTGATGACCTGTATGGACTTTGTGGCCTGCATGGCAAAACCTAGTGAAAGAAGTAGAGATAGACCTTGGCCAAAATGTTGAATGAAATCAACATTTGGTGGTTGATGAATGCATCTGTGTTTCAGGACCTATTCTTCAATTAGATTTTATCCTTCCTTTTGGATATGCAGAAGAGAAAAACCCAACTGACCCAAACCAAACTGTTTCATCTATCAGGAGAAACAAAAGGTTTTAAATCTAACAGCAAAAAGCTGTTAGACAAATATTCCTAATAACAATTTTGAGTCAAAATTTGGAACATATTGGGAATTTATCCACCACAGACATGTTCAAAGAAACAACAATTTTCAGGCATTTATATACACTGTAACACCCAAGGTTTTTTTAATAGATATTCCCAAAAGTCTGCCCAATTTATTGCATCCTGATATAAGTGTTTAATTTCTTTTAATTACTGCCAGAATATCTCATCTGTCTTTGTTTAATGAATAACCCAAGTTTTATCCAGCTAACAGTGCTTTATTGAATTTGCTGTCCTGGTTGGACCATTATCATTGATTAAGTTTTCTGAGGTGCACAAGCCTATGAGTTCCCTACTGCACCTGCAATGTATTAATCAAGTTTTCCGGGGTGTGTAGACCTTTGACTCCTTAACTTTCTCTAGATATCCTTCTTGTTCTATGACATCTAATTCATCTCTAGTTATATGATAGCCATTAAACAATTCTTTATTGAATTTTGTTTTTCAGGTATTGATTAAGTTCTCTAAGGGCTATGAATCCATGGAGCTCCTTTCTGCAGGCGCAGTGAGGTAATTTCTCATGGTTTTCTATTGACACTCAGCCAACACAGATTTAAATCAAAACCAGCTAAAATTATGGTCAAACATTCCTTAACTAAAAACATAATTGACAACAAAATTTTTAAAGAATCACAAAACTCCTGGCTAACTAAGTTATAACTCCCTGTCACAGTGTAATTTTAAACTTTCTTACCTCAGGATGTCTAGTGTGCTTATTGCTAGCAGAATGAGTGTCCATAAGAAATCACAAGAGGTCTGTCCATTGCCATGCCTCTTCCCCAGTGCATGACAGCTACAGGAGGAAGCCACAGCACAGCAGGATATTTCTAAGGCAGAGACCGAAAGTGAAGAAACTCCCTCAGCAGTTCTGAAAAAACAGGCACTGAATTCACAGAGCATGAGAAAAAGGGGTTATTGACCACAGTTACAGACCACAAGATGGGAGAAAGCAGAAACGCACCCAAAAATGTTCTGTTTTGCAAAGGGGACAACTGCTTTTTTAAAAACTGGTCTGGAAGAAATCTTCTGGAAAAGTGCTGAGGGTCATTAAGTGAAGAGCAGATCATGTAAGCAGTTCTTGCAACACAGCTTTTTATCAGGCAGCAGCATGTCTTTATTTTTCCCTTAAAAATTACATCATTCTTAAACAGTAGCTTTTTAACTCCAAACGAAGTTCTCATGCTACAAAAACATTAATCTAAAGCTGTATTCTCAGCTCCAAATTGTTAACCATTGTTAATTTGAAGTTATTTTTACTTTAGTAAAACAACACAGCACAGACAGGAAAGAATTGTAATTTCGTGTATCCTCCAAGACTAATTCTGAATGCTATGTAAAAGTCTTCCTATCAGCTCGCTGACTCATAGCTGTAGTGCTTGGAGGCAAAATGCTAACAGGAGAGGCTGTCATATTTCTACTGCACTCTGTGACACCTTTTTCCCTTAAGAAGACCTCCTGTTTCAATTATAGCATCATGAAACAATACAATAACTGGAAAGTCAACAGAAAAAGAGCTTATTCATTTGTCCCCCACAGAAATGTGATTATTTCCATTTTGGAGGAGAAAAAAAAGTATGTTTAACAGGACTTTGGGACAGCCTCTGCTTTTGTTACATGAAAGAGACTTAGAAATTCTCATGTTCTGAGGCATCACTGGTGTGTCTCTAAATTCCTTGTAGCTGGCAATGTCTCCTACTTGGTCACTTGATGAAGTGAAAAATTATTATTCCTTTTTAAGAATAAGGAAAGAGAAGCACCGCAGCATTTATTGACTTGTCCAGGATCTGTCACAGATGTGAGAGGGGATTTGAGTCTCATTTCAGTGTTGCTTGGGCTGTTATCCTTCCTTCTTTAGGTCGTGTCCACATTACCCTATTAGTCATAAGCATGGCCCATTATCTACTGGGAGATCTTTAAATAAAATTGTAAGCTTTCACTGCTATGTTTGCAATCCCATCTGCTGCTCTGAAAGCCAAAGAATAGATTTAGTTTGAAAAAGGCTGCAGGGAACAGTGGTACTGATGAATCTCTTTTCATTAACCAAGAACAGACAGAACAAAACCCCCCCGAAGAGATAAGGTGGTTAAGGAGGTGTGAATTACCTTTTAGAAAGGCTTCTGCTTCAATAATTTAGCATATTGTGAAGAATGTTTTAAAAAAATGTTTCTTTGAAAAAAAATCTTTATTTAAAACTGACACTAATTTGGAATCTTTCAGGCAGAAGGTGTTATTAAACCTAATAGTAGGTGGCAAAAAGACCTTAAAGGAGCAAATCAAAGCTTGTGAATTAGCACTGGAAGTTTGCATTATCAAACTGTAGGCAAGTATGCAATACTGGTGTTGCAAATAAACATCATTACTTAGACAATTTAATTTTATTTCAAGTTTTCATATTGCACCCTATCACCGTTCTACTTAGGTGGCTTTTTTAGATTAGTTCTGTTTCTTCTCTGTTCAGATTTATCTTTGTAAATGTTTTATTTAGTGTGAAGAAGGCATTGAAACAAAAAACTGTGCCAAAAGCTGAACCTATGTGTTTTTTTCTCATAACCATGGAATCCAGAAACACGAATCAGGATCCTGTAGTACTTGGCACCATAAACTCCCCAAACGTGCAACTATCCCACAGAAGTTTCATGCATTTTATAGGTCCTTATGGGAAGCAGTGAAATATCAGACCTGTAAGAAAGAATATATTTTGTGATTGAAATTCTCTGAGTACTGTCCAAGAAGACAAATCTGCTGACTGCCAAAAGCTGAGCTCAAGGTCTCACTGTTGCTTTAGCTGCAGGCAGGGTGCTCCACCCGGGTTTTAGGCTGCATTTCTCTTAAATGAAATCCAGAGTCCTGCCTATGGTATATAAACCTTTGTAATACCTGGTGTCACACCCCGAGTCCAACGTTCACTTGGTTTTTATTTACTCAGTGCTACACAGTGCCACGTTCCACCCACAGCCTCGGGAACTTTGCCTTTCCCCTGGCAGTCCTTATCTGGGACAAGGAACACACGGAGACATCCTGTAACTGCTGGATCGCGTTCAGCGTGCCCCTGCACGGGTTTGGATGCTGGAAAGTGTGGTGTTCCCTTGCCAGCCTCACCTTGCAGCTGGGGAGAAGCCTGGCGTGCTTGGCGGGGGAACCATTCGCACTGTTTAAAACAAACTGCAGCTCTTCGCATGGTGCTGAAAACAATCCCTTCTGTTCGTCGTGACATACAGCTCCAGGTTGAACACAAGACACAGAACAGCCAGGTAGGACAACTTATTTCTTCTCCTAAGAGAAAAACGTAAAAACTTGCATAGAAACCCAGATTTCCGATTTTTTTCTTTTTTCTTTTTTTTTTCTTTTGCATACTGGATTATTACTCCATCTATGGATGCTACATATCAATAATGAGCCTGGTGTCAAAGTTTTCTGTTTGTAGTGCCAGCCCCAGTGTGTCAGCAACACTCAAAGCTAGCACAAGCTGGGACCACTGCAGTGTGGCTTTGGTGAAGCTCTCCAAAGTCGGTGGGAAAGCACATGCTCATTTTACTGGGTTTGGATCCAGGCCCCTCTTCTCTCCGTCTGTAAATTTATGAAGGGAGAGCTGGGCTTCTCCTTCTCTGTAAAAGGTGCTCTGAGTTGCCCCTATCATCATTATTGGCAATTGCATTTTAATTTAACAATAAAGACGTGAAACACAGGCCACCATCTCATGAAGGGGTTTACATTGGAACTGACTGTCTCTGGAGGAGATGTGCTCTCTCTCTCAAACTGGCAGATGGGCCAATTAGCAAGTTGTTTTCTGACCTGTCTGTGCTAAGTGATAAACGGTGTCACTGCCTTTAAAACTGGAGGGTATGAGACTGGTATGAAGCATTTGCACCACTGGTTTAAGACCCTTATATAGAAATCACAGCATTAGGTTTCTCCTGGACAGTCTTTTCTTAGCATAGTTATCACACTGCAAAGTCAGCTCATGGATGCCCAAAGACTTGGTGAAGTTTTTCCTAGAGGAAACACATCCAAAGTATCTTCTGCACGACTGAGAAAAATCACCCCTTCCCCCCAAATCCCTGTTCATCTGATCTACTAAGTCCTCTGATGTTTCCACACATCTGGCCCTTTTTTGACACTCATCCCAGGAGTAAGATACTTTAGCATGTATTGGAGGAGGATTTTTCACCACAAAGCATTGCTCTTCTCTCTCTGTTCATGATTATTCAGGTATCCTGACACTGGCAAAAGAAGTACCATGAAAGCCAGAAGATCTTGCTAAATGAGGCCATGGGGGAAAGAACCTTTTTGTTTTAGCTAAAGCAAACGTGCAGTGATACCTAACTGTAAATATTAAATTACTTCTAAAACAGTATTGAAGCAAATATTAAGGCCATGTTACTGGTGATAAGAGGCACTCTATTTCTCTGCATTAACTTGGTTGCAAAGCATCAGAGGAAGATAACACTGCAATTCACAGTTTTGAAGTAACTGTTTACTTCCTTTTCAGTGGATGGCTTATTTTTTTTAGTGATAAAACCTCCCTGTGGATCTCTGTTTAGTCAAATGTGTTACTTACTGCACTTAAGCTTTGGTTCTAGGTGTCAGCTTATTCATGACCTACACAGAGTTTTGCATTACTGAAAGTCACTACCTCAGCCTTAAGCAAAACAAAAATCATTGGAAGGAAGTAAACAGAGATGTAGGCTAATTTGCTGGTATCACAGTAAATCATGCTGTTTGGTGACAGTATAGCTCTCTTCAAATCAGCCAGGAAACAATGCTCACAGTTTCGCTAGGAATAGTTTGTCTCTATCAGAGAAGACAGATCCCTGGGTTTTAACCAGGCCATCGGCTGGTTGTGTTAGAGGGAGACGGGACTCACCTTCCACACAGTTAGATTGGCAGTGTTTAGTCTGGGTAGCTGTCCAGCCCCTTACACTCATGGGTCCAATATGGGACCTATAAATGTTTGCATGTGCTCAGCACTGGTTGCAGGAGGAGCCAGATTAGGTTCTTGCATGTGTAAAGTGGTGTAGAGGCAAGGAGAAAAACCTACCTGAGTACCTGAGACTCATGCAGGAGGAAAAGTCAGAGGTGAGTTCTACTGTCTGTAGATCTATACCTAATCTATATCTATATTTTAATATTTAAATATAATTTTCACAATTTGAAGGTGGAATGTTCTGATTTTGCCAGTGCTCCCAATGCCATACTCCAAGAAAGAGCAGTGAAAGGGTTGCAGACAGGGCTGTGATCCAAAGATAAACAAGACTCCTTTTCTCTTCCCCTGACTCACTCCAGGGGCCTGTGCAGCTCCCTGCCTGCCTCCATAGGTGATTCAGAGTTACTCTTTCATCCATTACTTCCTTCCTGCTCCGTTGTTCTGGTGGGTCTGAGTTTACTGGGATGTGCAGCTACTGCAGGTTGCAGTTTCAGTGGGAATCTGGATTACCTACATGTTTAACATTTAGACCTCCACTTGCTTTCCCCTGCCCTTCAGTAAGAGCTGCAGTGTGAAATTTATACTCCTGTTGTCTTGCAAAATGTTGTCAATGTATTCACCAGCTTCCATTTCAAACAAGACTTTGTTTACTTTCCCATCTTACATGTACAGATTTGGCTTTACAAAAGGTACAGGTGTGAGGGGAGTCAGAACAATGGTTTTGCCTAATTTATGCATGTTTGCGAGAGAGAGTGATGTCTTGCATTCCAATTAGGATTGCTCTCCCTTGTCTTCTAGACTCCTCCACCCTTCGAACCATGTCCTCTGAGTGTTTTTTTCCGAGGGCTCTGTGTTTGCACTTGTAAGAATGGCTGTATCCTAAAGGCTGCTCCCCCACAGCAAAGCCACCCAAACCTAAGTGCATCTCCTCCTGAGCTGCTGAATTTGTAGGAACTGTTATGTGAGCATAAACTGAAACTGATGCTGATTTATATTTATTTGTGGGACTGCAAACCATGACTACTTCAATTAACATTCTCTCCAGCTCTACCTGCTGCAAGATCAATTGATGCCTCTCAATGCCTGTGTCAGGTACCTTTCAGGAACCTCCAGGCTCTACTGCCTGCAAACACACAGGCATCCCACATTATATTCACTGGTTTCCAGTGCCTTTCCTTACTGCCATATCTATCAAGCAATCGTGTTTGTCTTTAAATTTATTTCTAATTCTAGGGCTGTTCTCTTCATCCTGGTATGCTCCTAAAGTGAATTATTTTGCCCCTGCTGCCTGGCCTTCACAGCTCCATAAGTGCATTCCTTTTTTCTTTGACTCTTCCTCTTCATGTGATGTAAGAGCCTCCATGGAGGCCTCTTCTTGTTTTGTTAACAAGCAAAAGACTTGAAACAAAACCCAAAAACCTGAACAAGATTGTAGAACATTTTCAAGATCAGCTGCAGACTGAAACAAGTTTCCAAGAACCCATTCATCCACAAACTTTACACTACATCAGCTATTGATTAATGAAGCAATATACACTTTGGTCTATTTAAATTTCATGCCTCACTGGCATGGTTGCCTCATGTCTCAGGCATTTTTGGGAGTCTTAAGGTATAGCTATGAGAAGCACAACTTCACCACATGCTAGAGAGATTTCCCAGCTACAGCTGGACACCAGACACTACTTTTGACTTCGTGTGCTTGTCAGAGATTGTTGTTCTCTGGATTGTCACTAGTTTCGTTTCTGATCAACCCTTGCTGCAAAGTTGTACTGCAGGTCGACTGGCCAGGCAAATGTGTTTTTCTTTATTTGGTTTACAAACAGCATTTTTTCTCAGCATTTTTTTGCTGGACTAGTGTAAATATGCTCTTCCCAAATATGCTCTGCAAACTCACTTGGGACACTGCCTTTGACTATCCCCTTTGTGTTTAATGCTGTTTTTCCCTCCTACAGCCAAAATAGCAATCTGATTGTAGGAAATAATTCAAGTCCTTGCCTAGGCAGACACCACCTGTTAAACAGATGGCATCCAAAGAAACACTCAGACCTCTGTCTGACCTGTTTACAACTCTGTACCACTCTCATCCCCAGAGCTAATCCAATCTTGCTTTTCTAAGAGAAATTATGACTTTCATTTACTAACACAAAGCATTTATTCTGATCTGATTACACCATCTTTACAAAGTCTTTAGGGATTACATGTGTTTTCTAGTACTTGGCTTCACCCTGGGAACGTGGACAGATACTAACAGTCCTTAGAAGACATTTCTGCTTAACTCAAGCCCTGTGAATATTTGCTGTCAAACAAGCCAAAGCAGTTACATGGGCAGCTGGGCACGGGGGATACCAGCAGCCCAAAGCGGCAGAGCATTGCAGAGGTCTCCTTTTGAGATGTGACACATCTGAAATGAGAAACATGTCTTTGCCAAGATTAAAGGTTATAATCATAGAATCACAGAACGGTTTAGATTGGAAGGGACAGTAAAATAATAGATTTCCAGGCCCCCTACCATAGGCAGGCACACCTTTGACTAGGTTGGCCCCATCCAGCCTGGTTTTGAACACTTGCAGGGATGGGACATCCATAGCTTGTCTGGGCAACCTGTGCAAGTGTCTTAACACCCTCACAGTAATAATTCTTCCTAATATCTAATCTAAACCTACTCTTTTTAAACATAAAGCCATTCCCACTTGTCCTATCACTGATATCAGTGATTTTGTCAAAAATCCCTCAACAGTGTTCTTGTAGCCCTTTACATGTTAAAAGGCTGCTTAAAAAGTTGAAAATGCAGATCTGGAAATAATGGAACACAGCACAAAAAGAACCTAAAATAACAAAACACATCCTGGAGATTTTGCTTAAGAGAACAGTTTTCATTGTCTGCACTAATCCTCTTGCAGTTTCCACCTCTTTCTATTATTTTAAGCTGGGATGTCCTGTGATTATCTAAAGATTATCTATCTCCTTGTGGGGAGGAGGCACCAAAAATGGTTGATCATTTATGTTTCAGTGTCCCACCAAGATAAAGGGCCATGGGTTTTGTGGGGTTTTTTTACTTTCTTATTAAGAAAACCACTTTCTTTATTTCTCTTGACTAGGCATTTGGTGCTGCACAGTACTGCTGAAACCTTACTTCATTCTCTGTAGTCCCAGAGTTTTTGATTACTTTTTTGTTGTTGTGTATCTTCATTAGCTCATAACCCTCTTGAGGCTGTGTCATTGCCTTCTGGAGATACACCAACAAAAGCTTCATCACTCTATCAGAAACAGAAAATGCTGTCTCTTCTTATGAGGCCCACAACTTATTTAACCTTTAAGCAGCACATGAAAATCAGAAGTGGTATGACAAATGGTAACACTGGGAATAGGGTGTTTAAATACCTACCTCGCTTTTCATATATCTCCTTGTTTTTAAAGGGATCTACTGTGGTACTGCATTATATCCCAGCAGCAGAAATGGCAGTGATTAACCTCAAATGAGTTACACACCCAATATCCTTGTGACTGCGTGCACTGCACATTCCTCACTGGCTTAGCTGCTGCTGTCTTCTTCAGGTTCTCCTGAACTGCTGGGTGAAGAGCATGTCCTCCTTAACTCTGCCATCACATCCTGAAGGCTCCAGGCACCCATCTGGTTGTTCCTTTCCTTCATAAAGCTGTGGAGGGATTCACATGCACAACTTATATGCCAGTAAACAGGAATTCACTGCCTAAACGCTGACTGTCCATGTGAATGGAGATGGGAATAATACATGTCGTTACTGTCAGCCAAGCAAGTGCAAAGGAACATGTACTTCTGTTAAATACCTGGAGAACAGATGTAGGAACAATATAACATAAATTAAACTTGCACTCAATAAAAGCAAAGGCTGGCAGTGTTGGGATCTGGCATGTGCTGTGGCCATGCTGGTAAAGCTGTGGGTATATATGGCATATTTACTGCCCAAGGTGGTGCAGCAATTGAAGGGCAAACTGTTGATATAAACACTTTGCAGTTTTGTTGGGGAAATATCCAGGAAAATAAATTGTTTTCTGCTTATTTATGTTGTATTGTATTAGCACAGGCATTTTAGATCTTTGGTTAATTACCTAAAGTTTGATGTTCCAGTGGGGAGCCAAGTTCTCTCTTGTCAATACATTAGGCTCCCTGAGCCTTGTTTTATATGATGGCTATTTTTTTCCAGACTATGCTCTTTTGCCACCCGGCAGGGGCTTCCTTTCTCTTCTCAAAATTCATAGAACTTAAATTCTGACAGGTCAAGAAACCAACTCAGTCCCAGTCATCAGCACTACAAATTATTGTAGCACTACAGTATTATACTCCTATGTGCTCACATCCCCTTTTGGGATCGTGGCTTGATGGAATGCTGGTCCTACTGCACATTCTTAAAGTGAACATCAGCTGGTCACCCCCAAAGCCCTCTGACCTCTCTGAAGTGGGACATCTTATCATGATCTACCCATCAAAAACTATAATAATATGCTAAAGACCTAATTATACAATTGTAGAATGATTTGGGTTGAAGGGACCTTAAAGATCACCTTAGCTCCAACCCCCTGCCAGGGACAGAACACCTTCCACCAGGTTAATCTAGCTAAGCCTTGAACATGTGATTCAGTCAGTAATACTAAAAAATATTTTAAAAAATCATTTCCTACTTGGAGTAATTTTGTGTCAGGAAGCAAGTTTCTTCCCTATTTTTCCTGGCAGGATAGATATAATCGCAATCTGGAAAAGAGACAGGGGAAATATACATGCATACAAGTATGTTCAATTTGGAATTATGGTTAAAATGCTTATAAGCATAATGGATGTGACATGCTATTTACAGGAATTCCCTCAGAACACCATTAAGTCTTTCATGGGATGGATAAAATAATGATTTTTAGAGCAATATGTGATGAAACCATGAAAGACCTATAGAAATAAATCTGAGATTTCTTGGCTGATGCTGTAGGGAATGCAGAAGCAATCTACTCCATGGAGATCCAGGGACTTCCCATCCTTTCCACATATACCTAGTGCATAAAAGTGTGGAAGACTGTGGGCTGGATTTCCTCTGTGTGCTCAATCTAGGTGTTCCCACTGAGGGGTACCCTAATTCCTCAATGGTTTGAGCTGGGTTTTTTGATGTGTATCTGAGGAGTGGGCAAGTGACAGCATCTGAAGTGTCACCACACATGGCATACATGTTTGTGGCAGCTGCTGCCTTGCCAATAGCAGCCATGGGCCTTGTGCAACACCCCTGGTACAAAGGGCACTCTAATCAGATGCTCTAACGAGCTGGGCTGCTGCTTTGCCCTCAGCTATTGATTTTTTTTCTATTCACATTCCAGTGTGATCAGCTTTTAGAGCCCTCCCAGCACCCCCCTGGGATTCCCCTCTTTTCCACTGGTGATGATTAGGAAATAGGTGTTAAATGCAGTATGGACACCTCTGGGGTTTGCTTCAGCAGCTGATTAATCCCTGCACTTTGCTGGTGCAGCTGGGCACTTGCAGTGTCGTGGGCAAAGGCAGAGACACAGATTTTTATTCCAGGAATGTAATACTGAGACAGGAGGATCTCCATCAGCTCCCACCAATATATGTGTCCATCAAATCACTCAGTTTCTCACAGGATCGCAGAGAGTATTTCAGGTACCCAGGAGACATCTCTCCTTGCAACAGCCTCTTCCCCAACAGAGCAGTGAAATTTTTGGTGGGGAAGGAGTTTGTAAATACAAGATCTCAAATCTGGTGGGAACTAGACTCAGAAATGAGGTAGCCTTGGGCCTTATTCCCTGCAGAATTTCTTTTCTTCTGCACTTTTTTCTGCTCTTCAGTGCAATCTGAGCATCTGAACCTGGATTTTATTTACCAAAATGTTTTTGGCTCTGCTCCTAAGGGCTGCAGAGGTGACAACTGAGGGACATTATTTCAATTTCTGTTTTAAAACATTAGATGGTATCACATTTGCAGGGTTTGGTGCTAGGAAGATAAGATCAGTAGTTGTCAGAGCAAGTTGTGGCTTTCTTTTTAAAGACAAGAGTCCGGGCTTTTTTGGATTTATGATTTTCCTTAGCTGGCCATTGTTCGTTAAGGGCTTGGAATAGTGGGCAATGGCCGTTGGTGGAGAAAAGGCATCTCTAGCTACACAGCCATCCTTCCCTGCTGAAGGTAAGTGGCACACCATCATATCCTGATCAGTATGACTCATGTTATTCCACACACACTCACAGAAGCCATTTTTTGACCATTTCCATGTGGTGTGTACTGGGACAGCTCACAGCTTCTGGAGTAACTGGTGAAGTATGGGAATACTACTGTGTGAACCTGCAGAGCTAGAGCTGCACCTCAGATTACACCCAGAGAGATGAATGCATACAGGTAGTAATACAGAGCATCCCTTCAAACTGGGTTAATTTGGAATTCCTTGGAGGAGTGGTAAAAAGTGTTGAGCAGAGTAGCTCCCTAAAGGCAAGGACAGCCCTAAAACAACTTCATGACATAACCTTCCTGCCTTATTTCATTTTCCACCCACAGGCAGGTCATGATAACAGGCACATGTAGGATTTCATTTGCTCTTCCTCTGCAGAATGGTGGCGTGCATTCTGCCAGTAGGACAATTTTATCTTCCACACCCTACACAGGGATCAAGGACACTGCCAGTGCACTTCACGTGTGATATAGCATATTTGGTCTTCTGTTATTCACCTTATGATTGTGCTGGTGTTTCCTGGACTACAGCAATTTACAACTTGGATGTTGTCCTTACAGTTTATTTTTTAAACAGTTCTCTCATATCCAAGGTGTGGACAATAATGTCCTCATTTCTGCCTTTCAGTCTTGCATCCTACTCTGACTTTTGAGAAGAAGAGAATACAGAAAATCTCTCATAGGAAAGCCATCTGACTGACCCCTTGGACCCATTGCAGGTGCTCATGACAACAGATGTTTCAGGTGTCTCCACAGTGAAGTGGGCTACTTATCCCTCCCCTGCACAACAAGCTCCTCACTGGTCAGGACTAGTGGAGAAAGTTAGGACAAGGAAAGTATAGGCTATGGGAGGAGATTTAGTCATCTAAGTTTAACCCTTGGGGGTTTGTGAGGAAGCCCTCCAGTGCCATGTAGAAAGGCTTTTCTGGAAGAGTGACTGGCATGGTTAGGAACTGAGCAATGCACTTGTGCTGTTGTGGGAGATGCAGATGAGGTTGGGTGGGTGGAAATGATCCCTGGAGATTGCATTGACTCTGAGCGTGGGGGATGAGCCCAGCTTGGCTCATCAGAGAGTGGTACTATCACACATCTGCAGAGTGTACCAGCCATGGCAGAGCAGGTCAAGCTTCAAACCTTGCATTTCAGGCATGGCAGACTGCAGTTATAAGAGAGTAAGGGAAAGCAAAGACCATCAGTGCTCCTTTTGAAATATATTGGATCATTGGGAAAGCATCAAGATGACAGTAATTTAAAAAATTGCATATCACAGGGAGAGATTCTCTCAAAGACTGGCATTTGCTTGAACTCTACATTGTGGGATGCTTCAGCCTGTGCTTCTCTCCTGTTTCTCTCCTATCCTCTAGTTCGCTCAAGTTACTCAAGGGCATATTAAGACATCCATAACATCGCTAGGTCACCAGACATGTTTGGGTTCTGGGTGCTCCCGAGATGATCTTCTGCTCTGTCACCTTTGCTGTTTGGAGGAAGACCAAATCTAATCTAGAGAGTAGGCTGAGACCACCCTTTAAAATAGGGGTGAGTGAGGCTTCAATTTTGCATCTTGATCACTGTTGAAATGCTGAAGAGGCTGAAGGACTGAAGGTCATTTTCCCAGATGAAGTCTGTAGATAAGGTCTTAATGGCATGAATTTAAATCCATTGCACCCTAGTTAGCCCTCTATGACTAGTGGGCATTGGGAAAGTGGAGGATTCAAAGGTGAAGGAGCATGGTATGGAGGAGGCTGCCTAGCCAAGAAGACAGTTTGTTTACTGGAAAAACTACAGATTTAACTTCTTCCCATCACTATGGATCATGGCAAGTGACTGCTGCCCTGTTGCATCTGTCCAGCTGAATCTATGCCCAAATCGTGCTGGCTTCAGGGGACACCCAGACACCCATCATATGTGTACACCCTTTATACAGGAACTGAAATTTCGACAAGTGCCACTGCAGGCAGCAGTGCTCCCTGGCATGTTTGGAAATCTGCAAAGGAGGATGCAAATCATGGAGCGATTGGGAAGATGCTATCCAGTGAACAAAGTATAAGTAAGGACAAGAACAAGAGAACCCAGAGCTGAGTTCATAACTCTGAGTCACTCCTGCTCTTCTGAGTGCTTCCATGTGTGTTAAGCTTCCCTGCGTGAGCAGGTTCACTGGAGTCCACAAAGAAAGTATAGCTAAGGGAAAAATACATGGCCAATGTATGTGAGGTGGATTTCAGGGCCAAGAAAAACCATAAATCAGGCTATTAAACTTTTAGCTATTTAAGTCTAAATAAGACCCAAGGCTAGGTGGCTTTACAGTTGATTCCACTTGTGTGTCAAAGGAAGGAGACAAACCTAACTCTAGGAAGGAAGAAATTACTCTGGCCATGGTCAAAGTGGTAACAAGCAAACATAAAGACAGCATCAAAGAAAGTAGTAGTGTAGAATGACTCGTAATCATCCAACATATTAAAACGTCATGAAGAAAAGCAGATGTAACTTATAAGAATGAGGAAAACTCCAGAATGAGGAGGAATGAGAATGAGGTTTAGAGGACCTAATTTGGAGAACCAAATATGTAGAAGGACCAAAATTAATCCAGATCCTTGTACTTTTGCTTGCAGGAAAAAATTTAATACTTGTACTGTTGCTGTTGAAATGAGATGTGGGTGGTGAGAAAATGAAAAATGGCTAGTGCAGGGGGAATTTCTTCTTTAGTTAGATGCTGTCAAGGTCATAATCATCTGAAAATGACCTGTATCTTCAGGAGATCAGTCCTATGTGCCATGTCCCATACTGGCTGTTTGTATGTGTTAGGAAGCCAATTCAGTGACCATTGTCTCAAATTGGAGTAGCTTAGAATATCCCTGAAGTCACAGCAAAGGGCACAGACTCTTGTTCTTCTTTCAGAAATTGCTTATGGTGCTAGAGTGTCCTATCCATCGTCACTCTGCTCCTCAGCCTTCACGACCAGCAGTGGATCACTACCAATGCAGCTTCCAGAGCCCTCCATACCTTTCCTCTTGACTACAGAAGACTTAATTTTTTAGAAAATACTCTTTGGCAAAGCCTTGACTCTTGTGTTACTGTAATTAATCAGCTGATTAATTCATTTAAGTGGGTAGGCATGAAATTAATTTTAACTATGTTCATGAATTTCCCTGTAGGAAAACTCCGAAGTTGAAGGAAAAAAACCAAACACAAATACACATAGAAATGTTAAAGTTTATTGTGTCGTCACAAAACATGGAGTTGTTCATGGCAGGCATTACTGTGAACATGACTATGTAAAGAATATGGTGCTTTAAAAATAATTGCAATTCACAGATATAGGAAAGCTAGACATGGATTAAAGTTGTAGTTGCCCCAGTTTTGGTCTGGAGATTAGAGCAGCTGGCAGGTAAAATGCCAGGAGATTGGCATATAGGGGGGCACTGCATTGTGAAGAGTCCCACAGCTTGGGAAAAAAAGTGCATGTTTTGCTTGTTGAAGGTGGGAAAATGGGGTGAGAAGGTTGGAAGGCTCATGAGAGTGCTGGGGTGTTCTGGTGAGGAGGGTCCCCATGACCACAGTGTGGTCAGGCAGGTGTCCCAGAGGACAAGGGAAGGTCATGCTCTTGGGATGAGCAAGCAATTTGGGTGCCCAAGCAATCCTCTGGCTGGCTGGAGGAAGCTCTGTGGTTGAGTTATGCAATTGTGCTCTATGAGCCTTTTCTCGGCAGAGTTTTTGCTACTCACAGCCTTGGAAAGTGGGTGAGGTGGAGCCTTGGGATCAGCTTGTAGGACTGTGTCTCTGGGTTTAAGGAGTCCTGACCAACTCCAGTGTTACAGACACAGGGAGAGGGGCTGCTGCTGAGAAATGGATCCCTTCCCAAGTTCATCCTTTTTGAAAGCAATTTGATATGTTGGACTCTTTTACTTGCTTGCTTTCTTTTCGAAAGCTTCCGCGTCGGCAGAAGGTAGGTAAAGCGAGCAGCTGTTGCCTCTGGAGTTGATTGGGGTTGCCCAAGCCTAGATGCTGTGCTTTTCTCCTTTACTCTTTCACAGTTTGTAGCACTGAGGCGTTTTATTTTTCAGGGAGCTACTACACTCTCCCTCTCAACAGGAAGCAGAATATTTAAAAAAGGGGAGGAAAAAAAAAAGAATTTGGCAAGGAGCCAAGCCCAGTGACTGAAGTAAGAAGTAGGGAACTTGGAGTAAGTGTAGTTGCCAGGACATTGTATGTCAGAGCGAGTCAGGGGCAGATTTTAAGGGTGTCAGAGAGGACACGCGATGCCCATTTCACAGCGCAGATAAGGTTTGCGTCCTTAGGTGAATGTCCTGGCTCTGCGACTGCGAGCGAAGCTGTCGCTCTTGGGAGGGGATAAAGCTGCGTGTAAATGAGAAGAGAGGAGTGCACCGGAGTGCTATGGAGGGCAGCAACTTTGTTGCTGTGACTTTTACAAGCCTTCAAGGGGAAGATTTAATGCTTTCCTTACGCTCGCCTGTTTTTTCT
>VXBB01016378.1:65603-128460 GCA_013399915.1 Illadopsis cleaveri | reverse complement strand
TTAATGCTTTCCTTCCGCTCTCCTGTTTTTCCTGCCAGTTTTCGGGGGGTGGGGGGGCAGAAACTTGTGGGGTTTTTTTCAGACCCAAGAGTTTTGTGAACCTTAATCAAAGCGCTCGGGGTCGAGCTTTTCCTACGGGCGAGCTGAGAGACGTCTGGGTGGAGTGAGCTTAGCTGAGCATGATTCCAAGCGGCAGCAGGAGCAGCAGCAGCCGCCCGGGGAAGCTGCTATTGTTTGTTTCAGAAGGATCAGACTGCTTTTCTCTTTGGGAACCCGCTCCGCCACAGCTGTTGATCCGTAACTTGAGCGTCGTCGCAACTAACTGACCCAGAGGAGCTGAATGCAGTTTTTTGACTACCATCCTGGTGTCAGTTTAAAGAGTGTTTTAATGAAGACAGATGGAGGATGTTGGATCATTACTTTAAGACGTGGCAGATAACAGACTGAGCCTGCTTCCCAGCAATTACAGCTAATTGCATTGGCACATTGGAGTGTAGGGGTGGGAACGCAGAATTTCACCGGTTTCTGTATATATAGATTGGAACAGCACCAGAAAATAGCTGTAGGGCTGGCTCACCTCATCCAGGATGCCTCTTCAGGTATGGAAAAAGCAGGGAGGTTTCGGGGATACTTTCAAACTCTTTGCACCAAGTCAGTAGATTTAAACCAGAGGCTACACTACTTTTGTAAACCCTGATACCAGGAGTGACTGCTTACTGTGCCCTAAACTTATTTCAGGTGTTAATTCTGCCAAATCTGATTTCAGTCCTGAAGAAGAGTAGTTTTTGGATTCAAAATACACATCTTGGTTGTCCACCCTGCAGCTCACTTTCTGTGTTTGCAAAGCAGGGAGTGGTTCAACACATGCTATGCCCTGTTTTGCTCTTGAGGTATTCAAACATAAGAGGATGTAAGGAGGGGTAGAGAAATGCAAATAGTAATGTATTTCAGCACTGAAAGATGATTAGTACTAATTACTTCTAATGGCTGAAAATTTTGCGTCTGCTTTTGGTAGGGAAAAGCAAATGCATTGTTCTTTTTGGAACCAAAATTTGACAAATTTGACTGAAACAGTTAGTGTAGCTGTAGTTCAAAGGGACCCCTTGGCAAACGCTTTTGTGTGGCACATGGCAAGGTCAGTTTGTGCCAGGTGTGTCAGGTCTTTACGCTGCTCTTACCAGAGCCTTGGCAAACATTGCACTGTGATGTCCTTCTTTTGCAATACCTGTGTGTGAATGCGACTGTTCAGGTCCAGCCTATGACATGTGGCAACAAAAACCTGGATGAAACAGGGAGATTGAGGACCTGAGGTATTTTAAATCCTTAATATTTTCTCAGATGTGCCTCCAAATCCATATGTAAAGTGATACATATTCAAAATTTAGGGACTGAGATCTCGTATTTAACATTATTACTCCATCAAGAGCAATAAGCAGCGAAAACAAGAAGTTTTCAACCTTTTTTGTCATGATGCTCAGTGCTTGGGATCTATTTTCTCATATGTTGAGTTATTGGTTGGATATTTAGTACTTAAGCCTGAAAAATAATAGTGGGTAAGATCAGTGAGTATTTGTGATCATTACATTCTCTAAACACAAATTTAAAAAACCTCAAACTTTTGTACAAAACCTCACCTGACCTGAAAAGGTGAGTGATATGAGCATTATATGCTTCTGAATTTGTACCTGCACAGGATTGTTTAAACTTTTTTGTGTGTATACATACCACAGGATATTTGGTGGCAAAACTGACTGGAGAAATCTTGTTCTTCTGACTAATTCCCCTCATTTCTGGGTGCTTGCTTCTTGTACTACAGCACAATTCACTGCCACCTCAGATCTGATATGGTCACTGCTTGGACAGGAATTTCAGTCTACTGAACTACATCCCATGATCTGGATCAAAATAACCCTTCCAAAAATTGCTGTATTTAACATGGATCATTTCACAGAGTTTGGGAATGAAGCGACAGGAACAGAGGCAACAAATATGTTCTAATTCATATTTATCATTGAATCTGATGTATCGTATATCTTTGTCCAGAGAAACAGGGCCAAGAAACGAGATGTGTTTTCCATCCACAATGTCTGCTCTGCATTCATCCAGGTTGTGCCATGTCTTTTCTCATTTTGCAACTCAAGGGCTGTGGTGGTGGGAAATGCTTCCCTCCTCCTCCAATTTGGAGTACAGCCCTCAGTGAACCTTTGCAAAGTCCTCACGTTGTAACTCATTGCAACTTACCCCTCATTCAGGAGGAGCTTTGCAGTTGTGTTCTCAAGCCAAACCATTGAATTGTGGAATGGTTTGGGTTGGAAGAGATCTTAAATATCATCCTGTTCCAACTCCCCTGCCATGGGCAGGAACACCTTTCACTAGACTGGGCTGCTCAGAGCCCTATCCAGCCTGGCCTTGAGCATTTCCAGGGATGGGGCACCCACAGCTTCTCTGGGCAGCCTGTGCCAGTGCCTCACCACCCTCACAGTAAAGAATTTATTCCTATAATATCTAATATAAGCCTACTCTCTTTCAGTTTGAAGACATTCACCTTTGTCCTGGCATTACATGCCTTGCCAAAAGTATCTCTCAAGCTCTCTTGTAGCCTAAGCACTGAAATTTGCTCTAAGATCTCATCAAAGCCTTCCCTTCTCCAGGCTAAACAACTGCCACTCTCTCAGCCTGTCTTCACAGCAGAGGTGCTCCAGCCCTCTGATCATCTTGGTAGCATCCTCTGGACCTTCTCCAGCATGTCCCTGTCCTCCCTGTGCTGGGACCCTGGAGCTGGATGCAGAGCTCCAGGTGGGTCTTACTGGAGCAGAGCAGAGGGTCAGAATCCCCTCCCTCCCCTGCTGCCCATGAGGCTCTGGGTGCAGCCCAGAACATGTTTGGCTGGGCTGAGTGCATGTGGCCAGCTCATGTTGAGCTTCTCATTCATCAACTCCCTCAAGCCCTTCTCCTCTGGTCTGCTTTCAAACTATTCTCTGCCCACCCTGTACTTGGGATTGCCTTGACCCACCTCACTTCTGTCTCTCTTAAATAAGGCAGATTTTGGTTTGTGAGCTAACATAATTTCCCTCTTCATGACCTGTCAAAGCAGCTTCTCATTGTGGATATTGAAATACCCAGAGCCCTTGATCAAACTGTCGGTGCCATAAAGCAGGTGAATTGTCTTTGCAGATGTGTAAGCAACGGAGAGACAGTTCACAGAGCCCTGTAGGTAAAAAAGTGTTCTATGGTGAGAGGGGATAATTTATTTGTAGCTTATATCCCCAGTTCCCTGTAGGTGAAGAATTGGGAATTTGAACTTTAAATTATTTCTGCTATAGGTCCTGAAAATCTGAGGAAGTAACATGTGTCCTGTCAGGCTGAGGGGCTGGACCTGCATGAGTGCTTAAATACTCTGAGCCTCAGTTGATTATTGAATAGTGCAGAGTACCTGGGGTAAAAAGAAATGAAGAAAATACAAAAATAATCAAGTGGAAACAACAACAACAAAGAGTCCAGAAGGGCTGACACAGACTGTGGAAAGCAACTAAAGGAGACTGAAGCAGCACTTCACTTTGCCTGACCAGAGCTGGTGCCAGGGAAAATTAACACAAACAGGAAATTGCCTTTTTTCTGACTATAGAATGTTTTTTGGGTGTTTATGGGTTTTAATTAATTCAGGAAAAGGAGGGTATGAAATTGTCCTACCAAAATTTGAGAAGTACTTAATGCCACACAACAAATGAAATATAATTTTTCCCCAGTATTTTTTTTTTCCTGGAAAGCATAAAGAGAAATTAAAACTAATTAAAAATAGATGTGAGTGGAGGAGGCTGATGACCCATCATTGCAAATTTGGAAGGGAAACCAAATCTCAGATTTAAAAAGTAGAACAATAAAGAAAACTGGACAGGGGCATGAATTTTGATTACACGTGAAATCTGTGAGGGAAAAAAAATCCTGAGGGTGGATGTTCATAAATGCAGGTGCAAAGATGTTGGACCATGCAGGTAGAACTGAGAGTCTAAAATAACCCAACAAAAAAGGCCTGGGGCTGAAAGGCAGGAAGAGCCAAGGTCAGCCAAGAGAGCACGTCTGTCTGCACAAGCTGTGATAAATGAGAATACAGGAGCAGTACCTGTTGCTCCACCAAAAGGGACAACTTCACCATCACTTGTTTGTGTTTATTTTTACACTAGCAGCTGGTGGTCAATGAACTCTCAGACTGAAAACAGACACCTGGAAGTGTGACAGTGTACTGTCACAGAGGGGGTGTGAGCCGGCAGCCTTGCACAGAAGCTACAGCCCTTGTGAGAGTGGCTTTCCTCTGTAAAGAACTATGGGGGTTAAATGTGTCAATAACAAAGCAGTAAAGGAAGATATTTGCAATACTATGAAAATAAAGGGTACACCTCAATGCAATAGGGGTGTGTCCAGCTTTTAATGCCATCACCTGTGTGCCCATTGAATACTGACACATTTTCAAATTACATTGTGGTTTGGGCAAGTCAGGAACTGAGTTTTGCCTAGAGGATCAGGTCAGCTTGGGAAGGATTCATACATAACTCCTGGGATTTAAGTGAGCAGGTATGCCAAGTGTGATGGAAATGACGTACTGGAGAGGTAATTGGTACAAATGGATGTGGCAAAATTATCCCCCATGTCTAAATGTCCCATGCCCTAAAAGGCAAAGTTTTGTGGGAATTGAAAGCCTGTAAGGGTATTTGTGCTGGCCGTGATGGCAACTTAAATTTACTGCTGAGTTCAATGCATGCAATTCTGATTTAATGCACTGAAAATTTGTGTTTAATATGTGAAAAGCTTTTTATATGTTTTCCATATAAAAACACTGTATTATTTCAGTCTTGTCATGCTGCAGTCCCACCAGAAACCAGCGTTCAAAGAATCACAGTAATTAACAAAAGTCATGTGTCAGAGCTGAAGGAAGTTTCAGGTTTTTGTGTGGAAGATGTGAAAGTCTATTGTTTGTTTCATGTTATTAACGCTGAAAGAAAGCTTATAACCACCTTCTCTTCTCTGCTCCCCCAAAAATATAAACATCTTTTTTTCATCCTCTGCTGAAATTACATGCCTTGTCAATTGAGTACACAGCTGGGAGAGGTTTGGTAGCTGGGGATTGTTTTTCTAAAATGTTTGGAAAATACAGGAAGATCCAGGGTTCATGTTCAATGTGATGATTATAACCAGTTAACCTTTTGCATCTTTGTGCTGACAGTGAACAGTGACTTTTGTTTTTCTAAAATGTTTTGCAAATACAGCAACATCCAGAGTTCATATGGATCATATAATCATCAATATTCTGATTACAACCAGTCCACCTTTTGCATCTTTGTGCTGCCAGGATTACCAGATTAGTGATTATCAAACCTGTGGCTCCTGGTGCTTTAGGAAATCTGGGGTCTTTACCTCTATGTGTGTGGGGAGTGTGTCTCACTCTTCTCACCATCTTATGGAGACCTCTCTGTCCTAGTTAGTAGGGTTTTGTAAGACATAATAGTAATTCTAAAACATCGAAGAAATATGTTGAAAGTGATAGACTGAGGTCAAGAATGGAGTTGGTCAGCAGGGTCAAGAAGGCTTTAGGTTATAACATTGCATATTTTAACTTCAAGTGGTTTGATTTCATGGGCAGAGAAATTCTGGGGAGATGTGGTACCAAAGCATTTGTCATGATGAGAAGAAACAATTGGTTGAGTGAATAGAGAAAGATCATCTTCCAAGTAGAGTGGGCACAGAGAGGCTCCCAAACCCCTCACTGAATTCAGATTCGTGCAACTGCAGCTACTAAATATAGCTTTGCTGGAGCATCTGAAGCAGAAGTTTGACATATGCAAGGATTGTAGAGTTTTTCTTAAAGTTTACATTTATTTTCTGCAGAGACATGAAACCCAAGCTTGCACTGGTGAAGTTGTATCAGGATTGCATTTGGGATGTGGCATAGGCTGTATTCACACTGTGTGTTTCCAAAATATGACATATTTGTTATTCCTGTCTCCTTAGGCACCCTTGCTCTGCACAGATAGCATAGGATAAAGTGCAAAAATGACATTCCATCACCTAGAAGACCTGTTCTAGATAGACCGTGACTCAAGTGTCTCAGCTTGCCTCACTGACCATTTAGACAACTGGTACAGTGCTCCTGTTGATTCAGGCTCCTGGTCACAGAGCAATACCAGTTTTTCTCATGTTCACAGATCCTTCAGGCTGTCAGCACCAATATCACCTTCAAAGCCTTTAAATAAACTTGTCTGATGACTGGGACACTGAACATTTCACTACCAGGCAGTTTTGACGTGATTTTTTTTAATGCTTAATTCCTCTGCCTATCAGGATATATTCAAGGCCTGAAATGCATTTCTGGTGCCTGGCCTGAGCTTCTGGGCCAGGTAGTTTGCAGCCAGTGGGGGAGAAATTTTATTCTAGTCTGTCCCAAACATGCAGGATGACCAGCAGTGGACAACCGTGTGAGCCAGCACGTGTTGAGCAGAGGCGGATTTACAGGAAACCAGTGCTTCCCGCTGCTTCCTCCTCCTCAGGGAGGCTGGTCTTGCTCTGGGTAGACACGCAGTTCCTCTGTACCTTAAGTACAAGCTCTGGGTGCATGTTTCTCATTTTCATATAGCACCAATGTAGTGGAAATGTCCTTTTCAGTCTCTCTTCCACTGGCCCCTTCTTTATGCCATGTCAGGAGATGAATTGATCAGTATGTCCAAGGTAAGGTAGCCCACTGATGCACTGCAACCTGAAAATCTAAGACTGTTTTGTATTTTAATGCATTCTAGATGATAAACTGTGGCTGTTGGCTCCAGTGCTTAGAAATTTGTTTCCCCCACTTATTTGGCATTGAATTACATGTATGTGCTGCTGTACGTGTTGTGAATTGCCTTCTCTTTTCTCTTGCAGAAGTTCCATGGAGTTGAACTAAAATAAAGTTTTGGGATGTCTCTATTTGGATTAAAATTTGGAAAGAAGAAATTGAAAGGTGAGTGTGGTATGGTAATGCCATTGTCATGGGAGCAAAGGAATGTAAACACAGCACACATGCAAGTCCTTGAGCTCCTGTTTGGGAGCATGTCTGGCCCAGAGCAGGGGAAAATACACTTTCTTTCCTTTTCCTGCATTTCATACTGCCTTATAGGAGTGCTGTGGACTGGGTGCCAGTGAATGGAGGCATATCTGCAACAGGACCAACTACAGAGTTTATGTGCTGTCGTGACACGACTGCCTTGGGGAAGTTGGGTTTTGGTGGTTTTTTTATACAGGAGTCCTTTGTGGGTGTGGGTGGATGAGCAATGCACAGTGCAAAGGTCTGATGCAGTCTTTGGATGATGAAATGTACTGGTGCATCTCAAATTCTGTGTTCAGTTTTGAGCCTCTCACAAGAAAGACTTTGAGATGCTGGAGGGTGTCCAGAGAAGGGAAANACAAGAAAGACTTTGAGATGCTGGAGTGTGTCCAGAGAAGGGAAAAGCTGGTGAAAGGTCTACAGCACAAGTTTTATAAAGAGCTGCTGAGGGAGCTGTGGGGTGTTTAACCTGGAGAAAAGGAGGCTCAGGGAAGACCTTACTGTTTTCTAAAACTATCTGTAAGGAAGCTGTAGTTAGGTGGGCGTCAGTCTCTTCTCTCAGGTAAGCAACAGGACAAGAATAAATGGCTTCGATACACCAGGGGAAGTTTAGATTGGCTATTGGGAAAAATTTCTTCACAGAAAGAGTTGTCAGCATTGGCACAGGGTGCCCATGGCATTGGTGGAGTCCTCATCTCTGGAGTTGTTTAACAGATGTGCAGATGTGGCATTTAGGGACATGGTTTAGCGATGGAGTTGGCAGTGCTGGGTAAACAGTTAGATTTGCTGATCTTGGAGGTCTTTTCCAATCTAAACAATTGTATGATTCTATTTTATGATGACAATGGCCCAGATATTCCCCCCAGTCAGAAACAGAAAGAAGAGTAAATTAGAGACGTGCACCCCGAGAGACCCAGTGTGCAGTCTCTGGTAGAGGATCCAGGTCTGCAGACATGGTGAAGAGGGAAAGTCTCTAGCCTTTCCTTTCAGGGTGTTCCTCTCTGTATTTTATGAAGCTGGAATTACTGCCCTACTTGTATTTTGATAAGAAATTATTTTCCAACCTCTCTGAGATCAGAGGACTGAACAGCTTTTTCCCAGGGGTTTATTTTTGCAATTGTGCTGATTTCCCCTTCCTGGACCAGGGCAGACGGTAAGCCCTGGTGTTAAGACGGGGGCATCCGTTTGCTTCTCTGACAGTCCCAGGAGAGGAGGTTGTGGTTGCTTCCAGGGGAGGATCTCTGCCAGCCCCAGATCATTTTTACTCCGTCTTGGCTTTGCAGATCAGGGAGCACAGGTTTATCTGTGAGCCACCATCCACTCAGGGCACCCCCAGTTGTAAAGCAGTAGATTATCAAAAAGATTCTGTTGCTATATTAGGAAAGTGGTGTGTTTTGCCTGGGCCTGGGCCTGGGTTTTAGCCAGGAAGGGTTCAGCCCCCCGCCCTCAACCAAGTATTCAAGAAACTCAGATCTTCCTAGATATAAACCCTTTATTTTATTGGGAAGAATAATGTCTTTTCCCATCTGATCATCAGTTCAAGACCAGTGAAGGCAAACTGGAAAAAGTTCAGAGGATAAAGGAAGCAGAGGTGATCAAGGAATGAGGAGCTTCCATAACAGGAAGCTGAAAGTGTTTTCTCCTCCTCTTGTGTTTTTAATTATTGTGCCTTGCAGCCCCAAAGCTATGATTGCTCCTTGCAAACATTTAACTAGGCGTGAATGCAAGTGTTGAAGTGCTATTTTAATCCAAGAGTTTATAAGTCTTTGTGTTTGTAGAAGTCCGAAGGACTGTGCTGCCTGACAGCAGGCACGGCCCTCTCACAGGGAGCATCTCATGTGCTCATCTTGGAGGGGCAGTACTGCTTATGGAAAGACCAAATCTCTGTTCCAAAAACAAAGCTGGATGACATTTAACCTTGCTCATGATATGACTTTTATTGGAGGGAATGGATTACCTCAGGCATCAGCTGCTGGACCTGGTATCAGGGTTGCTCCCATGGGATCCACCTTTTCTCCCCAGCAAGGCATGGTTTCCACACGAGCTGAGGTGCAGGTGAAATATGATAAGTGTAGTTTAAGAGGACAGGTTACATGGTCTTAAGTTTCTTGGAGATAAGGGTTGGCTTTTTATAGTCTCAAGGTCTTTATAGAAGTTATCAGGAGTGTAACTAAAACACAGCTTATGCTGACATACAAAGCTGCCTGGAGGAAACCAGTTGCCGGATATGTTGGTGAAGCTGTTCCAGCTGAAGCAGGGAAGTACAGCTCTTAGATAAGCAGCAGAGGTGTTTTTATGGAAAAGGTGCCTGAGGTCTTTTACACTGAGGTTTAACCTACAGTGAACATGGGTGGAACAGAGAGGAAAGGGGGCACTTCTTGTTCATCGAGTGTGTGGAAGGTTGGAGATTGCTGATAATTGTGGAATATCTCTGTTCACTGGCTTCCTCCCATGACAGTTCAGACTTGGAGCTTCATACCTAGAGGACAGGGACAGGAAGGTACTGTCCATGGAAAAAAATGGGAATAGAGAGCAGGGAGAATTTATCTACACAGCTGGAACAGCAGTCATTGCTGCAGTTTTGTATCCATAAGCTCAGCCTCAGGGCACTGTGAGAGGAGGAAGAAGGTTATAAATTGAGCTAGGGTTTTTGGAAAGCTCCACTGGGTTTTCCTTATTGCTGGTCACCAAGGCAGCTGGGCTTGGAGCAGTCAGGCTCTGGGCAGAGTTTGGCAGCTCCTGAAGAAGGCAGTCCATGACTGGCACTATGGGACATCAAGCTTAGCTGCCTTCTGGGATCCCCATTCTGATCCGATAGGAAATGTCTCACCACAATAGACGCTGAATATGAAAAATGTATTTATTTTTACATAATTTCCCATGAGGGAAATAACTGTGAATTGAAAAACTTCTCAAAGTTTGTTTCAGAGCTATATTTATTTTTATGATTTTTTGCATCACTTCCTATCACTGTGCATTGCTGTTATTAACAACATGTGCAATTGTGTTAAGCTGTGGTATTTACCAGCATGTCTAGGAGATACTGTTTTCTAGTAAAGGAAATTATATGTGCCAGCCAGTCACTATCAGACTAGTTTTCAAAATAAAAACAAAAGACTATTTCAGCTGCTTTTTTTGGCATGCTAATATTAGTCAAAATGTTGTGAACTACTATCAGACATAAAACCTGGACACAGATATAAAATTCTAAACCAACTGGGTGAGGGATGGAAAGGGAAATCAGTTTTTTCTAAATGAAGAAAAGACAATTTCTACTGCTAATATATTTGAAAAATGTATATTTCATTCTGAAGCAGAATGAAACAAATATGAAAACACGTGGGTGCTTCTTGAGAATTAATTTGTTGCCAGGCATTTTTGAGACATGATAAGTCCCCACCTCTGCCCAGAGCTGGGGCAGGTGGCTGAGACATTGCCAGGAGTAGGAAATGAAGGAAAGCCAGGACTAGTGTTATTGCAGGAGAGGGGAAAAGCGAGGGATGAGTCAGCCTATGTCCCTTCCTAGAAAAATCTAAATGGGAATATTTTCAGGTTTAAGATTATCCTACACTTCTTCCACCTGTGTCCCAAGAGTGCTATTTGACCACAAGTGTTGTACATACTGGGCAATTCTGGGGCATCCTTTTGGAGATGTCTTTTCTTCTTTTCTCTTTTCTTATGGTGATAATATAAAATGCTGCTTTTAGAAAAGGCCGGGGTCTACCATTGAACTTTATGTTGATATTGAAAATTTACTTGACCTGAGGCAGAAATATTTCCAGTTCATCCTCAGGGTTTTTTTATTTCAGACCTTTCATCTGCTGTATGAAAATGGAGGAGGTCAGTACATCACCAAAGTGGGCCCTCTGTTAGTGATTCCAGTAGCAAAATAATTTGGCTTTCTATACCAGGGATATATGGAATGTTTTACCTGTGTGAGAAATTCCACTGTGTGTGGTGTTTGTTTGATGCCTAGCAGGAGACTGAGCTCAGTACCAATCACCAAAGGCACAGTCCATGACCACAAAAGTGTATTTCTTGCACTTTATTTCTTCAGGAGAAAGGAGGATTCTTGGGTTTTTGAGGCAAAAAGACATAATAAATATATTTATTTAATAATAGAGGGACAGGAAGGATGAAAGAGTGCTAAACCCATTGATCATGGTGTCCCTGTAAGGTCATGATGCATGCTTTTTCTTAATTAAATGCCTCACACTCAGCACAGTCTACTCCATTTTTGAGATGAAAATGCATGTGATTGCCAGCATAAATCCTCTCCAGCCAGGGCAGCCAGAGAGTCTCTACAGAAGAGGAGGGCGTCTGCACATTAAAAATGTGTGGATTTGTAGCATGGAGCCCAGAGGAGCCCCTTCTGTGAGTCAATAAAAAACCACATTTGTTTGAGAGGCAGCTGCCTCACACTCAGCACAGTCTATTCCATTTCTGAGATGAAAATACTTGTGATTGCCAGCATAAATCCTCTCCAGCCAGGGCAGCCAGAGAGTCTCTACAGAAGAGGAGGGCGTCTGCACATTAAAAATGTGTGGATTTGTAGCATGGAGCCCAGAGGAGCCCCTTCTGTGAGTCAATAAAAAACCACATTTGTTTGAGAGGCAGCTGAACACGTTCCTGCTCCAAGCTGGGCTTGGCTCTGACCTCCCTCTCCCCATTTCCATCCCACTGGTTTCTCACTGCTGCTGCTGCCCCAGCCACGGTCGCTGAGCCCTGCCAGGCCCTGGCTGCAGTTCAGGGCAGGGATGGGCTTTGGTTTCGTGCTGCAGAGCAGCAGGTGCGCAGCACTGGTCAGGTTACAGCCTGAGGGTGACACTCAGGTAATGACGGTCCAACAAATGTCTGTGTCACAGACTGGTTGCGAAATAGAGATATTTAACCACTGTAACCCTCAGACCTGTCATATGGCTCTTTCCTTCACCTATGCATCTTCTGATCCATACGAGATGATGAACTTTACACATAAAGATCCCTGGCTTTTGTTTTGGATGAAGTTCAGTTGTTGCAGCTCCGATCCCAGCAAGGTAACTTCTGTGTTAAGAAGGTGAAATCCTTTGTATCAGTGCTGTTAGAAATAATCCCATTCTCTTTACCCCAGTGACAGGGACTCTACCCAGATACAGCACCTGCAAATCAAGACGCTTGTTGCATGGTTTTTTCAGCCCAAATGATTGCAAAAAGGGGCAATTATTTCTTTAAGGTGCAAGGAGATTTTAGCTACTAGCTTGTATAATAACCTCCTAGGAGAAAATTGTTTTGGTTGCTTAACACAGTATATGATGACTTGCCCTCTCCCATAGAGTTGCCTTTCAATGGAGACTGTAATTCTCAGGTTTTTTGAGGGGAGGATGGAGGTACTGACTCACCATGTCAGTTTTCATTCTCTAGTGCACGTAGAGGAGCAGTCCAGCAAAGACCAGAAAACAGGGCCAGGATTT
This sequence comes from Illadopsis cleaveri, assembly GCA_013399915.1. Lineage (NCBI taxonomy): Eukaryota > Metazoa > Chordata > Aves > Passeriformes > Timaliidae > Illadopsis > Illadopsis cleaveri. The sequence continues at coordinate 115,941 of VXBB01016378.1, read as the reverse complement.
GTCTGCCTGTTAAAAGATGGCTGATCTCCTGAATGCTGGGTGTGAGGTGGCCATAGTTGAGAGCTGATACCAAAAGCTGGGCCACACAGTGATGCGGTGCCCAAAAGTAGAGAAAGCAAAAGTTAGGAGGGATATGGGACAAGGAGGAGGTAGCAGGAGACACAGCATGAGGTGTGTGACTAGAGGGGTCTTCTGAGACTGCTTGTAAGCTGTTGCAGAAGAGACCTGAGTTACAGTTCCAAGTAGAGTCAGTTCCCTTGAATAATAAGGATAATAGCTTTTCTAAGAACCACTCTGTAAGGCAAGCTGGGGCGATAAGTCCAGCTCCTGGATGCCACTCTTTGTAGCTGGTCCAGGGCAGAGTTTTTTCTCTTGAGGTCACTTGTTTAAAGGGTGGAGGAGAGATTATTATTTTGACATAGTTTATGCTGTCTCTGTTCTGTTGTCAGGGTTAGTTACGCAGACAGTGGCCTAATTGGGCTGTGTTCATTTTGTGCCTAGTTTGTATAGGACTTGGCAAAACCAGGCAGATCTCAACCTCCTATTTCTTGGAGCCACAAGACCCAATATCTACAAAATTTTTCCAATACTCTGTTGAAAGCACTTCTCTTGGCACATGCTCCTTAGCATAAACCAGAAACAAATTTCCAGGCTGTCTGACCAGATCTTGAATCTAACCTTTTGCAGGACTTTTCCATGCAGCTGTCCTAAAGTAAGAAAGCTGGTGGGCAGGCCAGTTACATTTATAGCTGATTTTTTGGCATGGGTTTAATTTTATTAAATACAGATGTTATTCTGAGGTTTAGCTTCTAAAACTGTCTGCCTGAGAAAACAGGCACTTTCCCAGTGACTTGGTCTCAGTGGTTAGACCAAGAACTGGGCACTAAGCCATATTTATGTACGCCGAGTTTCCACTGATGAATAATTTAAAATAGTTTTCAGTGGCAGTGAAATGATAACTTGGAGCACAAATACCATTCCTTCTTTCCAGTGAATGCAATGTGCAGAAGCAGAACATTTGACTTACTTAGAGATACATTAAAAAGTTTCAAGAAATGAAAAACTTCTCATCTGATATCCGTACAGCTTCCCCCTCCCTTTTTCCTCATTGCTTTCAGAATCAACAGGGCATGGTAGAACACGCATGCTTGGATCTATAGCCAAAAAACCCTGAGTTATGGTTTCCAGGCGAAGCTGGTGTAATGCTTGACTTTTCTTAATTTTTTGTTTATTGTGGACATCCAAGAGCCTTCATTTCTGTCCAGACTGTTCCAGAAACAAATAAGAGTCATGTGGTCTATGATGGTTGAGAACTGCTGGATTAGGAGGCACAGCAGTAGGACCTCATAGTCCTCAGTGAGTAAAAGCCGCTGAGGCAGCGTTGCCCTGTGCATGTGGTCAGAGTGGTTCTCCTTTGGTGTACCCAGAGGACAGGAAGTTCTCCTTGCTGATGCTGTTGGATGCAGCTCCCTGTGAAATTTATTGTGGTTTTTCTTGATTTAACCAAAGCTATTGGCTTTTACTCAGCAGGAAAAATTAAATTATTGCCACTAGAAATTAGCCTCATATTTTGGACTTTAGGGACACTGCCTTTGGGAAAGATGGATGGCTATGGCAATCAAAGCCTCCATTCAGTTTTGAACCAGGTTCAGTTACCTGGAGCCTTAAGAAAGAGTTATCACAGAAAACCTGCCTTTAGGTGCCATATGAGAGTGCAGTGCCTTGATTCTCATTTCTGTTCTGTTTCATGTCCCACTGCCTCATGTTTCCGTGGCATCCCAGAGCCGTTTGCTGCCATTAATGTTTCTCACGTAAAAGCCATTTGGAGAGTGCATCTCTCACTGTTCTGAGAGACTTCTTTCCTCACTGGGGCACACACACTTGTCAGCTTTTTTCTAAGAGCATTTGAGACTCTTGAGTTCAAATCCACATGTCAAATGCCTCTTCCCTGGCTGCAAAGACCCTGGGGGCAACCTGAGAAAGGGGATGATTTCTTACTCCCACTGTGTGCCCTGGGAAGAGCAAAGGAGCTCAGGGCATGTTCAACTGTTGCTTGCAGCACCTGGATTTCTGTTTCTGCATACAAAACAGAAAGCCACTGAGGACTTCAGAAACTGCCGTGCGACACCGAGGCTCTCTAAAGCTTTGTCATCTATTCCTATTTACATTAACACCATTTATCTTTTCTGTGGCATTTCTTCCAGGACTAGACTTGGAGCCCCTGAGGAGGGGATAAGGGTAGCACTTACTGTATGGCAGGAAACACGCAAGTATTGGGAAGTTCTGTTTTTAACAAACAGCTTTATCTTTCATCAGCTTTGAGACTACTGGTTGCTTTCAGGAAAATTCCTGAAGGAGCACACAACACAATAGTTGAAGCCCAGCAAGTCTAGACCTCTTGAGCTCTGCTTCTGTTTTCCTCTGGGACACCAGATAAGTGACTCTGATCTCTTGGTACATTGTTATCCGTATTGTGAAGATGTGAAAAATTTGTCTGAGGAAAGGAGTGAAGGACTTAGCACTTTAAAGGTATTGAATGAAGTCGCTGTGCTTGATCTGAATCAACCATTTGGGGCAGATGGCAACTGATTTCAAAATGACTGATACTGTTAGATATGCCTGAAGAAAGAGAAAAGCACATTTCCCTGCTAACATAGCTTTACATTAGAGGGCTTGATGAAAATAGCCTACAGACAGAGACCAAAAAATGGTGATCTGAAAAAGGGCTTAAAAATTACGAATGCTGTGTATTTACAGGGTCATTGAAAGAAAAGGAGGAAGGCTAGCACTTCAATGCACTGAACAGCTTAGATGCTTGCTAATGCAGGAGTGAACAAACACAAAGAACTAGTTATCTTAACATATCATTTAATAGGTGTAACAGACACATGCTGTGATAATTCATGAGACTGGACTATTAATATAAAAGACTAAAACTAACTCTGTATGGTTAACAGAAGTTTTTGTTTTATGATTGCGTGATCTGAAATGCAGCTTGAAGAAAGAGATGAGCAAATTGCAGATCTCTTAGTAATGCTGCAAGGTAGTGAACAAAAGCATAGCAAACCAAGAAGGGCAGTCTTTTGTGGAAAAAAATAAAAGAAAATATGGTTTTCTGAGAGTCAGGACATGGTGGAAAATGAGGAATTCTATCTGTGCAGAGGCAGAGTTGGAGAGAAGTGCAGAGGAACACGACCAACTCAGCTGGCACAGAGTTTTGGTGCAGAGGTGGTAATTTTTTGGAGAGGAGAGGAGGCTGTTTCAGAAGTGATTCCCTCCAAAATGAAGGGAATGGGAGGAGTTGGCTGGTCCTCTGAAAGCTGGAGGGAGTGTAAACAGGAATAGTTATGAAATGATGCAATGATACTTAGGAAAAAGTGACAGTATCAAATTGTTTAACATTGAATTCAAGAAGGAAATCTTCAATAAATATGACGAACTAATAGCTGAGACCTCATGGGAAGGAATCCTGGGGTGGAAAGAGAATTAGACAGAGATGTTGTTTCCTTAAATAATTGATATTAAGGGGACATATATTATTAACTGATATTAAGGGCACATATATTATTAATTGATATTAAGGGCACACGTATAAGTTATCACCTTTCAGAGAAAGGTTCAGAAGGATGAGTGAAGTGATGAAATCAGAAGCTCCCCATTTGCTTCAGACAAAGGAAGGATGCCTCTAGAAGGTGCAAAACAGTTAGTTTCATCCAGCACAAACAGCGAGACAAAGGCTCAAAGTGAGAAAATGCTATCAAGGACATAAAGTTGTTCTGTAAGAGCTGGAGTCTCTGGGGAGGCTCAGTGGAAAAAGCTTAGCAGATAAAGCTAAGAAATCAGAGTGGTTTTGTTGTGGTTTGGGGTTTTTTTCTTTTCCTTTGTTTTTTTTTTCTTTTTTTTTTTTCTCTAGACATCTGACACAATACTTGACAAAAGCAGATGAGAAACGGGTAGGTTTTGGGCTGGAATAGAGAGAGAATGGGTTGACTGGGTAAAGTAAAGCATGCCCTGGAGCAGTTCTGCCTTTGAGAGTCTGGCTCACAAGCAGGCAAAGTTCAGAAGACTGGGAAGAGAGCAAGTACAGCATCCTATCTTGAAACAGGAAAAAAAGAGAAGCTGAGCAATTATAGATGTATTGACTTAACTTGAGCAAAGGTTAAAACAATACAGCAAACCACTTCAAAGTAACTAGGAGTGTATGTGTGGGGAAGAGATAATTAAGAGTCAGCAGTCCTGAAAAACTGCATCAAACCAAAATTAATTCTGTTTTAGTGGTAGCTAGAGGGCTATTGAAAAAGCCTCAGATAGCTGCCATGTATCTTGACTGTCACTTGTGGCATTTTTACAAGTAAAGTTGAGATACATGCTTGAGATAAAATCACAGTGAGTGCCAGATTTTTCAGAAAATAAAAGGATATTAACAATAGATATTGATGACTGATTAGGAAACTTGAAAGATTCATGAGGGGTATATCCCATCCTGAGTCTGGTATTCAATATTTACTTCTACATCTTGACAGAATAAAGAACACACTTAGTACATCTGTGAATGGCACCATGCTGGCAGGAGCTACAAGCACACTGAAAGATAGGATTAGAATTGACTAGTTGGAGAAATAGTCTCAAAGAATTTGGATGCAGTTCAGCAAGGACAAATGAAAGATTTGCATTGCTTGATGAGGCATCTGGCTCTGCCAGAAAGGATCTGCCGAAATGGATCATATTCTGGGAAGCCATACTCTGTGTGCTGGTGGTGCATAAGGATATAACTTTAAATTACTCCTGGGTGAATTCTTATGCATGATATGCATTGTCTGCAAGGAAAGTTGCATTTCCCTTGTGGCCTGGTCAGTTTTGGTAAGGTCTCAGCTGCAAACCATGGCCCATTTTGGCCATTCATCCAGAATGGGCTGAACTAGCTGGGAAGCCCACTGGAGAGCACCAAGAGTGATGCTCCTACTGATGGATTAATGCATAAGAAGTGACTGAAGAAACAGGAACTGCTTACCCTTGGGAAGGCTAGCGTAAGGCATAACAGCCTTCTGTACATAATGAACCTGGAATCACAGAATCATAGCATCCCTGCACAGAACAACTCCAAGAACCACACCTCATGCCTGACAACATTGCCCAAATGCTTCTTGAACTCTATCAGGCTTGCTGCTGTGACCACTTCCCTGGGGAGCTGTTGCAGTGCTCAACAATCCTCTGGGTGAAGAACCTTTTCCTGATATCCAATCTAAACTTCCCCTGACACAACTTCAGGCCATTCCCTTGGGTCCTGTCACTGGGCACTCAGAGGCGAGATCAGTGCCTGCCCCTCATCTTCCGCTCCTGAGGAAGTTGTAGACAGCGAGGGTCTCCCTTCAGTCTGCTCCTCTCCAGACTGAACAGACCAGGTGACCTCAGTTGTTCCTCGTATGGCTTCCCCTCCAGTCCCTTCACCATCCACATGACCCTGCCTTGGTCTCTTTCTAGTAACTTTTATACCTTTTGTATACTGTGGTGCCCAAAACTGCAGACTGGACTTAAGGTGAGGCTGCACCAGTGCAGACCAGAGTGGGACAATCCCCCTCCTCAGCTGTCTGTATTCTGCATCCTTGGCAAGTAGCACAAGGAACTCAGGGGAAGCAGAAGACCACCTCTGACCCTCCTGGGAGAAGACAAAACTTCTTGAAATTGAACTAATGAGTTTTATGTTAGATAATGCAGGGGGAAACTGCCTTAGGGTAAGGAAACTTCAGTCCTGGAATAGGCAACTGAAGAACAGGTGTCGCTGAAGCTTTCTATTTCATTTTTGGGGAAGAGAGGCAAGACCCAGCCTTGAGGTAAAGGACAGATTTGATGACCTTTTGATATCCTTCTGGTAGTTTTTGATTTCATGATAGCTGCGGTGATGGTGTCCATCAGTGGGATGATGCTCAGAAATGCACCTCTACTGGAAGAAGGGTACCTACTGTAGGCTGATAGCAACAATTCCAGAGACTTCAGGAGGAAGAGAAGAGCAGAGCAGGAAGAGTGAGCACCACTAGTTAAGTGGGGGCTCCTACCCAGAAGGTGAACAACCTGACCAGGCACTGGCATTACAGTGATTGGTGGGTAGAGGAGACTTGTTACGTGGTGTTAAGAGTGGCATGGTACTAGTCCACAGTGCAGCTCCATCACTGTCACCAGCCACCCCAGGTCCCTGACACGGGGCTGTTGGCACAAGGCTCCAATTCAGTGTCACTCCCTTCTAGCAGCTATGCTTGCACTTTCTGATGCTTCAGTCACATCTGTATTGACTCTGCTTTACCCTCAAGCATGATGGATGTGTTTCCTTTTCTTTGCAGAGGAAGAGAGACAACTTCAAGCAAACAACCGGGATTTTAATCTGCAGTTTGAATATGCTGTAAGTAACCAGCGTATGTTGTTTCATGCAGATGCAGTCACAGATGTAGCTGCATCTGCTTCATGTCTCAAGTGTTGTTTCAAAGGGGTGAACAGAACTTCATGCCAGCTATGGCTCTGCAAACCAGGCAAACACTACCCAGCTGAACCATCAGAGTTGGATTGCTCTGAGTCAGCCTGAAAAATGGGCAGTTGAAGGAGATCAGATCCTGGAAGAGCATGACACAGTGACTTTGCACACTTCCAGAAAATTATTTGTGAGTCAAAGCTTTTGCAGGATCAGGATCCAAGACCTTTCAATAACAGAACCTGGTGAGAGTTTTCTGTGGAAATTTGTCTCCATTTAAAGTAAAACATGAAAGGAAATGTGTCAGTTCCTCAGCTTTTGCAGTGAAATCATCTCTGTCAGGACGGTTTTGAATCTGGCCCTTGTGGCTTTCTGCCAGCTTTTCAGCCAGATTCTTAGCAGCCTGCTTTGGTTCACTTTGCGCTGTAAAATCTGTGGTTCCAAAGTGCACCTGGACACAGACTGTCTGTGTCCTAGGTCTGCCAGGATAATTAGCCAGGGAGCCCCTTGGGCAGCTTGATTTCCAAAGCTTGTGGACCATTTTCTGGTGCTGTGTGCAGAGGAGGGCTAGTTCAGCCACTAGGTCTGTCCTGCCTGCCTGCAGTGACATCCTCTCTGTGAGGCCGTCCTAAAAAGCTGCATTCCTTCAAAATGTTTACAGCTGCCAATTAATACCAAAGTGAATTTCGTGAATTATTGTCCTTTGAAATCTGAATTCCCGTGGTGAAATTAATCATTCGATTACTCGGTAGCTCCTTTGAATCACGTTTCGGTTTAGGAACATCACAGGTATTTTCTTGGCAAGAGCTGAAAAAACTAAGCGTTTTAGAACACACTAATTTCTTGTCACGGGGACAGTCTGACTTGCCAGCAGGCTTGACTAATGGCAACATGGTGATTTTCAGTGGTCACCTTTCATCCACAGACTACACAACATGGGCTAGAGCGTCCCAGGGTCCAGAGGGTCCCAGGGTTCTGCTGCATGTGTCCTGAATATGAAATGCATGGAAGTTAATATATGTGAAGTACTATGCAGCATGAATGTCTTATCAAGACTGGTGATTTGAGACTGGGGAAGTGAACCTGATTTGCACACAACCTGTCAGTAGTATGCTGGAGTGGGTATTGCCACTACATATGGTTTTGTCATCTTCCACTGAATGATTGTTATGTGCAGTAGTGGGACAAGAAAGTAGGAGGGAGATGGGCAGTTATGTCAGGGTAGAGGGAACAAGCAACCCTTCTGGTTCCTAATTCTGTGAAAAGCTATTCAGAAAACTGACTTTGCATGACACTGCTTCCCAACTGATTGCTTGATTGTGCTCAAGGATTTGCAAATAGCCACAATTAAATAGAGACTTGGAGAACACTTCAGAATTTCCATAAGTCTGTAATTAGGTGATAAAGTGAAGGCAGCCAAAAAGCCAGCTCAGTATAATATGTTAAAACTTGGCAGAGTTTTGATAATCATGCCCCTCATTTTCGTCAGCTATGGCTCATGATTTCTGGAGTCCTGTGTAGAGACTGAGGCTTAGGAAGAGACGAACTGATAAAGACTTGAAAACACTGTTGTGTGTGAAGTCTGACATCAGCTCTGGCAGCTGCTGAAAGGTGGCCCTCCTGGTATGAAGCAAGACTAAGGAATGGCTCAAACCAGCTCTGCAGGAACCTGGTACTGCAGCATGGAGAGCCATGTCTGTCAGTGCGTGCAAGGGCATGTCCGCCTCCATCACACTACAACTTGCAGGAGACTTCAGAGGGCAAATTCCCTCCCAGAGCTGTCAGAAAATATAGGAGATACTAAACTGCAGTGTGTCCCTGCCCACCACACTTCTTCAGCCATGAGGCCTCAGTAGTTGAGGAGAAGGGTTAGAAAAATTAAACAAACTTTAAAATGAAGTTCTGTACAGTTAACTGGAAGGGCTGAGTGTGAAGGTATGTACACTACCCACCAGCTCACAAAATTAGTTAGGAATGACTCAGAAACCAAGTGTGAACGAGTGGCATGAAAAGGCACTTAAAGCAGCATGGAAAAGGGCTCAATATAGGTCAGTAAAAATGAAAAGTCAAGTCCTAATCCTGTGTTTATTCACAATGCAGACAGAAAGATCCTTCCTGAATTCAGAAAAAGGTTCATCTGTGTAAAGACTGAAAGAAAGTGGAAAGCAGAGTGGCAGATGTGGTACAGCAAGATTTAAGGACTTTAATCAACTTAATCTGCCTGCACTCTCCCCAACACAGCTACAGAGGGGACAGCCTCTGTGTGTCCACCACGATGGGCTCTCCATCAACACTCTGGAGAGGAAAATCTCTTCTGAAGGCTTTTAATGTTTGCTCTGATCCTAGTTCCTTTTTAAATTCTTTGCTTTCACATTGGAATTTAGCACAGCTGCCCTGGGACGTCATGAAGGGCTGCGAAAACAACTTTGAAATTGGCTTTCAGACAATAGGAAAGGAAATGCAAGGCCTATGAGTCAATGACAAATTTCATCTTGGATCAGGACCCAGGGTCAAACCAGCATTCTATCATCAGGACAAGCAGCAAGGGGGCTGCTTGGACTCAGGTCACCTGATGAAGTCTCTAGTGAAATAGGAGGGATGTATATAACTTCCTACAGCCAATACACGTTGCCCTGGGTTGGATCAGTAGCTGGGTTCTTATCTCTTTGAAATTTAATTGGAGAACAGGGAGCTCTGGTAGTGGCTCAGACTCTGCCCCACCTACTCTGCTTGCATGCTTTGATCTCTGAAGGCTGCCTGGTGGGTGATCCTAAAGGACCTTATCAGCATGGTCCGGGTTGTGGCACCAGCTGCCCTCTCTTCCTGTCTCAACCTAAAAATGTTTCCCAGTGTCCCTCATGCTCAAGGCTGAAGGGAGTGTGGTCTGATGAAGTGAAAACTGGTCTCAGTAGTCCCTGAAGGAATGGCTACAGCAGCAACCTGCACTACTCCTTCTGTATTTAGTAAGATGTAAGTTGGATTAATCCAAAGAGCAGTTGAGGCACTGTCAGGGAGCAGCCAGAGTGGGGCTGTACTACCAGAAGGGGCAAGCTGGAAGTGGAGGTGATCCCAGCTCAAGCAGAGCTCTCACTAACCAGGGTGCAGTCCTGCAGTATCTGGCTTGCTGGGACCGTGATGGGGTCCATCCTGACCATTCCAGACAAGGTGAGGTGATAAACCAGGTCCAGAGCCCTCTTAGAGAGCCCAGGCAGAAGTGGCGAGAGACAGGACTGAAGACAAATCTACACCAGAGGTCCAAGGTCCATCAAGGAAGTAGAACTGGATAGATATATCTGGGAAACTAGAACAAATGACAGTCTGGAGATGGGGACTTGTACAACATAGCTCAGGTGAGGATAGAAGGCTCATGGCTGAGCTTAAGTGAACTCCTCAGCTCAGGACAGGGGTTGTGGATGGATACACCAGGTGAGATCAAGGCCCTCAAGGCATATTAGGCCCCAGGAAGCACATAAAGATTGAGCTGTTCCAGATGCGATCTTCAGTGAAGTCCACAGACTCCTTTGGATCAAGTCCTCCACTTTTCTTCAGATTAAGTCTCATGGAGAAAATACTCCTATCACACTGGTTGGAGGTCTTGTAGTGTGAGACCATGATGAAAACAAAACAATGGTTTGGAGTTTGTCTCCTTTGCTCCACTTAGGAGTGTTCTGCCCTCTCCTTCTTTCCTACTTCCTGCCAGGCAGCAGCTTCAGGTACTGAGCCAAGCCAGAAGAGAGCACAGGGTTGTCGAAGGAGATGACTAAAATACAAGACCTTTAGGTGTTGTGCTTGGCTTGTCTGTGAGCAATGACATGAGGTTGTCAAGCCATGCCAGCCCTGTGTCGTCCTTTGCACCACCATGACAAGGACACTCACCACACTGATGATTATCTGCTCAGTAGTGGAGTGACTGAAGGAACAACATAGGAAAACACAACCAGTGATCATGCTTTTCTACCAATTTTCCTGGCATACTCAACATGTGATGAGATCCTGGAACTCGCATTAGTGCTGTCAAAAGAGGGTCAAGGGGTTGCATATGTAAGACATTCCTGTCTTTTTTCTGTTTAAAGGAAAGAAAAATGTAGCGGGCGGAGGGGAAGGGAAGAAAAGAGAACTGTGGCTTGGAAATTGACACTTTTATTTCTGGTGTTTGGCTATGCTGGTACTCCTGGGAGTTTACTTTTTTACAGGGACTTATACAGGGACCAGATTAACACCACCACATCGTTTTGGCTTTTATCTGTCTTCTGTTGAGCTGGTGCTGCTGCCTGCCATCAGGAATAAATCAATGAACTTGAGAGTCTTAAAACTGATCTAGTCTGATTGTTCTGTACTCCCTGTGAAAACAAAGCCTTGGTGTCACCATATACACTGTTACATGAGTTTATTAAAAATTTTTGTGAACTCATGCACAGCCCTGTGGTCACATTTCTGCTTATGGATTCTGTGTGCTTTCCAGTGGCACTGCTGCAGTTAAACAGAGTGCCATGGAATTGCACTTCTGCCACCTCCTTGGTGAGGTTTTACCAAAATACCTGGGAAAGACATTTCTGCTGCTCAGCTGTTCCTTTGGTCTGTGCTACACAAGTACCAGGGAAATTACCAAGTGTTATGGCATAACATCTCCCTGTGGGGTCACCAAAGTCTTGCTAAAATTTACTTATGGCTAGGTTGTCCAGCTGCTGGGAACTATTATGTCACTGAGACAGGGGTATAAATTCAGAGAGAGGGTCAATACCTTGCCATACCCTTTAGCCCCTGTAATCTAGCCACAAAAGCATCAGTGTCCCTTATTTCCAGTGACTTTTATGGCAAGGAGATGATTTGTTTGCTCAGCGAGCTAAGGTAGGAGCCATCTGCTGAGTTTTGCTTGCTGTTGGACGTCACAGGCGGGCTTCTGAAAACACCCCCAAAGTAACAGCTCATCCGCCAGATCTGGACTTGTGTAACTGTGGAGAGATGAGCACTATTCTTAGGGACAGCATTTTGGTGGAGTCACACCTCCAGGAGGTGTGAATCTAGCCCCTGAAAAGAGCAGATGAGAAAAATCCCTCACCCACAAACAACATTGCTCCGGTGTCAAGCTTTGCATCTGGAGAGCTTCAGACTGACTGTGTGTAACCACACGCAGACCTGCTCATTTAGGACACAGATGCATGCAGGAACTGCCTGCGGACAACCAGAAGTCTAGGGCAGACAAAGCTCCCCATCCCCATCTTTGTACTTAACCCATAGAACCGCTCTTCTTAGCTGTTAGTTTTATTGAATTTATAGGAAAACCAGAAGTTTTAGTAAGGCCTCTCAATAACTAATTGCTGTAACAAAGAATATTCCTCTCCATGACTTTTTCTCTATGGCAGCCTCCCTCAATGAAGGCAGTGTGGGGACAGTGAGGCAGATGATGTGTTAGAGGTACTGCTTGTGAAATAATGGCTGCATGTGGAGTACCTAATGCACTGCGGTAGTGCTGCTACTCCTGTAGCACCCCTTCCACCCTACAGTCAGGTTCTGGCCCAGCTCTAAAGAGTGACAGTTTGATGATGTTAAGCATCACAGAATAGGATAAGATCAAGAGCAGAGACCATCTGAGTTTCCCTGTTGCTGGCCAAGAGCCTGAGCTGTCAAAGCACACAACCCTGTAGTATTGCCTGAAAACATAATCACTACCTGAGAGAATTGGGTTTGATAAGGCTTCAGGGTGACCTAACTGTGGCCTACCAGTACCTGAAGGGAACCCATAAGAATGATGGAGAGGGACTTTTTACAAGGGCAGGTAGTGGACAGGACAAAGGAATGGCTTAAAACTGAAGGTAGGTTTAGATTAGATACTGGGAAGAAATTATTTACTGTGAGGGTGCTGAGGCACTGGCACAGGTTACCCAGAGAAGTTGTGGGTGCCTCCAGGCTGGAGCAACCTGGCCTAGTGGGAGGTGTTCCTGCTCATGGGAGGAGAGTTGGAATGAGATAATTTTTAAGGTCCCTTCCAACCAAACCATTCTATGTTTCCACGATTATACAATACCTTGCATAGTGCTTCAGCTGTATCTGTGATGTGGAAATGCAGAGCTTTGATTTGGAAAGGCTGAAGTTTTCTCTAGTTTGTCATTATAATTTGCTATTGATATACCTTTAGCCCCTGAGGTGCCTGAGCAAGTTAGGTTAGAAATATCTATAGTAATTACAAGTTCTTTTTTTACTGGTGATGAATTTTAATTAGAGATTCTAGAATAATGAAAAGATCCATGATAATACTCCCTATCCTTATCCTCAGGCCTAAGTGCCCTAGTGTCCCAAAACACAGTTTGTACCCAATAATATCATGATCCTGAACAACTATGGAGAAAACACTGATTATCCAGATTCCTGCAGTTAAGCATTTGGAAACTGTTATGTCTGGAGTTTTTACCATGCCTAATGGCAATAGGAAATAAAATGAATGGCTGTGGTTCATTCAATGATTTTCCTGACGTAATTAATGGACAGAAATAGAAGGCAGGAACTGAAATAAACCACTCCCATTCTTTTCTTATTCCCCTCTGAGACTTTTTCAGGCAAAGATCTATAAACTTTATCTGAGTGTTTACTGAGTAGTTTTTCCCATGTTATATGTGACCCTCTGAAATCTGTTGACGCACAAAGGTCAAGTACCCTGCATTTACTTTTCCTGCAGCAACAATCTTGTTTTCTTCTTCAAGTTAGTGGTCATGATGCTTTTCCTCAGAATGGGCAGACTTATATATTTAGATTCAGCTTTTAATAAAAAAGCCTGTTAGACTCTGCCTGATGGACACAGTCTTGTCAAGTAATTTAGTTCCCAGTATGCTGGGTTGCAGAGGATGCTGTTATTCCATTGCTTCTGTTTCAGCAGTGTCCACTGAGTCTGTCCACAACACATACCCCACGGTTAAGGATTTTGAAATAAATCAAATTTAACTACATGTCATGGCATAGACAGAGTTAACCACACTTGCAGGTAGCTACATGATACCAGGAGACAGGCAATATTGTATATGATGATCACTGATAAATGTCTTTTCTTGCTGGAGTGCAGTCAACAAGAGGATTTGGCTAGCTCTTCTATAAAGGCTGTTTTCATTTCCGCCCTTTTAGAGATTTACTCATTTGGCTGGTCCAAGGGATAAAACATGATTTTAATGCTGAAGAACATATGCTGTACTGTGTGTCTGAATGTAGAGAAATCCAGTAACTGCCTAAAATGGAAGAGCTTCCCCCACACATACCTTTCAATGGTAACCTGAAATAATTGGTTTGGTGCTGGAAACATGCTGATGCATGTCAGTGTAGATGTTGAGATCCTGGATTAATGCATGGATAAGAAGTGGGCTGTGATTCATACTTAGTAGCTCCTGTCCTCCCACCAGCTTAGCAATATCTAAAGGCTATTACAAATACCTCAGTCACCATTTTCTCTGCTGTTGAACTGGCATATTTATTATGGAATTCAGGTGTGCTTCGTATCTGCCTCCTTGTGCTGTCACACCTTAGGTTCCCTGGAAGGGGGTTAATGGGCATTGTCTGGAGAGCTTCTAGGGGGGAAAATTTAAGATGTTCTCACAACAGGTGGGATTCATCCTTCCATGACTAAACCTGGACCAGGGCCTGTTAAACATCATATAGAAGATGATCTAGCACACCTGAAAACTAAAGGGATGGCCTCAGTGGATGGGTCAGTATGATGGATAGAGCCTGTCTGGCTGGTGGCAAGTATTGGACCAGACTGCTCTGATCTTTTGGGGAAGAAAATAACCAGTTCTGCAATATCAAGCTTAGGTCTGCAAAAGAGAGATGGGGGAGCAGCCACTTCTTGTGGCTGGAGGGGCCACTGCAATTAGAAAAGGAAACTGGAAATAGGGAACAGAGCTGCAGCTTGCTTACTGAAATGGTGAGTTCTTGTATTAGTGACTGTTTGCACAATGCCACATCCAAGTGATTTTTGTGGAATAGAAACAAGCCACCCGTTGAACCTGCTGAGCTGAAAGTTTTCTGAATGAGCTGAAAATTATAATAATAATAATAATAACAATAATAATGATGTCATATTCTGCTCCTGGGAGGATGTATACCTCCTATAGGGCTGTCCAGTCAATGGGAATTTCAAAGCATCAGACAAGCTACAGGTGGTTGACCTGGTTTGTGTTTTCCAACTCTGCCCTGTAGATGCTAACAGCAAAATTGTTGTCTTCTGGTTACAGTTCTCATTTTTCTTTGTGCACTGTGTAAGTAAGAAGATTATTAATAAAGGGAAGATGTTGTGAGCAACTACATACAAGTTTATCTACCTGCAGCAGCACTGGCAAAAGCTGAGCATCATGTTTTCACCCATTCCAAGAGGAATTCTCTGTTTATCCAGACTTGGCATGATTGTGTGGGGGAAAAGGAAACACTTTTTGAGCTGCTGTTGGAAACAATGCTATTGCTAAATATAAGCAAGTAAGACACAGTTGAAATGTGTTGTGCTGTAATTTTGTTTCCTGTTTTACCAATCCTACTTACTTTCATTTCTTTCCCTACAGAACAATTCAATTAAAACATCGAAATACAATTTCTTCACTTTCCTGCCTCTCAACTTGTTTGAACAGTTTCAGCGAATAGCCAATGCCTACTTCCTTTTCTTGCTGATTTTGCAGGTATGAAATCACTGTGCTGTTTCCAGCAGATTGTTCTCTGTTATCAAAGCCAGTCTATGTTTGACAGGTGTAATGAAGTGCAAGCTATATTCCTGGTGTGAATTAGCATCTTAGTAAAGTATTTCAGTAGAAAGTAGGGCAGAAAAAAGCAATTTTCTCTTTTACCTTTGGATATGAGGGTTTGAACTAAATGAAGAAAAAAAATTAATTCGTTTTCAACAAATTGTGCAACTTTTTCATGCCCTGCCCTACTATCCCTTTGTGTCTACATCTGAGTGCTCTTGGCTGTCCTCAGATTTGCATTACTTATTCATCCTTTGGTATAAAGCTAAGTTGTTTCTTACCCATGGATTATAAGGTGAATTCTACAGGCAATCACAAAGGAAACAGCAAGAAGAACACCACTTTTGTAACTTGTGGTGTTTCCCTGGGAAGGAAGGAGTTAACATCAGGAAGGCTCAGGGTTGTGGCTAGTTTGCATAAAGCTGGATATTGCTGCTGCCTTCTCCAGGGTGAGGAAGGTGTCCAGTATGGAGTGTGTCAGACACTGGCAGCACTATTGAACCCTGTGGATGGTAATGGCATTGAGTTGCATTTTGCTCATCACTGTTGCTAATGATACCCTGAAAGCTGAACACATCAGATTAAATGATATCAGGATTTCTGCCCCTTTGCACCTTGCTGTGTACTTTGCCGTTGTTGAGTCTATGCATTATCAAAAGAAGGGTATAATTTTGATTTTGTTTCAAGCTTAATGTTTTAAAGTTGACCCTTCACTGCACACATATTTGCAAAATAACCTGTTTCAAATGCTGCTTTTTTTTTAAACAATTTCAGCTCAAAAAAGCATAGATGAAATGTGGTTAAGATTTCAGCAAAACACATATGATTATTTTTGCTTATTTGCAGGGAATGAATTTTTGAAATTTCAGCACATGTATATTTTTCAAGAGAAGGTGCCTTTTCAGCTAAGCTGAGAGCACAGTTCCTGTGTTGTTGTACTGCACTCTAGCTGTTTGTCTGTCAAATTCACAGTGTTTCAAAGTATTTGCCTTAAATTATTCTACTGTGTGTTTTGCTGGGCCATCTAGGATTGACTATACATAAAAGCAAGCAGCTTTTTCTTTACATCAAGGTAGCCTAAAGAGGGCAGGCATTAGTCTACATAGTCCTCCATATATTTATTTTTCCTCACTCCATCCCTGTGGGACTATTCCTGCATCAAGGGTGGATGTGATGGGCAGGCTGTGGGGACTCAGTCTCCCCCTCCTTTGTCACAGACCACTGGGACATGCGTTTTCCAAGGTAGATGGGAAGGCAGCAGTTGCAGCCTGTACAGCTGAGCAGGGCTATTGTGCCTGTAGGATCTGAGCTATGACAGCACATAAATGTCAGCTTCACAATGTACATGGAGTTGACACTTCCCAGATCCAAACCGAGGGACACACTAATGCTGGTTTCACATTGCTTATATCCCTAATGCTGTGCTTCTAGAGGAAGGGGAGAACTATGTGGGGGTGAGATATTTCCCTCTGCATGACTGATGGCATTACAGAATCGCCCTCAACTCTTCAGTCCTCTCACTGTTAAAGATGTAGGAAACAAAAACGGCTGTGCTTGGGAGAGCAAGGTCAGCCCTGGCAACAGCTTGCATTGTCCATTGATGCAAAATTTACTTCAGCAAATTGTGAAAAGTTACTGAAACAAAGCACATAAGCTTTTGATGGCTCTGCACAGCTGGTTTTGCTCAGATAGCTCTTGAGTCACTCACAGTGGGCTTGCCTATATAATGAAATACCCTGGGGACTTGGCAATCTTAATTCTGCAAACATCAAGAAAGAGCAACTCACTACACTTTCTGAGAGCTCTATTTTTCCAACTTAAATTATAGCTTGTTTTGTAAGGAAAACATGGGTTCCCTCGCTCTCCCACCTTTGCAGGGTGAGGGGTCACATATCAGGGATGGAGCTACATTTCTGGTTTTAATCTATATTCATATATCATAGAAAAATGTTGGCTGCAGCTGGATTAGGAAGCAGTGGTTTTCTGTACTGGCAAGAAATGTCTTAACTCAGATCTTTTCTTCCTACAGTTGATTCCTCAGATTTCCTCACTGGCCTGGTTTACAACAGTGGTGCCCCTGGTGCTGGTGCTGGCTGTATCAGGAGTCAAGGATGCCATTGATGATTTTGTAAGATCTGTATTTCTGACTTGTACTTTGGAGTTGGCCTGATTCTTCAGTACAGTAACTGAAATAAACTGCTTAAACACAGCTGGTGGCAGGCACTCAGATGGAGTCTGAGATTAAAAATCTATAGTTTGTTACTGAAACAGGAACTAGAATTTCCAAATTGCTGAGCAGCCCAGCAGCTCCACTGACTTTCTCTGAAACTGCTTCGTATGTCTGAAAATGTCATCTCTCATAGATATGTCTGGATGCAGGCACAGAAATCTTTTCTTAGGCTTCCACTTGGGAGAACCCATCCTCTGCCATCTAGCTCAATGTAGGTGGAAAAAAAAAATTGGTAGGAAGCAAGTACTCAACTCAATTGTGATTTTTCGAACTTGCTCAGCTTTGGCCAAAGTCTGCTGCTGTCAGAGCTAATGGTCAAAAACCCAGGTGACTTCACAGAGTGATATTAGAGCTGAGTTTAGCATCTGATTTTCTCTCATTATTAAAATAATTTTGATGTTCAATGGAGCAATGCCAGAATATCAGTGGCCACTTTCCATATGAGAACAGAGGAATGAATTTCTCTGGTGTTTACAGACTGAAGTGGGTGGGAGTAATGCCAGCTGAGTCAGGACTGTGCTAAAGCGACATGTAAGGCTCTACCCTCCTTCTTCTCTCCCTGTGGTGCCTGTTGCCCTTTGCAGTCTGATTATCCTCTGTGTCACTGCCGTAAACATGTGCTGGACACAACTGACTCAGTTATGACCCTAATCTGCCTGACCCATTCAACCAGCTGGGTGGAAACCTAAAATGTTAATGAATTGCCTACGGCTCCTGTGTGTTTGGTTTCCTGGAAATGCCTTTTAACCTTCTGATCCAATTTTCAGAATCGACACAAAAGTGACAAACATGTCAACAATCGCCCAGTCCAGGTCCTGATCAATGGCACGTAAGTGCTTTTTGCTCTAATTCTCACAGGGAAAAGCATTTCATTAGTAATATTTTTGATTTTTGTGTGTGTATGTGTGTGTGTGATTTTCAAGGATCACTAAACAATTTAAACTTAAATTGTGTTTCATGCCACTAGTCCATCATGCAGTTCTGGACTATGTGTCTGATTAATGAATCCTAGACAAGTACCAAAATCTGTGCAGACATTATGGCCGTGACCTTGTGCTGACTAAACTCTTTCTCTATTCCTGGGTGTTTATGTTTAAGTAAGAATTTCAGAGTCTTGTATTATTTTATTCCTTACTCCAGAAATAACAAGCAAAGCTATCTTCTGCGTCCATTTACACTCAATAGCATTTATTTTGCATTAAGCAAAACTAGGCATTATCAACAAGATATTTCAAATTAAGAAGCTGGAATAGCTCCGTCATACGCTTCATTATACTTAGAGTGTGTGTAGCACTTCTGGCTTAGATGTACCCAAAACAGTTCAGCTGCGTGCTTTGGACATTGTACTGCCAGCACTGTTCTTTCCCGCAGAAAAAAATAGCAAAACTTTTGGCTTTCGTGGCAGACAGATGTGCTGTTTACTTGCAGCTCCATGGAGTCCAGCTATGCATAGGACACAGCTGTAGGTGGCTGCGAAGTCTTTTTGTGACTTTTTTCCACACTATAGATACCAGTGTGTTGTGTAAACTCCAAAAGATGATCAAATAGTTAAACATATAAGTGGAAACTGAAGAATAGGGACATAGGTTTTTGTGCTCTCTGCTAAGTAAACCAGTTTCTTAGTTTACTGTGTATTAGTTACTGTGTCTAGGAAACAAATTTTGAAACAGAAATTTTATAATATTTTGCCTTTTTCAAAACCTGGAAACCAGGGATCCTGTCTAGCTGTGACCAACACTGAATAATCAAGATTGAACTGAGTTCAAGCTTGAGCACCCAGTCCTGTTTTGAGACTGATCTTTTTCACATCTAGAATTTGCATATACAGCTATCTTGACTTAGCTATGTTGGTTGGTGCTTGGAGTTTAGCCAGGTTCCTGTGTGCACATCTGGCTTAGTGCTGTGAACACCACTGCAGACATGGCTCAGACAGGCAAGTGCAGAGCCAAAGCACCTGCACTGACCTTCCTGACAGCTGGTTACTCTTGCCCTTAGTACCACTCAGAAAACCTTACACAATCTGCAGGTTTCCGAGATGAAGTCTCTCACACAAAGCAGAGAGGGTTTCTTGAGGCAACGTGGCCCTTTAAGAGAAGGAAGGAAGGAAGCAGACAGTGCAGAGACAAGGACAAGGATAGTGCACATGGACTGTGCTGCTGTTGTGGGGCTTGGTCTCAACCCAGCATGGGTCAGCCCAGCCAGTGCTTTTGTTGATTTTTACTGCTTTTTTTGTACTGTGGTAGTCCTCCAGCTTAGAATGGATCAGAACACGTCATGGCAGGCCCTGCTTCCAAGTCCGGATGGCAAGTACAGTCTGGCTCCAGAAGCAGAGCTAAGTCCCCCACTTTCCCAAGCGGCATTTGCTGTATGTGCTTACTTGAGGTTTCCTTGCAGGTTAAAGGAGCAAAAATGGATGAATGTCCAAGTGGGGGATATAATAAAACTAGAAAACAACAACTTTGTGACAGTGAGTACCATTTCTCTCTATTCTGATCACAGTTAATCTCTGCCGCTCTTATCACTCACAAAAAAATCAGTCATAGTGATGATGTGGCAATAACCACAAGCAGCACTGCTCCACAGTGCCTGCGGACTGTGTGAATTCATGCCAAGTCTGTGTGTCTTTCTGTGCTCAGGCTGATCTCCTGTTGCTGTCGAGCAGTGAGCCACACAGCCTGACATACATTGAGACAGCTGAGCTGGATGGGTAAGTGAGCCTGACCCTGGCATCCAATCACTGCCACCACTGCAAAGCCATATTCCTGGTGACCCTCAGCACACCTGCAATAGCTTTGGTAGCCAGAGTTAGACAACATGTAGAATAAACTTTGGGTATGTAACTTGAGAATAACATCTTCTGGTGGATACTTTTGCTTCTTGAGTGCAAATGACATGTGAGGCGGAGACTTTGCTTTTCAATGACAGTTCTTCTAACACTGAGAGTTAGTTAGACACACGTTCCTGCAATATCCCCAGCAGAAGCTGTTTCTTTTCTCTCCATTAGTATTTTCCTTCAGACAGATAGATTATCTGGGTGAGATAATTAACAACTTTGGTAATCTTCTTTGGACTGCTACAGAATAATATCAATGCAAGCACACAGCCAAGGCTGCCCACTCCAGAACAGAACTGGCCGCAAAACCAGAGGGCTTCAACTTGTATTAATTTGGAATAAACTGGAGCTGACTCATTTCTATGGCCCAGTTTGCATTACCTTTTCTGCATTGCCCAGAACTAGCAACAGTCTGAGGGACTAAGCAAGACCAGAGATTTCAAGAAGTTGTGTCTCTCCCAGGACCCTACAGACAGCCCTGTGGACTTTTTCTATCTGATTTCTGCTGAAAATGGGTTTGTAGTTTTCATGCACACAAGTGCCACTTCTAAGAGGCCCTGAACAAATGCAGTATTCTTTTGACATTGCAGTTCCAGCTCCGCAGCTAGCTAGTCCCAAGACTGAAGTAATCTTCCAGATCAGAATACCACGGGAGAAAAGATTCAGAGCTCTCATATATACTTAGATACCTTGGGTTTGAATGTCTCATGAGTAACAGGATAGAGAGTGGAGTGCTCTGCAGTGCAGTTAAGGAGACAAACCCACTTCACCTTTGGTACCATGCTCACAATTTTTCTGAATGTCTGTCATTGCAACTGAAATAGACAATCTACACCCTTTGGCCAGCTGAAACAGGTGTATAGTATCACAGTTCATCAGATGTCTAAGGAAGAAGCTGTCCTCATAGCAGAAGTGATTTCCAAGGAGATCTTTCAGTTCAAATATGACTTTCAGTTCATGTTTTTGTCTTATATTGTTTGTAACAGTGAAACAAACCTGAAGGTGAAGCAGGCATTGACAGTCACTGCGGAGCTTGGAGAAGATCTTCAGAAGCTGACAGAGTTCAATGGTGAGTATAAATGAAAAATTCACTTTCCAGATAATTTGCCTAAATTACAGAGAGTGGTTGGGACTCTTCCTTCCAAGCTGTCTGCTGCCCCCTGCTAGGCCTTCTCTGGAAACAGTGCCAGCAAAACAGAAAAGGCATTCTGCAGTCTATACAACAGGTATCAACACCACATGTAAAGGAAAAGGTCCCTCTTTGCTTGCAGGTCTTGGTGCCATGCACGGCTATAACCTGACACTGCATTGGTGGCAATCCTTTTGGATTGGACACTTCTCTTTTGTGTCTGTCTGCACATGCCGAGACTACCCACCTTGAAAGCCAGCACAAGAGTTCACATAACTGCACAATGGAAACTGTTTTACCAAAACCTTGTGCTTAGTTCTGGCCTCACAACATTTTCACACTGCACTTTCACACTGATGTAGCAATGCTGATGCACCGATTTACATTTATCTTCTGATCAGTGGCACTTACAGACACTGCACAGACCTGAGGACTAACTGTGCACGCAGGACAGGTGACAACTTCCTAGCCTGAAGCCTCACCCTGAAACTGTTCCTTTCATCTCTCAGTGTAACAATAAAGACTGAATTTTAAAATATTTAACAGCAAGCAGTATAGACGTGCTTAACAGGAAATGTGTCCTTTCTAACCACTGTTTACTGTATCAAATATAAGACAGGGTAGGGTAGGATAGGGTAGGATGGGATGGGGTAGGGTAGAATAGAATAGAATAGAATAGAATAGAATAGAATAGAATAGAATAGAATAGAATAGAATAGAATAGAAGAGAATAGAACAGAACAGAATGTTTTCATTGCAAGGGATCTACTATGATCACCTCGTCCAACTGCCTGACCACTTCAGGGCTGACCAAAAATTCAAGTATGTTTTTAAGGGCACTGTCCAAATGCCTCTTAAACCTGACAGGCTGAGGGCATCAATCACCTCTCTAGGAAGCCTGTTCCAGTGAGCAGTCATCCTCTCAGCAAAGAAATGTTTCCTAAGAGGTCCAGTCTGAACCTCTTCTGTCACAACTTCAACCATTCCCATGTGTCCTGTCACTGGATAGTAGAGAATACTTAGCAGCACATACAGAGAAAGGAGCTAGACCTGTCAAAACCAGAATACTCCATGCTCACACATCATCTGTCTGTGGAGAGAAGATGAGGGAACAGACCAAGTGGTGTTAGTCACGTTCTGCAGTGCCCTGCTGGCTTAGATATGAGGTCAAGATTACAGGAGGAGTTATTATGGAAAGGGGTGAAATGAGTGCTGATGTCCTTGGAATGCCTCAAGGGTTGCAGGCTCTCAGGAAATACTTTTAGATATAGAGGGAAAATAATTTTAGAAAAAAAAATGTTTTTGAAATAAGTAGATGATTCCAGGACAAGTGGTGGAGATGTGGCAAAAAGCATAGCTGAGACTGTCTCTGGTAGTTTCTTCTGCCTTCCTTGTTGAGGTTTTATGCAGTAATATGTGTGGTTTTTGCCAAGTGTCAGCCCAGTATACCAGGATTTCTTTGAATTGATGGCTGAGGTTTTGAGTGTTTTAGGTCTTGAAAAATATGTTTCTACATGTACAGTTAGATGCGTAATGTTCATAATTGGAGTGGCATGCCTTAATTATTTTCCTGAGCAGGCTGAAGTGTTTGTCAATTTGTAAGTAAAACCTTCATCTTAGATAATTTTTCAAGCATGCTTAGTGTGATGCTTATCTAAGGGCATGGTGTTCTTGGAAGTGCTTAATTAAATGTTTAAAAATATTTTGGAAAATTGAGAATTTTCTTATCAGATATTTATTTATTCTCTAAATCTCTATTTTACTTATGTTGTAAATAAAAGTGGCCTGTTCACAATACTTGAAATGAATAAAATGTTTTCCAGGATGATTTATATTTGACAGTGTACTGGGAAGAGTGCCTGGAATCAAACCCAGCCTTGCATTTCCTTTAGCAAACCTCTGTAGAAATATTTAAATATTTATGTAACTCTTTATCTAATTACTTTTTAAGACAGGAAGAGAAGACAGGGTTGTGCAGCTAATACAGGCACTCAGTGGAATGCTTAATGTGAGTTATGATGTTTGTTTGATGGTTCAGATAAGGAAGATGCTTGCAAAACACTGAATTTCTTTGTTTGATTTGGGGAACTGGGAGACCAAAAAGGCCACAATACTTCTCAGTTACCCTCTACTTATCACAGTTAACTTGGCAGTATTTAACTCATTCAGCTAAAATGTATTCCAGATATGTTATTGTTGTTAGTGGGTGAGGGGAACAGGAGGCATGGTGCCTGGCTGTGGTGCTTTCTGCTGCAGAGGTACTGGGCTCAGTGCAGCTGTCCTGGCGGCATCTTGAGAGCTTCTCACTCTTTTGTGGTCAGTCTCATCTGGACAAATCCCTTCTGATCTCAAAATCAGCATGCCAGTAGCCCAGACCGAGCCACTTATGGGAAAGCAGATGTGGACATGTGAGGTGCTCACAGGAGCACTGTCCCACAGCAGGCATGGTGCTTCTGGTGGGAGACAATGCCCTAGGTTTGCTTTGCCAAGCATTGTGCTGTTTGAGGTTCCAGTGCAAAGCCTCTGTTTCCTTTGTGCTTCTCAAGGTGTTTGTGAGGGTGGCAGTGAGAGGGCCTGGTTACTAGAAACTTTCAGAAATGATGGGGCACAGGTCTGTTCCTTGTTGCACTAACCAGATGATAAAATAGAAGAGCAACACAGTTGTTAGTATGAATTCTGATGCCGCATGTGTCACTGAATTTTCTAATTGTTCAATCTTTCATGTCTGATGGTTTGTCTGCCCTAGATTAGAGCGGCTTTTTTGATCATTTGCATAATTTTTGATTTTAAAATGTGTAATGGTGAAGATGATCATGACACTTAAAGCTGTACTTTTCTTCTGGACATCTCTGGATATTGTTTCCAGTTTCTTGAGCCTGGTGTATAAATCTGAGAGCAGCTGGAATAACTGTACTCTCTGCAAATGCTAGTATTTTCGTAGGTATTTACAGCCTGTGATGAAAACAACTTTATTGTTCCTGTTGATTAAGTGAACAGACTGAACTCTGAGATTGCTTTTCAGCAAGGCATATTTGTATTTTCCAGTTCTCAATACATCCACAGGGCTCTTCTTTGAATCTTTAAATGTCAGGTGCAGGAGTTGATTTAAATAGTCATTTTCATACTGAGGTATCTGAACACATTTTATTACAAGAAATAAATACAAAGCATGGAAATAGACACTCCAATCACTTACAGTGTCAGCTCAGTGGCCAAAGAAGGTAGCGATATCTTTTTATGTGCTCCTGGGACTTGAGTTATAAAACAGATGAAATTAAAAATCAGTGAACAAAGACACCTCAGTTAATTACACTTCTGCAGCCTTTAGGCTATGATTCTATTTGCATGAGCTCCTGCAATTTGAGGGAAAATGAAATAGGAAAAATAGTGATGTCAGCACTTCTAGATAAAGTTATCCAGTGACATCCTACCACTATGAACTTGCTGTGAATGAATTGAAACTATGTTGCTATTTCAACATTTCTTCTCAGCCACATAGAAGTTGTGGAAACTTTGTTTTGTACTCTACCAAAAAAAAATGCCATGTTCAAAGAGTTGGATAAATCCAAGTTCACTGTGGTCCCTTGAATTATGAGATGGATATAGGGAAGGAGCAACATCCCAGAACATCAGTATATATAAGATATAGAATGGGAATGACAGGGTTAGGATTTGGCTAACTAGAGTAACGAGAGTGTGAAATATTGTCTCTCTGAGGAAAAGCTGGGAATGCAGTATTGATGACAACTTTGTGGACCAAGATTTCTATTTTTGCTTTTACCTTCTTTTTACAGGAGAAATCAGATGTGAGGCACCAAATAACAAACTGGATAAATTCACAGGAACTCTTACTCTTCGAGGAGAGAAATATGCCCTGGACAATGAGAAGATGTTGCTGAGGGGCTGTACTATCAGAAACACAGAGTGGTGCTTTGGACTCGTTATTTATGCTGGTAGGTAAAAAGACTGACATGTTGATTGCAGAGCCCAGCAGCACGAGTGTAGGGATACATCACACCCAGCATGCACAAAGGAATCAAGTATTTATGTTTCTACCAGGTACAAGAAGAAAAAGCCTTCTTGTTTCAGAAATCCACACAGCAATGTGCAGGAGGGGAGTTTTGACTGATGACTAAGAAAGAATGTAACAATTAAATTTGGTTAAGAATTCTCTCAAGTGTATTGAAATAAACACTGTGTATCATTTCTATGAGATTTTAATCCACATTAGAATATCAGAGTCATCAATAATATTATTGATTAGATCTATGCTTTCAATGAGCATAGTCCTTTTGTTTCTATATTCCTCTAGACATGTGAGATAATACATAATATGTCACCAATAACATAGCAATATCAGATATGCTGTGAAAAGTGACTAAACCTGAAAGGAAGGGTTGAATGTTGAAAGAAAAGAGTTGAGTCAAAGTCCAGGTTATATGTGATTCTCTCCATATAATCTCAGACAAATGATTTAACCTGTTTCTGCCCAAGTTTCCCACCAGCACTCTAAACTGTGTGTACCTGACTTCATGAGAGCTGTGATGGTTATTTATGCTGAAAAGCACAGTGGGTCCTCAGAGGGAATCAGCTTTAGAACAGCTAAGCTTTATTACTAAAATTAACAAGTGTGCTTCATCTCCAGGGCCAGACACGAAACTCATGCAGAACAGCGGAAAAACAACTTTTAAGCGAACAAGCATCGATCGGCTCATGAATGTCCTTGTGTTGGTGGTAAGTCTGATTAATGTGTCTTCCTTTCTTCAGATGTGTTCATCATTTCCAGATGCTCCACCTCTCTGTCCACACAAATGGAGGAATATCAGAAGTGACTAATGATAAAAAGAAGAAGTACATCATAATTTATTAGCAGCCTGGGTTCTGCAGCTCCTCTGCCAAGCCATCTTGCAAAGCAAGGCCATTACATGGCCATTAATTGACAGAATTAAGGACTTTGCTTCTGAGCTTGTCATTTACTCTGCTCTTTCTTGCTCTGCATTTTTGTGTGAGAAATATTTTGAAGCCTGCAAAGCCCTTTTTTCTTCTAGTAATTTTGTAATTTTCTATTTAAATAAACATTAGCAGTTCTCTCTCTTCCTCCTGATTTCTTGGCATCTCTGGTGATATCTGCATAGGACTTGGTAATTGAATTTGCTAATTTACATGATGCCAGCTCCTGACTTAACACGTTAGGGTAAATTATTAGATATGGTCCCATTAATGCTCAGAAAATGGTGTTTTTAGCAGCTGAGAAATTTGAGAACACTAATCTTACATAGCAGGCACTCTTCTCAGATTGAAAACAGATCTGATTTGAGGGTTAAGCTCATCAGTGGTTTTAACAAATGGCAAATATTTCCAGGCAGAAATAGTGATTCTTTCACGGACTCTCTCAAGATTTTACTCCTTAAGTAGAAGCAGGGAAGAAAGACATACACTCTGACACTACTTTAATCAGTGTTAATTGAAGAAAAGGTCTTTACTTTCAGATTTTATTTCCCTTTGAGTGCAAATTTGTCATATGTTCCCATGCATACTGCACCACCTTCAGACCACTGGGAAGGTCTGGTGGTCAGTGGTCACTGTTTCTGCTTCGTCCCTACTACTCCTGCTCTCCAGATCACCCTAGCAGCCATCTGGGGACAGGAACCATTCCCAGGCACTGGAACAATTTCTGGAGGAGGCATCCAACAGCAATCTGTTCATTATAGCAAGGCTGTCCTGAGCTCTCTTTGCTCTCTCTGACTTCGTGCCTCCTCAGCACTGGGGCTTAGACTACAAATGTCTCCAGAGTGGCACCACCTTCCAACCTCCACATTTCATATCAACCTCTGTATTCCTGTTTTTTTCTTGGGATCCCAAAACTCCTTTAGGTGAGCCGGGGGATGCCCAGCAGTGCCACAGCACAGAGAGCCACGCCAGGGTTAACTTCAGTCCCTCTTGAGGCCTTGTTCTGTGTACAGTAAGGAAATTACCTTAATTTTAATCTTGCACTAATCTCTACCAAGGGAAAATCTTGGTTTATCAATCTTGATTATGAGCTTGTTTCCCTCAGTGTTTTCTTCCCTTTCTCCCCTTAACTGGATAGCAAAACCAAACTAGGCTTGGGACTCTTACATTCAAAATTTTGCAAGCATTTGAAGAATTTCACATTTTCATAAGTGTCCTGCTATGTTCTGACTGGAGAGGAGAATAGGCTGTGAGGGGATTCACAGGGCACAGAAACACAGCTGAGGAAAACTGAAGCAGGAATTTGGAATTTCATGTTCAGCTAAGATTTGCTAAATCTCCTTTCACAAGCCAAGGGTCCCACCCAGAACTTTCAGTCTGTTTGGCCTCTCTTTATAAAAACAAATGAGATGAATTTACCTCCTGGCTCTGCTTTAAAAAACCTGAGCAAGTTGCAACCGATTGCATCAGCCTCTGCCTGGGTTCTTAGGCGCTGGAGGAGCCAAGGGTGTGTTTGTCTCCTTTACACATTTTTAAGGAACCTAAAATTTTGATGTCTAAGTAAAGATCTGTCACACATTAAACACCAGACTCTTTGCACACCTAAGGGGATGTGGCATTGGGTTTTTCCAGCTCATTGGGTGGTCGAAGGTTACAGAATGTGGTCATAAAAACAGGCAGTATATTGTGCTCTTGAGTTGGAGAATACAAAGCAGCAGGACTTACTATAAATAGGTAATTTAAATGTAGTGAAACTTGCTTCACATTAACACTGGCAAAGTTATTTTGTGTTTGTTTGCCCATAAAACTTCCTGGCACAAAGCAATGTTTAAGCAAGTCCGCCAAGGAAGTGTCTGTTAAATGTTGCCCTGGTCTGCCCTAACAAGGGTTAATCAGAAGTGAACTTTCCCAGATGGCAGTCATAGTTTTTTTGTCACATTTGGAGGTGTTTGTCATTGATCTGAGTGAGAAGTTAATGTTCCTCCACTGGGGATGCACTTACCAGTTCCAGGAATGCTTTTTTTTCTCCAAAACCTGCTTCGTAGCAGGCTAGGGGAGCAAATTTTTAGAGAAAGAGAGCTCTCACATTCATCTCTTAAACAACTTATTGCTTCAAATCCCAGAGCAGAACTCAAAATACCAATCAAGAAGCCGAGATTGTTTCAATTCACAGTCCAACAGTCAATGTTTGTCTTGAAGTCAAAAGCCACTTCCTCTTTACAAAACTCTTAGCAAGAGAATCTTTAGCAGTCACTGCATGGGAAAGATCCAGGGAGGGAGGATGTTCATGCTGGGAAGCTCCAGGAGCACACACAAGCAATGATTTTTCATGTCATTATCTTCAGGGCTGTGGTTACAATTGCAACACCCTGCACACAGTTTTTTCTGTGCACAGAAATTTCTCTCCAGGGCTGCTTTTAATGGCTTGATCCTTTCCATTTGTTTCAGATCAAACAGCATGTTAGTGAGCTTTGTGCAAGCCCGAGTGTTGCACGAGTGGGGTTGTGAGAGCATTGACATGCCCAGTGCACAGAAAACAAAATGTACATAAATCAAGTGCAACTGTAGGCAAGAGCTGCTGTGGTATAGAATCAGAGTGGTTTGCGTCGGAAGGGAGCTTAAAGATCATCTTGTTCCAACACCTCAGCCATGGGCAGGGAAACCTTGGGAAAGTTCAGCTCCTGTCTTGCCCCACATATATTTCTATTGCTGAATCACACATTGAAGTTCCTACAAGGATTGTGATATTCTGCAAATGGATAATTTTTAACCTCTGGGGCATGAGATGGGTCATGCCTCTCAAATACCCTTAAGTCCTTATAATTACAATAGCACAGATTGAAGTATGTTTTAATTTCTGGTTCACAGAGGTTTAAAAACACTGCGCCACATTCCTTACCAGCAAGCAATATTGTCTCCATTTCACAAGTTGAGCAATTTATTTGGCTTCGCACAATTAAATAGAAAAGCTACTACTCATGTATGAAATAAATGTGTCCCCTGAAACTCAGATTGCCACCTTTTCTTACTGCAGCTCCTTTTTGTGGCTTTTTGATATTAAAACTTGAATTGATCAGGCATGAACTTTTCACCAAGTGATTCATATTTCTCCAGAGAAGTATCATTCTTCCTCCCATAGATTACCTCAGCAGTACAAATATTAGCTTTACCATCAACATTTCTATGTTTGTCCCTCAATTACTGTTTTTTAAAAAGGTTGATTACAGTTTTAATGTGATTGTTGCTGTGTGGCCTTTACATAATGGTCCAACTTACTGATATTTCCTCCCTAATGATCATCCTTGCAAAAGATTATTTTTAATTGCTATTTTGTGCAGCCTGTTGACTCCATAACTTCATTTTTTTACTATTATATTGGTTGCTTTATGTCAAATGTTTGGAAAAGACCGTACCAAAAGAATTATTTTCTCATCATTTATCTGGGAAGGATGACAAGTTAGCTGCAGTTTCTCTCCCCCATCATCACCATTTCTGCCTTACAAATATTGTAATTATATTAGCGGGATTCCAAGGTGGTGGGTCTTCCCAGTTTTTAAAGCATTGTTAAAAACTAACCTCTAAGCTTCCATCTTTGAATTAGATGGACCTGCTGCATTGAAAAAGCTTATTAGCAGATAGAGCCACACAATGCTCCATGTCAGTGAATATAATCTGCCTTTTTCATCTACTACAGGGCAGATAAGTCCTTCTTCTTCCTTTCTCCTTCCTCTTGAAGGACTGCCTGTTAACACATTTGCTTTTCACACACCTGTTTATGAGTTTATTTTTTTCTTTTCTTGATATTTTATCTTTTCTTGATACTGTTGGATATTCACAGTTCTGTGAATTCCTTATAGTTTGTATTAATTTCTGTTAAATTTCTTTCTTCCTGTTTTTTTGTCTTCTTTTCCAAATAAATGTATCGCTACAATTTTGTCTTTTTTAAATCAAAAAATGCTTTGTGACCGATGTAATGTTTTTGTGTCTGTTAAATAGTGTTCCTGAACAAGCCCTAGCTTTCAGTAAGGTTTCCCAATTTGAAATTCACTTACCAGTTGCTGTTGCCCTGGTTGCTTTAGGTTTCAGGAAACAAGCTTCTCTAAAGCCCAAGGATGTGCATCACTGGTTGGTGTTGCTTTTTGTTTGCTTAAAGGAAATGTAATCAAATTGTGAGGGCAGATACCAAGGCAACCATTAGCTTTGAGAAAGCAATTAACTCTCCTCCAACCATCAGAATAATATCCAGTGCTAAATTCCAGACTGTATGCTGCTGTATTATCCTCAGTAGTCTTTCAGAAATTGTGAGGAAGACTGAGGTACATCTGAAAAATAGAAAAGTCAAGTCCTCCAGGCAGTTTCTATTCTCAAGTGTGCAACTAGATGCTTGAGGACCCTCAGCTCAATTCTCCTCTAATGAGATTTGGTGTTCTGCAGCAGACTGCTGTAACCACCCTAGTTGAGATGTCTGCTTGGGATTTAAATCCTGAGCTGTTTGAGCACTTTTAATTCCAAGTTGCCAGACTCTGCATTGTGTAGTTTTGTCCTTGAGGTAAAAACATCATAATTTTACAGTTTTTTCCTTTTAATCTCTAGGCACATTTTTCTATGATTCAGGCTATCCAACCCTATCCCATTAGGGTCTTCTGATTAACCTGTGAATAATAAATTCCTTGTTTCTAAAATGCAATACATTTTGTTTGGGTTTGATTTGTTTGGTTTGTTTTTCAATTTTTTTTTCCAGATCTTTGCATTTTTAGCACTGATGTGTCTCATCCTAGCCATTGGCAATGGTATCTGGGAGCACGATAAGGGCTACTACTTCCAGGTCTATCTGCCCTGGGCAGAGGGTGTCAACTCTGCCTCCTACTCCGGCTTCCTCATGTTCTGGTCATACGTGATCATTCTAAACACAGTGGTACCTATTTCACTCTATGTCAGGTATGTGCCGGAAGCTCCTTTCACTTTTGATCTTAGGAGAAATTTAGCTTTTCCCTTAACAGCATTTTCCTTAAAACCTAACACAGTCCCATCATGGATGCTCCTACACAACCACAGTGATGCTTTTCTTGTTTCTGCTGCCTTCAGAAGGCTTTATCAGGGTTGGAGTGGGGAGAGCAGTGAGCTCTGGAAGAGGAGAGGATGATTTTGCAGTTAAAGGGGAGGTGTAGGTGTGTAGGATGCTATAGGAGCAGGGATGGAAGCCTGCCACTGTTAGCAAGATGCTAATGGCCTGTTCTTCAAGGTGGCTTCAGGACTGTGTGAGAATTGTCAGGTAAGTAGGTGCAATTAGGTTGAAACACTTGGTGCTATATGAAGAGTTGAGAGTGTTATCTCTTCCCAGACAATGCAGAGCTATGTTGACAGTTGGTGATAGACAAATAGGACTGACAGGTAAGCAATGTGTCTGCGCTCTCAAAACTTGGGGCTAAGGTAAAGACTGTGTAGCCCTGTTTAATTTATCACTATACTTACCTTCAGTCAGCTTTGTTACTGAGACTCTCTTTTGTGTTGGTAAACATTACCATGAATTCCGTTCCTGTCCATTATGTCGCCCAGCAAGGTGGAAATTCATGTCATCTGCAAGCTGATGCCACTCTTTTGGTTGTACTGAGTGACACAATGGCTCTCTTGTTGTGAAGCTCTCTGTTGTTTGAGATACAGCTGTGCTCATCCCCTGGCACTGGGCTCAGCCCAGCCCACAGCTCTGCTGAAGACCATCTCCTGAAATGGCACTAACTGAAACACATTGCTCCTGCCTCACTTCTTAGTCCAAAAACTTCTGAAACTTTCCAAGTAGTTTCATAAAGTACTGCCTTATAAACAAAGGAAATGAGTTTGCTGTAAATTCAGCAGATCATTTCAGTGTGACTTGCTTCAGCATCCGTTACCACAGGCCACCTATGGACAGATGAGTTCAACCTGTCATTACCTTCAAAGTTGTCTTCTAATTGCAATTGATAATAGTGGTGCTGAAGATAAAGAGCTTGTCCCTCAAGCTAATGAATATTCCATCACCTTCTCTTTCTGTTTCATCAGCGTGGAGATTATACGCTTGGGTAACAGTTTCTACATCGACTGGGACCGTAAAATGTATTACCCACTGAATGACACGCCCGCTCAGGCTCGAACAACTACACTCAATGAAGAGCTGGGGCAGATCAAGTACATCTTCTCAGATAAAACAGGAACTCTCACCCAGAACATCATGTGTTTCAACAAGTGCTCCATCAATGGCAAATCCTATGGTATGTTTATCTTACTCTCTGGGTTTTCTTCACTGTGTGCTTCGTCATCCACAGAGACTAAATCTGATATCCAGAAAAGAGTGCCTCATAAGGAACTGCAGTGATCAAGTGTAAGACTGCCCATCAGGGATATCTGGACAGCCTGATTGTATCCCTTGCCATGTATTAATTGTTTCCCCTTTTTTCTCACTCTTTTACCTCCCTTTTTCTGTCTGAGTATTATCCTAGCTAAAGAACCAGCACTATTAGTTTCTCCTCATTTGTCCCAGATTTACAACATCAGTACTCAAATTTGGGGGTTTTTTCCTGATATCACTAGTTAGGTAATCATGGCTTTTTATAGTATTATTGACACAGTTAGCTAGGTATTGCTGATCTTGCAAAACATAACATGTAACTCACATAACTCCCTCCTAATCACTTATGAAATCAGCCATCCCTCATGGGGCTTACCTGCAAATTTTGTCAGCTTCTCACATTGTTGTCTCTCAGCAATTTCTCATGTAATGAGCAGTGATTTTCCACATCTTTTTCAGGTAGTTGGACTAGTCAATGACCTGGTCTTTGTCTTTACACCTGACATTCTTCACCTTCCAGAAGAGAGAAAAGTTTGTAGGAGGTTGGACAAAATGGGAAACATGAGTTGTTAGCTGTCAGATCCTAGACGTCATTGATTTAAAAGGCTTGTTCATGCTATGGCCCCAGGCAGTTTTCTTCATATGCTCAAGAGGTGCTAGCATTTTGCAAACTGCCTAACTGATTAACATAATTAGATGCCCCAGAGAAATTAGTCACTGCTTATTTGTATATGGATGCTTGCTTTGCCTATGTGAGACCTGCTGATGCACTAATGTGCCAGAAAGTTTGCATCTTTTCTCAGTGCTATCAGCTGACCTAATAAAAGAAGTTACTTCTCCCTATGAATCTGTGCATATTTGAAGATGCCCTTATCTCAAACAGTGTTACTATGATATCTTAGTACTGCTAAACAGTTTGAAATCTCTCCTATCAAGCGTTCTTAATTGACTTTTCTGAAGTGGATGTCACCACCAACATAGATACAGGGTAACGGTTCAAGAAATGAATGGGAAATACATGCAAAGAAGGCAAACAATCTATTGCATGTAGTTTTCTAAATGTTTAGCTTGTTCCTAGCACAATAATTCTCTGCTGCTCAGGGGCATTCAGGAAAGCAATGCCAGAAAGGATGATTTAGTTCTTCTCTCCCCTGGAGCTTAAGGGAAGAAGATGTACAAAAGCCTCTTGGCTATGATTCCAGGGAATCAGCTGATGCATAGGTTCTCAGGAGAGATGTTTACTGTGTTTCTTTTACACTCCTGGGGCCTTTGTGAAGGTACACCAGCACTACAATTTGCTTTGGTAACAGTTGAGCTTGCTGGTACAAACATAAGTCAATCATTCCTGTAATCAATTGTATTTCAATCTTATTTCAACGAAGTATTGGGACTGGCTGGCCTCTGCATAGTTCAGACTTTCCCAGTGAAACTTTTCTCCAGGAGGAAGTTTTAATAGTATTTCTTGGAGATGACATGTCTTCAATTCCTATGACCAGATCATCCATTCAGATGAGAATCAACAGGGAGAATCAACAGGGCAGCCTTGCTACCTAGATGTGGGAAAAATGGGCTTTGAAAACTCCTCTTTCTGAGGGTGTCCAGGGACTGCTGCAAATAGTGGGATCCAGGAGCT
Organism: Illadopsis cleaveri; assembly: GCA_013399915.1. Classification (NCBI taxonomy): domain Eukaryota; kingdom Metazoa; phylum Chordata; class Aves; order Passeriformes; family Timaliidae; genus Illadopsis; species Illadopsis cleaveri. Next base: position 81,670 of record VXBB01016378.1, on the reverse strand, counting down.
AGATTTTGAAAGAGAAGGCACAAGAGAAGTCATCCCCTGGAAGCACTTTCATTTCCTACCTAGCACTAGAAACCCTATCATCTCTTTGTTCAGCTCAAGACACGTCTTCTTTACTCAAAAGCCAGTCACTTTTATGGTAACTGCTTTGTGTTTCAAGCATCTATCAGTCTCCAGATTTTGTCATGGACCAACATAGAAACTGATTGCCATCAATGCCCATGTTAANCTTTACCCAATTTTGTGGCTTAGAAACTGCACTTACCCGCAGTTTGTGGCTATAATTTCATCTTTCTTGCTTGCAGGTGATGTGTATGATATGTCTGGGCAAAGGATAGAAATAAATGAGGTAAGTGCCCAAGTGCTATCAGGATGTATGCTTTCAGTGGACCTGGATAAGTACCAGTGGACACAACTCTACATAGCTTATGTTCTTGACTGTGCAAGAGCTGATGCTCTTGATGCCCACCACAGAGATGTGTGTTCCTCTGGATGTCAGAGAATTCCCGGAGTTAAGTTCCTTTCCTTAAGCCTGGGTTAAACCTGCAGGTTGGGAACAGCCCACTGTCCTCTCTGCTTCGCCTGACATCCTGGTGCATGCACAGCTTCTCTTGAACACTTGATCATTGGTGTTTGTTGGAGACTTGGACATTGGTGAATGTAATTAACCTTGGCACTTAATTAAAACTTTAGCGAAGAATTAGTGAGTGCAGTTCATACCAATTACAAGGTCACTGTCAAATTCCTCTAATGTCTGGACTTCAGAAAGTGTAAAAATGTATCATTTCTACATTTTTCTTCAGCCTCTGCTTGCTGGCACAAATGCATGTCTTCATTTCTAAAATGTCTGAAAGCTGCATGCAGTAATCCAAATAACAAACAGCAAGATGATGATGAAAATCCCACTCCTCATTCCAATGATTCATTTCCAGTCCATTTAGAACTTAAATTGCCCACTGAAACAGGCTGTTTGTGCTGAGTACTGTGCCTCCAGCCGGCCCTCTCTCTGTCAGCCTTGCTTGGTGACACACACTGGACTCCTGCCAACTGTCCACCCCACCCTGCTGCTCGTGACACTCTCTGGAGCAGAGTCCTGCTGCCTAAACATCCATGATGTTGCTGTGCCTGGACCTTGCTGTACAGACGAGTGTGGGAGGGGTTGGTCTGTGCTCTTGGACTGAGTGCTACATGTCAGTATGCAGAGGTCAAAAGGATGATTCCCGTCCTGGAAACTCTGAGCTCATCAGGGGTGAGAGTCAGAATTGTCTGAGGCAGGCTTGGCAGTCTCTTACTCCATGACACATCGTGCGGTGAGCTTCTGGACATTTCTCCAATGTGTTCCACTCTGCCTGGGGCTCCTCGGTTTTTTTGACAAAATGGGCAGTGCCTGTGGAGTTTAACCTTTATGACACCTGTCTGTCCTATTTTTTCCATATCAGGACTTTTTTCTGACTTTGGGAGAACATGGCAGATAAGACAGACTTTTCAGATGTTTTAAACTGGGCTCCTGCATTCCACTGTCACAAGCAGCCTTTGACATCATGAGCATGATGCTTCCAAGCAGGCATGTGTTGAAGGCAGGCACTTCTTTGCTGTAGGCATCCACGGGCAGGGATCCTGTTGGAGCATTAGCTGCCGCTCAGAGAGGCAGTTCAGCTAATTGATTCTTGGCCTGTCCTGTCCTATGGTTATATACCTTTCATGACCTCACACTTCTTAGATCCACTGATCTCTCTCACGAGCAGCCAGCCCTACAGGATAGGGTACTTTGTAAATGGGGGGAGGAGAGGGGGGCTGTGTTGGGCAGGCATTGGTCTACAGCCATGTGAGAGCTCAACAAATAATACCAAGCCATGTTTTTTTCAGAACACAGAGAAGGTTGATTTCTCATACAACCCATTAGCCGACCCAAAGTTTGCCTTCTATGACCACAGGCTGGTTGAAGCTGTGAAGCTGAATGACGTCCCAACACACAGGTTCTTCCGGCTGCTCTCACTTTGCCACACGGTGATGCCAGAGGAGAAGAAGGAAGGTGAGGACTGTTGAAGGCACTGGAATGAGTAATTATGTTCACTCGCACCACAGCATGTCTTCTCTCCACAGAAGCTGTTATTGGTCCTTTTGGCTCCCTGGTGATTTTCTGTAGTGTATGGCTAGACATAAATCAGTGTCTTTGGAGATGTCATATGGGAAGAGAAAGGACCAGGGCCTCCACTCCCTGTGTGTTCCTGTGGTGGAGCTGACACTACTGCAAACACCACATCTCTGGAGTGTGGAAATTGCAGGTGCCACAGCTTCTCTGAGGTGGCAGAGCCTTGCCCCACTCTCTCTCTACTCTGCTCCTAGCCCCCAAACCACAAAGACAATAGAGCACTTATCTACTGGAGACTCATTAGCTCCTCTCACCCAGTGTTCCCACAGCTACTAGGTCAGCCTCCTCAAATCCCAGACAGGATAAAAGCCATGTTTAAAGGCTAGAATTAATTGACAGGTATAAAGTGAAAATACTGATCAGAAAAATACATGCAGATCTAACTGAAAGGGGCTAAACCCAAGGAATTTGTCCTCTCAGTGTGATGTTAGACTCCAAAGAAAGTGATTAAAATCCCCCAAAGAATCCAGGGGGCCTCTTGCACTATCCTGGAGGATGGGTTGGTGGGACTTGATGGAGATGTGTGGACATAAGGTGCTTTTTAGTGCTGCACCTCTGTGGATAGACAGAAAAGCAAAGGGATAACTGCTATATTATGTCTTAGATTTTGTAAATTTTTTAGCTCAGAAATAAGTCAGAAGCCACATTACATTTTTTTTTCTTGCATGTCAGGTAACTTGGTGTATCAAGCACAATCTCCTGATGAGGGAGCTTTAGTCACTGCTGCCAGAAACTTTGGATTTGTGTTCCGGGCCCGCACACCAGAGACCATCACTGTCGTGGAAATGGGAGAAACAAAAATCTACAAACTTCTGGCTATTCTTGATTTCAACAATGTTCGCAAGCGAATGTCTGTGATTGGTATGTTCCCTTTGCCGCTTTCTTTCCTTCCTGACTTTTTAGGTTCTGGAGCTGTCCCTCATTTTGCTATGATGCATTTTTCTAGGAGACCTCCTTTGCAATGTGCTGTGAATAACATTTATTTCTGAGGACCTGAGATGAGCTGCCTTGACTTTATAATTACACAGCTACAGTGCCAGAAAAATACTTAAAGGAGGCAGGTGGGAGAAATCTCAACATCTGGACCACAGTGATGCAAGCCAGCCTCCTAAAGACACTAAGCTTTTCATATATCTTGCTCCCCTCATTACAGTGCAGGAAAGGCCTTTCTTCCAACCAGCTTTTAAATTATCAGTGAAAATTTGAGGAAGCAGGAAAGGAGAAAGCAAGAATGAATTGAGAAACCCACTTTCCCAAACAGAAAATTGAGAAATTATTCAAGAAACTTTTTGCAGCCTTTATGAACACTCCAACACACTCTAACGTTTCAGGAATGTTGTAATTATAGTTACAGTTTACTGGTAGCAAAATAGGAGAAGTAGGACCAGTTCCCTAAAAACAAGTTGTTTTTAACTTTTGAGTGAAGTTCTGCCTGTAGGGACAACATAGTGTCTGCTCAGACCAATGCAGTCTCTTCTTTTCTAAGCAGAGCTTGTCTTGATTCCTGGTAGTTTGCCAAAACTTGGGAAAAATCAGACACCTGTAGAAATTGTTCTTGGTTTTGATGGAAGGGCTTTGTAACCCAAAAGACTCAGTCTGAGATCTGTAGCATTTCTTTTCATCTTCCTCACAGTGCGGAGTCCAGAAGGTGACTTAACGTTGTACTGCAAGGGGGCTGACACCATTCTTTATGACCTGCTTCATCCATCCTGCGACTTTCTCAAAGGGGAGACCACAGAACACCTGAATGTAAGAGCTTCCTTCTCAACAACATCTCTGCATTTGATGTTTTCCTTTTCTCCATGCTTTGTCTTCAGGAAAAAAAAGCCCAGATTTTAGAAACAGCACTTAAGCACCAATTTTAAGTTATGGAATGGAGAAACAAATTAATTTTTATGGCCTTAGGTCTCAAATGAATTGCCTAAGCATGAGCACCAGGTGCCATTTGAACTGCTCCAGGACAGTCAGCAGATCAAGGGAGGTGATTCTGTCCTTCTGCTCTGGTCTTGTTAGACCTGACCTGGAAGACTGTCCGGCTCTGGGATCCTCAACATAAGAAGGACATGGACCTATTTGAGTGAGTCTATGGCTATGAAGATGATCAGAGGGCTGGAGCACCTCTCCTGTAACTGGGAGATTTGAGTTTGTTCAGCCTGAAGAAGAGAAGGCTCNTGGATGGGGATCTGAGCAACCTGGTCTAGTGGAAAGTGTCCCTGCCCATGGCAGGGGAGTTGGAATGCGATGATTGATCTTTAAGGTCCCTGCCAACCCAAGACATTCTGTCATTCTGTGATTCTGTAATATGGACAAAGATGGCAAATCCAATGCAGGACATTTAGAAGACCTGTGACCTGTTTCTGATGTGCCTTTACTTCAAGCCTAGAGAAACACCTCCCAGAGATGCATTTCACAAATGCATCTTTGCTGTTCCACCAAACACTGAGCTCCATATTGTCCATCAGAAAGCACAGTTACAAGGACTTGCTGAGATGCCATGACTAGCTGTGCTCATGCTGTGCATTTCAGCCAGAATTCATACCCTAAAAATATTGAAACCACATCCAAAATTTGAGGCTATGTTCAGTGTTTATTTAGGTCTCACTGTTCTGGACCTCTTGTTGAGAAATACAAACCTGGGAAATAAATGCCTGGTTATGTAAAGCTTTAGAGCCAGAAAGTAGAAAAGCCTTATTGTTTGTTTTTTTTTTCATAAGGACCATGGATGGCAACGATAAAGTGGTCTGGAATTGCTATTTAAAAATGTCCCAATGTTTGTGGCCTAAGGTGTTGTTTTTTCACCTTTTTTCTGCAAACTTTACCAAGACACTTTTACCAGGCTGCTTTCTGTGGGTCCTTTGTAAGCCCAGGTGACCAGATTGTTCTTCTTGGACCTTTCTGTCTCACCACTGTCTTGCAGGAGTTTGCTGGAGAAGGCCTGAGGACACTTGTGGTGGCCTATAAAAGCTTGGAGGAAGACTACTTTCAGGATTGGATCAAGCGTCACCATGAAGCAAGCACTGCCTTGGAAGGACGGGAAGACAAACTGTCGGAGTTATATGAAGAGATTGAAAAAGATCTAATGGTTGGTAATTTAGGGAATCTGGGCCATGCTCTGGGGGTGGCAATGAGGGTGGTTTGTCAATAAACAGCTCAGTATGACTTTGTAAACACTGCTCTGCAAACAGCTCCGTGGGCTGTGTGACAGGAGCAGGTCAGAACATGGCAGCCCTGGATGGTCACTGGCACCTCCATCAGGAGCCCATAACTGGGGTGTCAGCCACCACTTCAGGGGAATAGTTTTATTTTAACTTACGTGGTTGTCAGAGTAGCTTTCTTGTGATGAAGTGACATACCAGAGCCTGCAATAGATGACGTGGACACAAATATTTCATAGCTATCCTTTGTATGTGCAAATGGCTGATCTATTTATTTTCCAGCCTTTGAAACGGCAGGCAGTGAGTAATTCCCAGTGCCCCTGAGAGTGTCTCCTTTGTTCCAGCCCTGGGCAGGATGGGTAGATGATCCTATGAACATGTTTGTGTCAATTTGAAATAGAGCTAAACTGTGATCTTCGAGTCATTCTTCTCTTTCTCAGTGTTGTTACAGTTTTTAAATGCCCTGGAGGATTTGCCTATGTTTTAGAGCCATGAATAATGAATGAAAAGCATGTGTGTGATCTGACAGAAGCAATCCAGCTTTTGCACTCGTGGCAGTACTTATTTGAAACCCCGGAAATCCTGGCAAACACCTTTGCTCCTTCCATTAGCTGTATGCTCAGAATGCCAGCAGGGCTCAGGGAAGAAGCAAGTGTGAGCTAAGAAAATGCTGGGCTTTGGAAGCTTCATAGTCTCTCCAGCTGGATCAGGGACTACAGTAAAACAGGGGTTGCACAGTTTTGAGGACCCTGTAGAGGAGGTCCATCAGAGCTGTCACCTAGATTGATAATGTTCATAGCTGATGCATGATGGACATCCCAGGATGCCAAAAGGGATCCCAGGCTTAAAGCCAACCTCTGAATTTAATCTCTAAGCAGCAGGAGGTAGGTGGTAGCAGTGAAACTTCCATGTTCCTTGTACGACAGCTTAAAGTCACCAACTATCTCCAAATAGCAGAAAAAGCAGTAACTTAAAAAAATAATGAAGATTTGTGTCCTGAGCAGTCTGTGATGTTGCTGTGTGACAGTGTGGACCAGAAGTGGGGACAGGTCTGTTAAGACCTGGAGAAGATGTTTCGCAGCCATGTGACATCTGCAGTACAGCACAGCTGGGAACATGGGGACATGGATCCACAGTGTCTTTATCCCTCTATTAAAGCTCTATCTGCTGTGAAGGGAACACATGGAACAACACTGACCTGTAGCTCTGCAAACATTCTTGCAATATTTTCATGCATATTGATAATCCATCAGAGCCTGGGGGGATTAGAGCCCAGAACATCTGCAGGATCAGGGCTGTACTCTGTACAGTAAATTTGCTGAGGAAGAATGACAGTCAGCACAACCTTATTCCTGGGGATTTCATTTGTGTTTGCTTGAATAATTAGGTTCAATGCTTTTTCCTTTGGTAGCAGTGGGAGGACTTAACCAGCTCCCTGCCATTTCTATTAAGCTGCTAGGTGCCACAGCTATAGAGGACAAGCTACAAGATGGAGTCCCACAGACAATTGAGACTCTTGCCAAAGCCAACATCAAGATATGGGTTCTTACAGGAGATAAGCAAGGTAAAGACACTACAGCTTTGGATGCTCCTCTTCTCGACTGGTGGGGTGGTTCTGCTAAGGCCTGTGTTCTCATCCTTTGAAAACTGCACAGAAGACAAACTTACAGGGCTTTGCTTCATTGCCAGCTATGCAAAATTTCAGTTAAATGGAATTAGATTGTATGATGACATGTAGCTCATGCCTGTCCTTAATTTCTGTCATGAAAGTGGAAGCAGGGTGAAGGCAGCATCCTTTGCCTTTGGAGAGGTGACAGAAAGCATCCCCTAGTCCCTGACAAGCTGTGAAAAGGTGTCACCTTCGTCCAGTCGATCATTCAGGGGAAGAAGATGGAAAAAATCTTGTCCTGCTTTCCAGAAACTTTAATATTAAAGTGGATGTTGGGTGCATTTCAGTTAGTTTCTGGCTCTTATCATCCCAAATAGAAATGGAGGAAACATAGGCTTTTGGAGGTGGAAAGAACATTAAATAGACTCCAGTGAATTCTTTTGGAGACATAGTATTTTCACTGAAACAATGATGTTTCAGGGAGTCAAAAGTGTTTCATCCAAGACATGAGCAGAGAGTTTTTGAGAAAAATCAAACATTTCATTTCGTCATGTTCCAAATGCAATAGTTTTGCTATAAAATACAAAAATATCTTTTTCAGAATTTTATGGACAAAATACCGTATTCTTTTTCAGAGCTGTGGTTTGAGGCTTTTCTGGAAGCAGGGAGAGGGCAAGTTAAAAATCCTGAAAAAATTTTTTGTCAACATCAAATGTTTTCTGCTGCTCCAACTATGTTGGTCAAAGGCTTTAAGCTTTTTCATTTTGGTAGACTTATTTTTTTCCTGTGGTCTTGTGAAGTCAAATTTGCTTCTACATCCATCAAAGTGGCTTTTCTGGCTCTCTTACTGTTGACTCTGAAAGCCACCCATCTCTTTTAAGTCAGAAAGAGAGCTTTTGTCGTGTGAACAAAAAGGCCACAGAAGTGGGTGAATTTGGAGCTGCTGAGATGGATTATCTTCCTGGTTTATCTTTCCCAGAGACAGCAATGAATATTGGTTACTCCTGCAACTTGCTGAATGATGACATGGAAGATGTCTTCATTATTGAAGGCAGCACATCTGATGACGTACTGAATGAGCTGAGGTAAATGGCTGAAAAACAGTTTCAGTGCTGTGCACTAGCACTATTTGTGTTTTGTATCATTCCACCTTCTTTTTCCCTGTCAGCTTTTCTTCCAGTTCATTCAGGGACTTTAGAAAAGGGGGAGCTGTCTCCCTGGAAGATCCAGAAGCTAAATACAATGTAGAAATCTCCTCTGAGAGTTAATGCTGATGCTTCTTGATCCAAGAGCTCAAATTAAATAAAGGTATAAGAAAGCAGAGTCAGATAGGGAGTATCAGCTGAAATTGACCAGCAAGTGATCCTGAGCCACAAAGGCTTTGGATCTAGGTTTGCGCTATGCCTTTGCTGTACTGCTGTTGCCATTTATTCACATTGCTGTCCTTGATCTGGATACTTTTTTGGCAGTATCTGAGAACTTTCCCTCCTCACCTCCTCTGTAGACACAGGTTCTTAGGTAAAAACAGAAAATGGAAAAAGTTCGCAGTCCTTTTCTCTTGGAGTAGATGGCTGCCAGGCAATATGTACAGAAAATTAGATGTCCTTTGGGATACCATCCTTCATGACACTCAGATGGTTTGTTTGACTTAAAATCAGCAGAAGTTTAGCAATATTGGTTAGAGTTTCAGAAATGTGGATGATCTATGCAGACAGCAGAAGCTAAACAATGCATATTGTTGTAGGGAAACAGTAAAAATTGGACTGAACTATCAAAGAGAAGCATTGATTTTTTTGTCTTCATAAATCTGCTCTTACAAAAAATCTATATTTGCAAGATTTTCATATTTTCATTATTTTTCTGGGCTTCTTTCTTTTTATTTTTTTTTTGTTTGGTTGGTTTTTTTCTTTTTGTTTTTTTGTTTTTTGGTTTTGGTTTTGTTTTTTTTGGGGTTTGGTTTTTTTTTGTTTTTTTTTGGTTTTTGTTTTTTTTGTTTGTTTGTTTGTTTGTTTGTTTTTTGTTTTTTGTTTTTTTTCCCCCCCAGGAATGCAAGAAAAAAGATGAAGCCAGACTCCTTTCTGGACAGTGATGAAATCAACATTCAGTTTGAAAAATCTTCAAAAAACCAGATAATTATACCTGATGAGCAAGCAAATGGGGTGTACGGTCTGGTTATCACTGGCCACAGCCTGGTAAGGAAGGTTCAGAGCCTTGCTAGGGATGAGTTCCCTGAAGAAATTATTGCAAGACATACTGGAAGTCTGAAAAATGCTTTAAAAATTCAGCTCTAGAGGACAAGGGTTTTTTTTTTTTCCCAACTTGAAGTTTAGGTTCCATGGTTATTTGAGACCTCAAAGGTGACAGACAATGTTTCAGAAGATGTTTCAGGACCAGAGAACAGTTTGCCTTGATCTTTGGTGAACAAGAGGGATAGAGTAGCTGGATTGAATTTAATTTCTGGAAACATACTAGAAAAATAACCCGGTTTGTGTTTGGAGCAGGAAGATAACATGAGACATGGGTTTCAATGCCAAGGACATATTCTATTAAATACAGCTGAAAACAGATATGCTTAATTTATAGGATATAGAGCTGTGACGTAACTAATATATTGATACTCTCTCTCATGATGTTCTTCCAAACTGAAGCAATACACCCTAGATGAAATTGCTAAGTGACAGATAAAAGACTGCTTGGGAAGCGTGGCTCTGAAGGGCTCACTGTTGATCTAAAACAACAATTAGCTGTCATCTGCAAAGGGTTAGCCTGCATCTATTTGATGCTCAGTGTTTGCATTAACTGCTTAGAAAGAGAGCAGGTAATATCAGGCTGGGAGGGAGTACTAAGAAATCTGAATCAGGCATAATCTGGGAAGCATGGGGGAAACTGAGTCAGTTGGAATTTCTGAGCCTGGAGAATACTGATCAGTCTTGGTAATACTCTTCAAATTAAAACAGGTAAACAAAGTAATGAAATTAAAATGAGATAAGAAAGTTCTGGGTGAAATGTCTTCCTGGTGAGAACAGTGAAATTCTGCAATAAATTATCTGTATTAGGAAATTTTTTAGAACCAGTTAGAAGAAAGAAAAAACAATTTAGATCAATTCAAACCTGTCTGTGAGGAAGGTTTAATTTATGTCAGGTTTCTTTATCTGTTGTATTTTACTTTCCCAGATCTCAGTGAAAGCAAATAGACATATTTAGAAAGTTCTGGGAGGTGCTGCCTTCTAGAAACAAGGTGCTTCTGTTCCCTGTGGTTGCTACCTTTCTTAATGACAGCCCAGAAATTTTCACTCCCAGCTCTACACCAGCCTAGCAAATTACTATTAAGAAAATCCCATCTTTCTCTACTTTTGGCTCGTGCAGCATGTATACAGCCCCCAAACACTCTCAAACAGGGCCTAGGTTGTTAAGTATGCTTTCGTCTTCTTTTACATTCACTTCCTCCAGGGCTATAATCCCATTTAGATTCCCACTGCAAGGTGGACAAGAGGTCTGTCAGGCTCGGTCCATGTGCCTTGCATGGACATCAGCTGGAAGGCCCTTGCCTGTTCCCACTCCATCCCTTCAGCCTGCAGCGCAGGCCATGAGTGCCATGCTACCAGAACTCCACTGGCAGTGATGGCAATGCTTTCTTTGTCTTCCTGGAAAAACACAGACTCACCAACACCCTGGCAAGGGGGTATGTCCAACACAAAGAAACTCATGTCTGGGCTGTGTGGGAGCAGCCAGTCCACACAGAGTAGAGTCACCAAGATTATGGCTTTCTCCTCAGTGGGGACCACACAGAGAGTGCAGAAAAATCTAGATGTCATTTATTTATTTCTATTAGCTTGAACAACAGTAGCAGTGCTGATACTGTCGCACACACAGCACCTGCTCAGTGCTCTATCCCTGCCTGCAGAGGGGTGGGAGGGCAGTGCTGGGCTATGCACACATCTGGTGGTGCCTGAAAAAAGCAGTGAACAGAAACTCGTCAGCATCCTTAATGGCATCATCATGCCAGTTGATTTGCATGCAGTTGCACCATTAATACACAATGTGATAATGTTTTGCTGGTGCTGTGCAGCAAGGATGTTGAGGCAAAAGCCACCTCTGACTACACTGACCAGCAGTACTCAGGCTGAACCATGAAAAGGTCTGTTGAGCAAGCCTACTGCCATGACAGAGGACAAAGGGGACACTGGTGACTCACAGCTCTCTGTTTCAAAAAGAAAGAATATGTAGTGTAAGAACTGTCTGCATTACACAGACAGGGCAGTGGGCCTGCTCTAATGGCTCTCTGAGCAGGAGTGAGCCTTGTAGATTCCTTCCGTACATGTCTGCTAAAAAGAGACAACAAAGAACAGAGCCAAAAAGCATGATCTGAAAGAAATATGAAAAGCTCACACTGCTCCCTCCTCCTCATGCAGAGCTGGAGGGGTGACTAGACATCCAATTATCTCAGTGCTTCTCGAATAGGAATAACACAGCTGACTGATTTAAAAGGTCAGCACTCAGAGTAAAACAGCCTTCTCCCTAGTTTTGTGTTTTGCTTTGTTATGCCCACCTGAGCTTAACTTTTTACATGTTTTTTTTTTAATTAAGCACTTAACAAATTGAAATCTTTCCCATTTATCTCCCAGAGATTAAATAGTAATCCAATAGGGATGAGCAGAGACTCTCTCACATGGAGATACACAAGGTTGTCTCAGGCCCTGCAGCAGCTTCCTGCTCTTGGGATTTGAGACTTCTGCCTGCTGTGAGGTTACATCAGCCAGAGCAGCTGTTGTGTATGCCCAGCTGTTGTTCATACCCAGCTGTGGTGCATATCAAGATGTGGTGCACCCAAAGTGCAAGCTTGTAGGTGTAGGGTGCAGGGCATGATGTGCAGTGTGAATGCTCCCGGTGAGTGGGTGGATGGATTCACCCACATGAGTGTAAGAGCATGGCTCAGCTGTCACGGCCACCTCACTGCATCCTCTTTGTCATGCCAGGAGCTGCTGCAAGCCTTCCTCCTTCCCTTTCCTCCTTTCCAGGCTTACGCGCTGGAAGGGAACCTGGAGCTGGAGCTGGTGAGAACTGCCTGCATGTGCAAAGTGGTGATCTGCTGCCGGGTGACTCCCCTGCAGAAGGCCCAGGTGGTGGAGCTGGTGAAGAAGTACAAGAAAGCTGTGACCCTGGCGATTGGAGACGGTGCCAATGATGTCAGCATGATCAAAAGTGAGTGATGGCCGACAGCCAGCATGCTGTAGCACACTGACTCAAAGGGGTATTTGCTCTCTGAGGTGGGCTAGCAGCAGAACACATGTCTGAGTGCCTCCTGTACCACCCTCTTTGTAGAAACAAGTGTCTGTGTCCCAAATTTTGGCAGATCTCTACAGAGCACTCTCACTACAGGTTAGTTGTGTCTCCTGCCTTCTGGGTCACACCGGGCTCATTCAGGAGCTAAGGTTGCACTAAATGCCTATTTTTTTGTTTCAAGCTTAGAATGGACAAAATGGGTGGTCTTGGTGATCCTACAGGTCTTTTCCAACCTAAATGACTCTATGATTCCATGAAAAGCCCACACGGGCTGTGATGTGTCAATCTGTGTGTCGGCACAGCTACCATCACAAGGGCAACATATATAATAAACAGTTTATATCACAGAGGGCCTGACTCAAAGTAGACATAAAATCTTTGTGCCTGTAAATATTCTGTATAATATTATGTGGGGTGTTTTTTTCAGCATTTCCTTGCGTCAGGACTGTTTGTTAATTATCTCCATTGAGTTATAGATGATAGGCTTCCAAGCCTCTCCATCCTTGAGCATCATTTGATGCTGCATTACCTCAGTGAATTTATGAAAAAAAGTCCTACCTAGGTATAATTACATTAAGATTATTCAGAAAGACCTATTGCTAATCTTCCTTATGTTAATTTGCAAGAATTGATTAACTGGAGCCTTTTAATTAAGAAAGAAAAGGCTAAGGAGAGAGCTTCAAGGGAGATAAGTCAGGCATTCAGCAAAGAAAAGAGAAGAAAGTTAAAGTGTACATAATAATTAGAAATGAGCCCACTCCCCCCACAAGAGGATTGAGACTTTGGGATTTTATCAGTTCAGTTCAGTGGAAACCTCTGAATCTAACCAACCTTCAGCCATTAAGATTGTATTCATTAGTTAAAGCTGTATAATTAGCTGCCACATTAAACTTATGTCCATGTTTAATAAACGCAAGTTATTATTAAAAAAATATGTGACTCTTCCATCTAATTACTTCATTGAACTAATAAAGCCTAGGAAATGTATAAAGGCTACAGTCTGCCTTTTAGCACAGTGTCTGAGAAACTTTAAAATGGTTTGAAGATTTTGCCTGTCTGGGATGATGTTTTAAGGCTGCTGGAAGGACACGCATGCATATAAATAAAAGTCACATGTCAATATAAATTAAAGTTATTGTTTCATAACAGCAGCTGTTATGAACAACAGTATTTGTGCTGCTGGAAAGCATTCAGAAAAAAAACATAAACTGTCACTGAACCTATAATTTAATTCAAATAATAGAAGCCCATTTATGGGAAATGTATCACAGAGCCAAAATCATAGTGATGCTGAAACAATTAGTGCACCAAATGTTTTTTATTTTTTAATAACTTTTCATTCTAACTTTTTATGAAGGCTGTGAGGGAATTAACACGATGTTCAGTGCAGGGCAACTAATTCTAAAAACAGAGCAGTGAAAACTCTGGGTGTATTGATGTGATCAACCCTCTTGTTGCAGCTGCCCACATTGGGGTCGGGATCAGTGGCCAGGAGGGGATGCAGGCGGTCCTGTCCAGTGACTTCTCCTTCGCGCAGTTCCGCTATCTGCAGCGCCTGCTCTTGGTCCACGGGCGGTGGTCCTACATCCGCATGTGCAAGTTCCTCAAGTACTTCTTCTATAAGAATTTTGCCTTCACCTTGGTGCATTTCTGGTATGGCTTCTTCTCTGGCTTCTCAGCACAGGTAGGTCCGGCTTTGGTTTTGTCAGGGACATGGAGATGGCCAGAGAGCAGCACCTCTCCTGTGAAGACAGGCTGAGGGAGGAGGGCTGGTTCAGCTGGCAGATGAGAAAGTTTCAGTGAGATCTTAGAGCACCTTTCAGTACCTAAAAGTGCTACAAGAGAGCTGTAGAGGAACTCCCTAGCAGGGCCTATTGCAATACGACAAAGGGTAATGATTTTAAACTAAGCTTAGACTGATACAACAAAGAAGTTTTTTGCAATGAAGTTTGTAAAACACTGACAGAAGTTGCCCAGAGAGGTGGTTGATGCCCCCTTCCTGGAAACATTCCAGGCCAGGTTGGATGGGGCTCTGAGCAACCTGACCTAGTTGAAGATGTCTGTACTGATTGCAGAGAAGTTGGTTTAGATGGATTTTACAGCACTCTTCCAGCTAAAACCATTCTATAAATCTATATCTAGCATTTTGAAGCAATGTATATGGAAACATTTTACAAGGAAATAAACTAAGCCATTCCTCCCACCTCACTCAACAAACTCAGGTGTGTCTTCTTCAGCCATATGGGTATAAAGCAGATATTGCTGCCTCCATTGTGCTGCTGCTGGAGGATGGATGCCTGGAGACAGCATATATATATTATAAAATTGTATAATCATTAAGGTTGGAAAAGTCCTCCAAGATCATTGAGTCCAACCATGAACCCAACATTGACTGCCACATTCACCACTAAACCATGTCCCCCAGTGCCACATGCACATGTTTTTTAAACACTGACTACCCTTTCAATGAAGAATTTTTTCCTAATATTCAATCTAAACCTTCTCTGGCATTATGAAGCACATACGTCACTTGCAGGATTTTCAAAAGTATTCAAAGTGATTACAACCATCAGCTGATGACACAGATTAGAGTTTGGTGCAGATCTTCTAAGATCTATGCTTGTGCTGTTAGCATATTTGGAGCAAGCAGTTTAACCCTGAGATGCCTGTGGGCATCAGGAGCTTGCAAGAGGAACACATCTAGATTGAAAAAACTGGTGTTGATTCATGGCAAACCAGCCTCCAACTAAACACAGATGTGGGGAGTGCAGATATCCAGTGACTGGGGGTACAGGGTGGTGCAGAAAGATCCTGCTCTGGCTACAGCCAGCAATGGGTGCTGAGCAAACTGGGCTGGCATAATGTGACCCTTCCCCTGTTTAGAGATGCTGAGCTTGAATCATCTCCTCCCTTTTGTCTCAGTAACATCTCAAACCAAAGTGTTGCAGCAAGTAATTGCATATACTTTCAAAGAAATGGAAAACACAGCTTTTTGCTAACTTCATTTGCTTTGTTTTTGTTGTTTTTTTTCCCCCCAGACTGTCTATGATGAGTGGTTCATTACACTTTACAATTTGGTATACACCTCTCTCCCAGTGCTAGGAATGAGTCTCTTTGATCAGGTACTGTTTCTGTCATCACTTTGGGGATTTTATTCATAGGGGTTTTGTCTCCAGGAGCTTTGAGCTGGTTCCATGAAGCAAAAGCAGCTGACCTTTTGACTGCACACTGTGGTAACTCCTGAAATAATATCCTAACAATGAGAACAAGAAAAGGATGCACCAGAGAGAAGGTGTATTCCCTTCTAGTCATATGATTTGGGTTTAGGTAGTCCTGTGAGGAACAGGGAGTTGAGATAAATATGATTACACTGATTTGGCATGTAGGTTTCAGTGTGTGATGAGATTTTTGGGTTGGGCTGCTGCTTACAGCATCATCTGCCATTGCAACCCTATCCTGGAGCAGTCATACCCTATCACCTGTGTTTCTGAAGCCTGGCAAATGACTTCTTAATGACCAGACAAAACAATAATTAACTGGGTCTTGAAACCAGATTTTGCAAGTTGAGCCTTTCTAGTGAGTTCTTTCTGCAGTAATTTCACACAAATTTCAACATCACTGTTACTGTTTGGCAAGACAAAGGAGCAATAAAGCTGTTGCTATAGGTATTTTACAAGTTAAATAATAGGAATTTGCTACTTTCCAGTGGTTCAGTGCTCCACTCTGGACACTAAGGGATCCAAGTCATTCAGCCTTGCCTGTGTGGGGAGGTATTTTCTAACCCTTAGCTTCCAGTCAGTTCTCTGGAGAGCAAACCACGCAGTCTGCTTTAGATGAAGTCTATATTCTTTTTTTATCAGCTGTCATTTTT
>VXBB01016378.1:43405-53485 GCA_013399915.1 Illadopsis cleaveri | reverse complement strand
ATAAATATTTCTCTCTCTCCTTTTCTCTCTCTTTTTTTTTTTTTTTTTTTTTTTTTTTTTTTTTTAATGTGAGCTGAAGAATGTAATGTCCCAAGCCATGATATTGCACAGGGCTTATGGTTTATTAAAACCTCATTTCTGTCTCCCTTCTGGGGTTGTGAGCAGTATTTTGTACAAAACAGATGAGGGTAGATTAAGTGCTCCTTCACCATTTTCCACTCCATCCCTGATCTTTGAGCTCTGGGAATATATGAAATGAAGATACTGTATGTAGTTGTAGCTGCCTGATGCTCTTTTCTGTGGTAGCCTCTTCTGCAGCTGGGCCAACCATCAGAACCTTCTGGTTTGCCAGCTCAACTTGGAGTGCTTCAGGTTAATCTTGGTTATGAGGAGTTTTTCTGCTTGCAGTGTCCCTCCCCAATGTACAGGGAGGCTGGCTACCCCCAGTTCTTTCTTGCCTTTTGTAACCTGCAGTCCACTGAACACTTAATTCCCAGTTCTTCACCAAAGCCCTGGATTCATAGCAGGGTGCTTTCTGAGGTTTGCTGGCTCTAGGTCTCAGTTCTTCTGATTCTAGAACACGAAGACTGAGGTTTTGCTACTGATACCTGCTGCTCACCTGAAGCCCACAGTTTTTCTGTCTCCTCTTCTCATTCTTGTGGGTGTTTGCCTGGACTGGAAATTATAGTTTCCACAATTCACATCTCTTGTGCCTGGGGTAAGTGTTTGGTAAGCATATTTGTAGTCCTTAAGCATTGGTGTGGACTCTGCACTTCCACCTGAGTCCTCAGTGGAGCCATGGATGAGCATGTGTCTCAGCCACTCAGCACTGCAGGCTCTTTCAGGGGTCCTTGGCAGAATGAAGATGACACTGAATCATATTTTCAATTAAAGCTTTATTTTCTTAACAGGTTCCTGGTGGCCAGGAAATGTAGAATGGTTTGGTTTGGAAGGGACCTAAAAGATGATGTAGCATTCCTGGTCACTGTGCTTGGAGCACTCCTTGTCAAATGCTGTGCTTTGCAGGGCATCACAGCTCTGGTACCTGCAGTGCCTGGTCCCACAGGGGTCCCTGTGCAACACATCTGGTTTGCACAGACAAATTGGTTTGGAAGACATAATGAAGACTACAATTTTCTAGTGATTCTAAGTTAGTCAGGGTGGTCGGTTTGAAAACTTCTTGAGGAGTTACAGGAGCATCTTGTAGAACTATTGGCATGATAAAACAGCAAGTGGGAGATCATGCTGATAAATGCCACATGCAGTGGTGATCTGTAAACAGTTTCTCCCTGCCTACAATAAGCTTTTTGGAGTCAGTGTGGATTGTTATCTGAGCACATCAGCTAAATGTTCAGCTGTAGCCAAAAAATACTGGAAACAAAATTTGCTGGTATAAATTCTTGTATACCAGATATACATGTTGTGCCTGCATTTTGGGTATCACATACCAGCTGGTCACCCTCTTTCAGAAGGAGTAACATAGACTTGGAAATGATAGAGAAAAGTGGAACGGGGATGATTAAGGGACTGGGATAGCTTCTGTAGAAGAGGGATTAAACAAGAAAAAGTAGATGATACTAGGAAAGAGCAAACATCTGTAATATGGTGTTCAGTAGAGAGAAGTAAAGACTGACCTTAATAAACTTCACTATTTCTCACACCGCAGAGGAAGCGCATCCAGCAAAATAATTTATTAGACAGGAGGCTGAGGAAATCCTTTTTCAACACAGTTGATTTGTAGAACGTGTTGCTACGAGATGGCATGAAGACTGAAAATACACACAGATTCCAAAAGGAACCAGACACCTAAATGGCCGAGATGTGTTTCAGTGTCTATGAAACGTGATGGTCAGTGTGTGACCTCCAGCTCCAGGAGTTCCTGATTGTTGCAGGCTGGAAGAAGGTGTCCTTAGGGGAGATCAGTCTGATTGCACTCAGTGAAATCACTCTGTGATTTTTATGTGCCAGTGCCACCTTGTTAGGGATAGGGCACTAGACCAGAAGAATTTGTGGTGTAACCCACTGAGGTGGTTCTGGTTAGCATTACCACTGCTGGAACAGTGGGGAGAAAATGAACTGATGTGGTTTTGAGCACTTCTGCTCTCACAACTCTCCTGCGGGAGTCACGCATAACTCACCACAGGTTTTCTTATCACTTTTATTAGCAAATCTCGATGGACTTGCAGGAGAAGGAGACTGATGCAGATATCAGTGAACACTGCCCTGCCAGGCAGGTGACATGTTTGGCATTAGCTGTCCAATCCTATCTTTTTTCCCTCTTGTCTTATGATAGAAATATGGTTTATGCCCTGTTGAAACAAAGTCTGGATTCTTAGAGCCTCTTATTCACATAACTGTGGGTGGTGTTGTTATCCATCCAAATGTCTTGTCCTACGGAAAGGGGAAAGAACAGGCTGTTGCAAATTCTACTGTGAATTCCCTTATCCTTTCCAAGTCTTATGTTGCAATTTCCTTCATAGTCTAAATAGCAAAATGTCTCCAGTCTCCCTTCACAGAGAGCTATGAAAGTTTGGAACTGCAAAGCCTTGAACAGTCTATTTGCTGGTAATGAAGTACTCATTTTAGAAGCATTAACAGAAGCCACTGTTACTTGCTGCTCATCCTGTTGAACACTTACCAAATCAGTGTTTCTCGCGGGAGTTTTTTTGTGTTTGTGTCTTTGAGGTTTTTGTTGTTTGGGGTTTTTTGTGTGGTTTGGTTTTGGGTGGTTTTTTGTGGGGTTTTTTTGTTTGTTTGTTTTTGGGGTTTTTTTGGTGGAAGCTGGCTGAGGATATAGCAAAAGCAAAAAGTAGTAATGGACATACTATTTTTTGTCTGCCATTCAGTTCACTGTGAGAGGATTTTTCACTGGTTAAGCCTGATCATCATATCACAGTGAGATTTGGGGAACACTGGACTCAGAATCCAGTCATAATTTTACTTCTGTCTTGTTCCTTGAACTCATAAACATTAGAATGTTTGTGCCTTTTTCAGTGGGACGGATAAAGAGTTTTAAGGCCAATTCCCTGCTTCCCTGCTTCTTTCTACAGAGAAGAAAAAAAGTCTTCTGGCAGCCTCAAGCTGTTTTTAAACGAGACAAATGCCCATGGTGCCTGTCTGCCAGAGACCCCAGCCCCTACAGCGAGTCTCTTTTTAGCACACTTCTCCATGCAGCTATATCTGGCTCCAGTTTTTTGCTCGGGGAACGTGACCTCATCGTTGTTTTGGTATTTCCAGTGATTCAGCCTGGTCCGGGGCAGGGAGGAGTCATTCCTGCTGCAGGCTGACAGGGTGTTTGTGCGTTTCTGGAATTCCAGAGCAGTGCAGTCTCAGCCCTTCCGCTGCCTTGACAGCTCGGCTGAGGCTGGGCTGGTGCACAGCATTCCTGCCTGGCAAATGGCCTGGGCACAGCTGGTAGAGGGATTGATGCTCCTGCTTTTGGGGGTAATGGGGATCCCTGTCTTTGCAGAGTACCTGCTGTGGTGAGGGTGAAGAAAGCAGCAAGTGGTAGCTTGTATGTCGAGGGAAGCCACAAGGAGTCTCTACTGTATGGGTGTGAAAAGAGTCCCACAGATTGCTCATTTGTGTTTACAGGCTGCCAGCATCCCGTGACGCAGTTAACTTTGCAACATCCACAGCAGCTTGGTAAGTGTTACGGTCCTTGTTTTTCAGGGGGGGAAACTGAGGCACCGAGCAGGGAAGTGGTCTTCTTGAGGTTTTACACCGCTGAGCTGGAGGTCCCCTGCATCCTTACAGACCATGGTTGCTTGAGAACCACACAAACTCCTTGTTCTTCGTTGCCAGTTTCACCCAGAGGTCATTGGTATGAGCTATATGCCTGCCTGACACAGGGCTTATAGGCCGTGCCTGCTGTGCTATGAAATGTCCTGAAACAGCTCCTTCCCTGCCTTTCCCTAAGATCTCCCAAGGCTTGTTTAATGGGCGGTGGTTGAAACCTGGAAACCTCTCCTCTGCTGCTGGTTCTAGTTGAAGGTAGAGTGGAGAAAAAGACCCAGAACTCTTTGCCACCTTGCTTCTTAACTGTGAAATGAGCTCAGTTGGTTAGAGCATGATGCTAATAATGCCAAGGTTGTGGGTTTGACCCCCGAATGGGACATTCACTTTAGGGTTGGACTTGATGGTCCTTTTGGGTCCCTTTCAATTCAGAATAGTCTGTAATGCCAACCTAGTCCCTATCCTCCATGTTCCACATTTGCTGTAAGTCCGGCTGCAGTACAGCTTGTAAAGTACCCTGAGATGGCAGGGAAAGAAGAATGCTGGCAGGAGATA
This sequence comes from Illadopsis cleaveri, assembly GCA_013399915.1. Taxonomy (NCBI): domain Eukaryota; kingdom Metazoa; phylum Chordata; class Aves; order Passeriformes; family Timaliidae; genus Illadopsis; species Illadopsis cleaveri. The sequence goes on along the minus strand of VXBB01016378.1, from coordinate 49,195 downwards.
CCAAAGACATTGAACTGGGGAGAGGGGGTAAGTGTCAAAGATGTGGAGACCTGGAGCCTGGGGAGAGGGCCTGGACAACAGGAGTGGGTCCGAGCAGGTGAATGGAGCAATGCTCCATCAGCCTTTCTCCCTGGCATGGTGGGTTGCTGTGGCACTCTGTACCAGAGAAGACGTGGGGGCTGGTGATGTCCTATCTGGGTGCAAGGATGGGAAGTTGGATTGCATTACTGCTACCACGTACTGCATATGGAGCTTAAGAGCCGATGGAGAATGTGAAGTTTGGGGGGACAGGTCTCCCTTTGCTAATGGTCTCTTCACCTCATGGCCTCCCCTGGCAGGCAGCTGCCCTCCCACCCCCTGTCCAAGCAGGCAGGCCGTGAACGTGAACCCATCCCGCACAGCCCTGCCACGCTCTCCCTGCTTTCTGTGCCTGCTGTAAATGACTCTCTGTAACATGAGCTGCATTTCTGCCATAGCCCTCTCCTGTGCGCATCTGTATTTACACTGGGGCTTTCATTAGCAATCTGGCCCTCACCCTCGCTCCTCTCTCCTGCCCACATGCTCCCTGAGTGAGACCCTGGCACCGCTGTGCCTGACGCGGGGCAGGTGGCTGGCAGCAGGAGGAATTCCTTAGCCAGCTCCTGTCTGGAAGAAGTGCCTTGTCATCTTGCCTGTTGCCCGCCATCCTGCATCCACAGGGGAGCAGCCGGCGGAGACTCCCTGCGGCACTGCTCGCTGATCCCTGAGCTGGCACGAGGACGAGCTGGTTTTGCTTTGGATTATCGCTGGCTCTGCATGCTGTGCTCCTCCTGTGGCTCTCATGCCAGTGCTGCTGCACTCGGCTTCCAGCTGCAGTGAGCTGAGCCCATGTCCTGGGGTGGTTGCATCTGGCAAGGTAGGAGCTGATCCCTTCTGTTTGTTCTGCTAAAAGTAATGTGACCAGTCCTGCCCCTGCCTTTACAGCATGTGTCAGTTAGTGGGTTTATTTTGCTTTGTTCTGTAGCTCTGATAGACAGCCAGTATGCTGCTCAGGCTGTTACCTCTCTTGCAGGGAAAGAAGATGTGTATATACATTTTATTTTTACCTACATACTGGAAAAATCAAAGTTTGTGTCCTTTTCTGCTTCAAGATGGAGTCTTCTCTTCTCTGTTTCGTCAGTTCTCATGCAGCATCGTGTGCATGTTCTTCAGGTCACGTCACCTGCTTCTCCAGGAGATGTGAGAGTGGAGAGCAGTCTGACGTGTCTTTGGAGAAAGGGGGCAGAAGGAGAAACTCACAGAAGACAAAAATCAAGGAAGTTCAGTAGGCTCGGAAGTGGCTTTAGAGATGTTATTTTAAACCGAGAAACTCAGACAAGGGAAGAGCCTCTTTTCCTTGGACAGTTTCAAAAGGGTGGTTTGCTTTTGATTATTTTTGTTCTTCAGTGCTTTAGGGCACACTGTTTTGATATGGAAAGGCCTGAGGCTGCTGCTGTCCCTAGGGATAAAGGACAGTCAGCCTTGTTAGTCTGGTGCCTCCTTTCCAGTCAGTCTTGATGACAGCAGTGCTTCACTACCCCCACCACTGCACACCTTTGCTGCTGCCACATGGGGAAAAGAGGTGATGAGCAAGAAACCCAATCCCTGCTTGATTTCCCTGCAGCAGGCAAGGAGAGACAAAATAGGAAGGCATCAGCATTTTCTGTGTTTAGGCATAACTGTTCTGTTTTTAGTCCACAGCAGCTGGGATGTGTGCTCAGCCATCCATCTTCCCTGAGCCTAATGTACCTGGGTTTCCCTCCCATATGGACAAGAGTCTGTCTCCTCAGCAGGATAGACAGGGATACCAGGCCTCCNACCGCTATATCCCTGCAAGGAGGATTAAAGGGGTGCTGTAGCTTTCCCCAGCATATCCTGCGGTGCTGCCAGTGGGTGTATAAATAGTGCCCACAGTGTACTATTTTGGTGACAAGCTCTTCCCAGGATTCATCCAAAGAGTTATGTGAGCAAGTGTTAAAAATAACACCAAGCCCTGCCCAAGTGCTGGCGTCGTTTCAGCCAAAGTGTTGGGAATCTTCCATGGAGAGCAGTGTTGGACCCTTGGTGGGGGGCAGCAGGAGGGGGCCCGGAACACCTTCCTGTATTTTCCTCCTCTTGCTGTCCTGCTGACTGCAGAGGACAGTGACCCTCAGCTTCAGCAGATGTTCTGGTCACCAAGAAGGTGTGAGACTTTCACTTCTAATTAATTTATTTGCCACTGGCTTTCCCTGTGTGTTCTGAGTATTATTGCTGTGTCTAATGAGAGGTACAGGAAATTTAATCTAGCTTTGATCTAGCCTGCTGCCAGGTCCCTGCTGGTGGCCAGAGCTTGCTGCCTCATTGGAAAGTCTTGGGCTGTAGAATCGGATATGGAGGCATTCTGGTTCTGGGTTAGGTTTATCCTGAGGACTGGTAGCTGTGGATTAGTTTAACTGTGGAAAGGATATTAAATGTGTGTTGCATTATGGTGTAGCTCTGGACATTATTGGCATCCATATAAACACAAATGTTATCCCAAAATTCTGCTCTTTTCATTATGTAGTTGGAGTCTATAACTGAGAGCTGGACCACACAGCAGAGAGATCTGGGGAGCCATGCTCCTTGAGCTGTGCAGCCAGTGCAGGATGCAGCATCCCACTGTGAAGCTGGAGTTGTGGTTTGTTCCCCTCAGGCTGGGTTTTGCTTGTTGTTGGTCATATTCTATGCTGCTTATGCAATTCAGCTACTATCATGCTGCAGCAGCATCATGCTGTGGGCTGAAAAGCAGGAGACCTTGCTGGAAAGCAGCAGACCTCACTCAGTCCTCATGCTCAGTGTGCAAAGCCCAGAGCTCACAAAAAGGTTTCTTGAGGGGCTCATGCTCGAAGAAGCCTTGTCTGAAGAAAGAGTTAATGCATCTTGCAGATGGATGATGTGGCTCCACTCTGGCCTGGTCTCATATGGGATGTAGAAGCCCCTGTGGGAGTAGAGCTTCCCTTGCTTAATTACACAGCTTAATACACAAAGCCTTACACACAGGAGAAGAGAAGGAGGTGAGATGTCCTCTAGATGCAAACACAGGGGCAGAGCTGGGGCTCACGTTTGCTCTGAGTTGACAGCAGCAGTATCATGGACAGAGGTGCACCTCTTTCAAATGCTGGAATTCAGGATGACAGCATAAATCCCCATTATAGTTACTTGCCCCCTGTGTTTGCATCCCGAGATACATCAGTTCCAGTTTCTGGCTTTGTAGAGGAAGGGCTGGATAGTTACAGCTGGACTTGATGATCTAGAGAATCAACCTAAATGATAACTGTGGTTCTCTAGTCTTTGAGCACTTTCAGAAGGGCTGCATTTATTTTAAGCTGGAAGAGAAGGTTGCTGTGAAAGCAGCAGGCATGTGAAAATTGCTAAAAAAGGTTACAAATGCTGTTGGACACTCTATGCTTCACCTCTTCTGATATGGGATTACTAATTCTGGCAGATGTTCCCAGGGATGAAGCGCAGGTTTTGTTTGAACATCATGACCAAGCATTTTCCCTGGCTGTTGCATTGAGAACAAATGAGAGAGCAGAGCAGATACTTGGCTTCTGGCTTGGACTTCTATATCTCCAGTGCTCCACCATTCTTGCCCTCTCACCTTTTGGTTGGTCTTCTCTTTTCCAGGCTGTGTTGAGAACCACAGGCTGGGTGTGTGCACAGGACAGAGTGCTTTCTTAAGCTTGTATTGAAAGCACAGACTTCAGAATTGTCCGGACATGGAAGTACGTCATGGAGATGAAAAGCATGTTTCTGTTTCTCCAAGAACATGCTCTGGGCAATCAGTCCTTCATCAGGGGCTTCCTGCTCCTCATTTATTCTGTTTCTTCCTGCTGCTCCCTCATGTCCAGCCAACAAAGAGCTGTCTGAATCACCATGGTGGCTGCTTATTACTAGGCCTCAACCAAGGCTGTGTGTATCATCGTACATTACAGAACTCCTGAGGGCTCTTTCAGGGCTCTTTCCACCCTGGCATGCACTTGTTCCTCTGACTGGAATGTGTCTGGAGTGTGTGAGGATGTCTCGTTTGTTGTTCTTAAGCACCTCTTCACTGGATGTTTCTTGATAGTTTTCTAATAGTTCTTCTATCTAGAATAGCCTTCTAGACTATTCTCTGGTAGTCTCTGCAGTGCCAGAGCCACACACCAGGGATTCCAGGAATTCCCAAAGTGCCCAGATGTCTCCATGGGGAATGTGTAAAGTGGTCTGCCCAGCTCTTTCACCTGCCTCATGGGAGCCTGAGCCCTGTTTCAGTCTGCCCCACACAATCCAAGCTTGGCAAGTTTGTCAGCCATCTCCTGTGACCTGCTTTGCCTTTGTGGCCTGCCTCACCACTGCTGCCTGGGCTTTGCCTCTGCCAGCTTTTATTTTCTATTTTAAAGAACAGGACAGGATTTCCTCCCACACACAGATCCCCTTTATCCCTATAGCATTTCCTTCACAGGGGGTCTTTCTCCAACCTGAGCAAAATCGTTGCCCACAGCCAACAAATTTCCCATTTCTGGCTCTGTGTACTTGTCTGCATGTGGGATGGCTACCTGTTGTTGGAACACGACTTTTGGAGGAGGTAGACCTTGCACAACTTCCACAGCAGCTGGGAGCTGCCAGTTAAGACTCTTTGTGTTAATTAAATGTACACCGATAAGCACATACAGCCACAGGGTTGCTTAATCATGGGCTGACCTGACATGGAGACCTTGAATACAGCTGACTGATGATCTATGACAGCTTGCCCTGGGAGATGTGGAGATGTTAATAATAACCAGATTTAAAGGATTCTCAGTTGTGACCAACGATCGTCTCAAACAAGACTGAATTCTTGAGGAAAAGGTCTCTTCACTGTGATGGATGAAAGGGGATAAATCCACTGGCTGAAAGCTCACACAAAGCATATTCTGCTTAGGGAAAAGATACATCTGGAGTATGTTTTTAACAGCCAGGTGGATTAGCAGCCGGATCAGCTGGCACAGGATGCTTTTCTACTCTCAGCTGCACCTGTGCATTTGCTGTGTCTTTCCAGGAGTGTGTTTGTGTTTCTCCAGGTCTTCTGCCTCACAGAATAAATTGCTCTCAGCTTTTAATCCTGCATTAGAGGCTTCCTGTTTCTCTGAGTCAAACAGAAGTCACACAACAATAAGACCTCCAAAAGCCGTGTAATAATCACGTCTCCCTGTGCAGGCACGGTGGACTTGGGCTATGCCATTCTTTGGGTTTCTTTATTTAATCTCTGGAAGCTCCCACTGATCAGGACATTACCTGCTGCATCCTTCATTTTAGCAACCCAATCCCTTCCTTCTGTTGATAGTTGCTGATGCCATGAGTTGAGCAAGATGGTAACATAAGCATTTGTTTTTCAGTAAAGTTGGAAAAATATATTGTTTCCAGTTTTTAACAGTAAGGGCCTGTGAAGATTAACAGAGATGCATGCCTCTAAATGAGTAAAGAGCTGAGATATACAAGACCATGGAAAATTTTAAGAAAACCAGTTTACCTCCTGACTGCTCTGCTTTTTTGGTGGAATAGTGAATGGTTAGTTTTATCTGTTATACCTGATGTCTAACCTCCACTCCCCCATGTGGCCCTCAGGGATCCTCTGCTTTTTGAGGATGTGAAGAGCAGCTTGTCCACTTGCTCTTGGCAGCAGCATTTTGTACATTTTGGAACTGCTTTAATGTACCTCCTGGTTTTCTCCTGAGAACTAACCCACTTGCTTTGTAGTTTACTCGTTTCTGTTCTTTTTTCTGTGTTGTCTTC
>VXBB01016378.1:0-41613 GCA_013399915.1 Illadopsis cleaveri | reverse complement strand
TTTTTAGTAATACCCTTTCTGCTTCTTTAGACGAGGTTTTGACTGGTGAGAGTTTATATTCCCAGTCAGTGTAGCATCAATATCTGAGTGTGTGCTTGAAGAAACAGCTTTGTTCTTCGAGCTGAGCTCCTACTTACAACACCCTGAAACCTCAGTCTAGGTCAGTTATGTCCAGGATTTGCTTTAATTCAGAATTTTCTGTGTAGCTTGATGAGACTGGTTTATCAGATTGAGGCTGAGCCTGCAGACATGATTCAGGAGCTGCTCTGCTGTTTGTGTTCTGGTTTCCCTCTGTCTAGAAATATTCAGCTTTTTTTTGTGCTCTTGCTTGGGCAGTACTAAGTATTAGGAGTAGAAGATGGGCACTAAGAGTTGGGTTGTAGGCTCATTTCTGCCTTTCACACAGAATTTCAAGTGATTCACATCTCCCTGTTACCCCAGCCTCCTTTGCAGTACGAACATACTGGAATCCTGGTCTGGAAGGGACTAGAGACAGACAGCTGGCTGTGGGCAGGGTTTGATTTTCCCCTAGATGCCTCAGTAGTGTAGAAGTATGTGGAACTGAGCCCAGCCCTGTGCAAAGCTGTGCCAGCACTAGCCCTATTTGGGAGTTGTGACTTTTTATGGAGCTTGTGAGGGCCTCTGTTCCTGGGCAGTGAAGCATCAATTGCCAGCACGAGGAAGGATTTGACCTCAGTACTGGAAGTTGGGAATTCAGATCCTGATTGGAATGGAGGAACCACCTTGCCCAGTATGATTTTTCTAGTAGTTGGAGATGGTCAGCAAAGAGGGGGAGCAGGACACACAAGTCCTCCATCCTGTCTATTTGTTCTGGGACATTTGCTAGTATTTTGTTTGTTTAATAACCTGAAATTAATCTCTCAAGTGCTTGGCCTACCTCCCTTTAATCTATGTATGGTTCTTCCATTCATAGTACCCTTTGAGAACTACAAGGCAGTAAGCAGACTAGAGGAAGATAACAGGAATGTTGAAAGAGGAACTACTGCTCTGAAGGCAAGTTGTTACTGGAGATCAGCCTCAAAATGGAAGCTGTTCAATACACGAAATAATGCTCTGTGCACCAAAAAGTAAGACTTCAATAGTGGTATTTCCTAAAGACACAAAGCTAAGGAAGCCTCATCAGAGGGTGTTCAGTGTTATTCAGTGGGAAGAGCTGGGATTATTCCTTAATGAAAAGTACAAATGGAACGGGATAGTTCAAAATTGCATGGTTGTGTGCCTGAGAAATGAGCACAAAGTTCAGTCCCATCTGGAAGCTCACTAGGGGAAAGTGACAGTGGGGGAAAACTCTGGGTCTCGGAGTGGTGTACAAGACAAGTGAGCATCTAACATGATGTAGCCATGGAAAAGATATATGTCATCCAATGTGACACATTGGACAAAGCATTTCTAGTAGAGATGGGGAAATCTTAGCATATTAAGGCATGGGAGACCTTGCTTGGAAGACTGTGAACATTTCCAGTCACTCTCTGAAGGCTGTGTGCAAATTGGGTCGGGTCCAGAGAAGGAATATGAGTGTGATCAAAGAAATGGAAGGCCTACCTAATGTGAAGTGATTAGAGAACTCAAATGGTGTGACTTTAAACACAGGCTCGATAAATGCTGACGTTAAAGCTCATTTTTGGAACATGAGTGAAGAAGGGTGAGCTGTGCATGGATAAAGATAAGCTGGAAATTCAGAGAATGTTCTTAAACATCAGAGGACTGAACTTGGGGAATTAATTCTGTTAGAAGACAGCAAGCAACAAGAAATGTCCAACTTTTTTAAAAAAACAGCAACAACTTTCTGTTTTGAAGGCATTTCCTCATTTGGAGGTGTGGCTGCTGCCTAGGGTTGCTAACCCTGAAGAAATCAGTGCTGCTGTTGTGCGCAGTGGGCTCGCTGGGACACAGGGTCATTGTGGTGGGCTGGTGAATTTGGATATTGAGAATGTGTCTCTGACTGGCAAAACCTCACAGACCCCTGTGCCCCTGTCCTCAATTCTCCTTGGAAGGCAGGCTCAGTGTGGATCAGTTAGTGATCCCCCAGGGAAATGTGAGGGCTAAGGGCAGGCATTTCCACTGTGCTAATATATGTTTTTATCAATCTGCTTGAATTTTTGACCCCTCGTTCAAAAGCTCCTGTGTCTATTCCCACTGAACAGAAAAGGTGTCGAGAGTATGTTGGTAACGATCAGCCTGTATTGATCTCTGTGTGTCAGAGAGATGTTGTCTGACCTTGAAGTACAGGACTTGAAGGAATGGGGAATTATTTTAGTTTTCCTTTATGAGAATTTTTATAAAGTTTCATCATCTGCTTTTCTATTGGCTCCTGTTTTCTGTTTCCCCCTTGCTCCAGTTGAGCAGACCCATGTTCTTAGTTCAGCTCTGACCAACATCCCTCTCTCTGGCATTTCCCAAACAGCCTGGATGGTGTTGGTGCTGGCTGGGGTTGCCATGACATTTAGATTTCTGACACAAACAATGGGTAAGCAGGGTGGGAAGACACTGAGCTGTTTTCGCCTTGCTCCTAAGTGGTCCAGCACATGGGAAAGAGTGAAGATGTCCCTGTGGCCATGCTACAAATGTGGCCAGAATGTGTATCCTAGGCATGTTACTGCTGTTACACCTACAGAAGGAACAGGTTTTCTGCCATGGTGGAGAGCTTGCTGTTGCTTGTACTACTTTCTGTTTGCTTGAGAGGCATGGACACACTGAAAGTTATGAGGGATTGTCAAAACACCCACCCTTTAGGAGGAGGTAGCAGACAGCTCCCTTTGCTGGGGTACAGCTGTGAGCTGGAGGCAGCAGCTAGGGCTGCCTGGCAGTTTTGAGGGTGGTCAGGTTGTGCCCCACACCTGATAGTGAGGGGTGATTAAAAACTTGTCCTAGCATAGTGCTTCATGTCAGAACTACAGCTCAGCCAGCTGACTGCAATCTGGAGCTGTTTCCAGATCATGCATCACTGGAGCAGCTTTGCAGCAAATAAGTTGGAGGCTAGGTCAGCTAGTGGGTGATTTTACTGCACAATTGCAGCAAAAGTGGAAAGGGTTCTTCTTGTGCGTGAGCGTGTGCATGACCTTAGCAGCCAATTCTGTGTGATATATGAAGGAAGGAGCCCAATCCCAAGCCCAAAATGTGTTGGGCTTTCTAACACCCAGTTGATCTATTTGTGACCTAGCTGTTGTCAGCAAGAGCTCCAGGTACATGTACAGCTCGTGTCCAGTGTGAGCATAGCACCTGTGGCTCCCCCAAAGTGGTAAGCTTTGCTGAGCCCAGGAGTGGGAGCAGGATGTGCCTCCTTACTGGAATTCACAGGTGGGAGATTGTGTTGTAGATTCAGTTCTGGCAGCCCTGGAACAAGGGTAAGGAGGCAAGAAGGCAAAAATCCTGCCCAACACCTGAGATGCTTGTGGACCGTGAGACTGACATTTCTTGAGAAGGAATTTTCTCCTGCCAAGCTACGTACACAGCAGAGTGCTGGAGTCTGTGGGAAGCACCTATCCCTACCTGCCCAGGTGGAGTTAGATGGGAACCCCTGTTACTGCAGGGGCATGCGTGTCTTGACACCTCCATCTCTCTCACCTTCCTTCCGCAAGGAATACAGTCACCAGCCTGCAGAATCCCTGCTCCCTCCTTGCATCACACTGTGGAATCAGCCATGCTCCACTTCTTGCTCTGACTCATCTCTGTGATCAAATAGAAGTCATCTCTTAGAAGACAGCCTGCAAGAAAGAGCTTTGTTCTTCCTTCTTAGTTCCTGAGATCTTTGCTGCCTGCAAAGCTTTGGGATAGGCCATCAGTTCCCAGCGCTGTTGCTGAGTGAGACAGACTGGGGAGGGAGATGCAGCAAAGAAGTGTGTGCTGCAGAGGGTCAAGGCTATGTGAGTCTGCGATCTGGGGAGCATGCAGAATGTATTTTGGGGAGGAGGGTACAGACATTTGTGTTGGGAACAGACGTGTAAATAGGAGTGTTTCTTCAGGAACCCCTTGTCTGCTTTATTGCTCTGTCTCATTTTAAAGAAAATACCCCCCTGACTGCATCTGCTCTGGTGTGTGTGTCTGTAGACCAGATAGGCATTGCTGTCAGTGAATTGGTTAATGCCAGTGTCCTGTGGCAGGGATAGGGATGAAGGCGAGCACTCAGCCTGCCAGCATTTATACCTCCTGGCGTCAGCGTTGGCAGTGCTTGTGGAGGACTGGGGAGGGCACCGAAATAGTTTCCATTCTCCTCTCTGCTGTGGGAACGAGTCTCCTGGGTAACAAATGCTCCTTGTTCTGCACAGAGCTCCACAGCTGAAACTCTCAGTCTCTTTCCTCGCTGTTGCTCCCTGACTGTCCTGGCTGAAGGGGCCGGAGATGTCTGCTTGAGCCTGCCTTAATTAACACTGACAGTACAATGGGACTGGCCATACGGGGGTCCTGGGGCTGCACATTAATGGGAGCACAGTAAATAGTCTCATTTACAGCAGCTTGGTTGGAGCAGAGCCTGCCAGGACTGGCCTTCTGCTTGCTGTAATGGCCAGGCATGGAGGTAGGACCCTCACTCCTGCATCCTCCTGGGGGCTTGTCCCTGCCACTTGAACAGGACCAGCTGGTGAAGTGGGTCCTGAGCATCCCAGGAAACACCGGCTGTGAGCTGGGGAGCATAAAGTGCCACTGATAGGACCAATACATTGGCTTCTTGGGAGGGACCTGTGGGACCTGTGGAGCCTGACCTCTGGGACTGGTGGAGGGATCATTCACTGTGGTCTAGAGGTGAGTGGCAGAGCTGTGTCTGTGATGCTGGCTCCAGTGCATTGCAAAGAGTCTGCACAGCCTATAGCCCAATGCCCTTTCTCTGTTCCCAGTGGAATGGTGTCTTTGCGCTGGGGGGAGTCCTAGACTCCTGCCTCTGAAGTCCTTGGTAGGAACTACCCCCAGCCCCACAGTTTTCTGTCAGAAGTCTGATTTAAGTGTTACTTGAAGAGATATTTTAAAAGTTTGTAGTGTTCTTGGATCTGAGAAAATTGGCAGCCACTTCCAGTAATAAGTCTAACATTTTTCTGTCACTGCTTTTTATGTTGACCTCTTCAGAGGCAGAAGCTTCTGTAAAATGTTATATTGTCTGGGTTGTTGTATTTGTGTTACTTGTTTGCTGCTTTGGGTACATCATGGCATAAAGTAAAAAGTATTCAGCCATGTGGCTGTTCTTAATTTCTTAGAATTTTGTGTCCGTGTGACAATTTTAGCTCTTCTCTGCCTTGCTCTGATCTGCTCACTTCCCACAGAGCCTCAGTTTAGGAGGTTGGGGCTGACAGGTTTTGCCTTTTCCATTGTGAATGCTCCAATTTCTGAGCTGTGCTTGGCTCTACACAGGGCTGTAGGTGCAGGGCTGGATGAGAAAAGACCACTGGTGCAGTAATGTGAGGATTACTCACAGGATAACTGGGTGCTGCTCCAGTGCTAGAACATCTGCCCTGGCACAGCACAGGCCAGAGCACAGCTGAGCTTCTGGGGTGTATGGTTATGCCCTAACGTGTAGAAAAGTAGAAGTAGCCACATTTGTCCTTTGCACAGCTACTGTGACCTGTCAGGAGCTGCACAACTCTGCCTCTGGAGCAAGTTCCATCACTCCTTCTCACCAGCTGCCTCTGGTGAAAAGAGATATGGAAAAATCCTTCCAGATAGCAAGAGAGCCTGAGCTTTGCAGGTGGTGACCCCCTGTTTCAGGTAGGAGGATCTGCTGTGTGTTGCTTTGCTGAGATGCTGGGATCTAGTGCAGGTCATGGGCCCCACTTTAATCACACACTGCAGCTAAGAGTTGGTGTGATCTTGATTTGAGGTCCCCTGTGAGAGCAGGTACTGCAGACATCCTGCCCCTGCCAGGTGAGTTCAGCTCTGTGGGAAGTGCTGGTGGTTGTGTCTTGCTCTGGAGGTGGGTGCATTTCAGGGATGCTGTATAGATACTATTGATGAAGCTGTCTAGGGCAAGGCATTACAGAAATTTAAAGAAGCTTCAGGAAGCTTCTTGCAGTCTGCCCATTCTCCTCCTCCTCCTATGCATTGCTTTGCAGACTGCCATTTTATCTCCAAGGGTTCTGGCTGCCATTATCAAGAGTAGGAACACTCCAGTCCCTTTTGCTTTCCTTTGCAAAGGCAGTGTGAAGAGATCAGGCAGCCTAAAAGCACACAACATCTGAAATCCAGTCTCATCGTGGAATAGGACGCCGCAGCTCTATTTTATGGCACAGGCTTTGATCTTTTTATTTCTCCTCATGCTGCCTTCCCGATTTTTCAGTTTGCATAAGAATCAATCCTCCATCATCCCCTCCTTTTCTGCTCCCTCCCATCCCCTGCCTTGTCTGAGGTTCCACAGGGACTGACTGTGAGCTGAAGCGGTGGTGCTGTGGGCATGCTTGCTCCTTCACACGCAGCAACGTCACAGCAGCAGCAGCAGCAGGAGCATCGGAGATGTGATTGCGCAGACCCTCTGCATTGGCAGGGATGCAGCTGTGAAGAAAAAAAAATCAGAAAAAAGAATTGACTCTGTGTTTCCCACAGCATCCTGGTGAGAGAGTACGGAGCCTTCTGGAATCTGAGCGCTCAGGAGTGCCAGAGCAGTGTGTTCACTGACAGGCGGCGGGGAACGAAGGATCTGTGGAAAGGTGAGATGGACGAATTACCGGGGTGGGTGTCGGTCGTGCTGTTGGTTTTCAGGCCGCTCGGCGGCTGGTTTGTTTTTGTGGAGGATGCCAGCTAGCTGATGAAGCTTAAGGATTTTCGGGTTGCTTTGTTTCTTCAGCGGCTGCATTGCTTTGGAGCTGGCTGTGGCTGTCATGGGCGTGAGCGAGCGAGGAGGCTGTGGCTGCTGCGCAGAGTGTGTGTTTGTCCATTGTAGCTGTGAAATAGCGGTTGTCATGTCCGGGGCTGGCTGTGCAGGGGCGAGTGCTGCTTCGCCCTGGTAGTGCCTCCGCACAGCTCTCCATTGTGCCTGCCGTGACAGCCGAGCCCACACGGATTGTTGTGGTCCTGGCAGCTACCATGGTCTCCGTGCATCCCTGGCGATGATGCTGCTGTGCAGCTCAAAAGCTGTTTTGACAGACAGCGCTTCCATGAAAAACCAGAGACAAAAGGCTCAGACAGAGAAAAGGTTGCTGTCACTGTGGCTTTTGCCTTCTTTTTTTGGCTTTTTTTTTCTTTCCTTCTTTTCTCCTCCCCTAAATACTGGTAAATCATTTGGTCAAAAGGCATTAAGGTAAATATAATGACATGTAAAACCCTGTCCTTCTGCTAAGTGATGATACACGGGCACTGTGCAGACTGGAGTCCTTTGTGTTGCCAGGGTGTGTCTGTGCTGGTGGTGTAAATGGATGCTTTCTCCCTGCCTCTTTTCACAGATGAGATGAGAAAGGTTATCTAGGAGTGGAGGAATTATTGCTTTTAATTACTGAAATGAGGGGTCCAGGCTGGGTACCAGTTACTGGAGCTTAATTACATGGTTTTGTTATAGCTAAATCCCTCTTTTCCCTCCCCGCTTTCCTTCTTCTTCCTCCCTCCCCCACCCTCTGCACAAATCCTTCCATTAAATTGCCTCTGCAAATAGGAGAAGGGCTTGAACAAAGACAAAGATGTATGTGGGATAGGGATATAGATGCTGGATGGGCAATGTTCAGCATGACAGTAAGAACAATGAAGCAAAAGTATAAAAGAATGAGATTTTGGTATATGTGTTAAAGTGACGTGGCTGTAGGGGAATGTGCAAATGGGAATGTCACAACAAAAGGAGATAATCGAATAGCAGATTCAGTCTTTTGGAGTTACGGAAAATGCTGAGCGTGTGGGGTTGCAATTGCAGGATTTTGGGAGGATGGGAAGTAAATGGGAGTCACAGAGTAATATATCATACAAGATGTGGATTGATGGGTGTCATAAAGGTGTACTAGAGTACAAGGGGAATAGAAGTCTGCATTTTTATCTTCACACACCTGCAGGCTTTTATACCAGTGTTGCTAAAGAGTGAGCTTGGCAGGTCTTACCTATTCACAAAATTTTTTTCCCATTTGCCAGTGACCCAAGAATAATTCAGAAAAAGCTTTTAGGCCTGTAAATATCAACAGGATGACAGGAAAAATGTAGATAAAATGGTAGATGTTTTGCAGAGCTGCAGAGGAACCATGGAAAGAAGAGGCAGATGAGAGGCATTGCAGAGCTGGGGGAGCAGGAGGTTTGGGTCAGAGACCAGTGAGAGAGTGCACAGAGGGGAAATTCAGGGTTGTCATTGTCAGGGAATGCAAATGCGTTGTTTCTGTTGTCGTTCTCCAGCCTCTCACTGTGTTCCCCGAGACACTCAGTGCTGTGTGCAACCCTGCGGGGTTTGTGGGGGTGGGGGTGATCCTCAGCACAGCCTTTTCTGCAGTAGTTCTCCGGAGGAACCATTTTGCTGCTGCAGGTTCTCATTTGGTTGCTCGCTCTCCATCTCTATGGAATGACAAGGCTTCACAGCCTTTATACCTGGTATGAAGGCAAACCCAGAGTTTCAGTGCAGGGTGCCAGGTGAGAAGGAGAGGGCTTCCAGCAAAATCTCAAAGTGGCATGTTGCCTTCTTGCAGATCGATGACAATGTCCTGGAAGCACCATAAGGCTTCCTGAACTGCACCTCCTTCTCACCCCTGTCTTGCTCTTGGACCCGGGAGAACCTCTGTGTGGTTCCCAGAATCCACCCCTTTCAGGCTGATGGAAGCAGGGAGTGGGATGTTTCCTGCAGGTGTGCACCAGACTGGGTTTGTGGTGCTGCTGCAGAGCAGGTTCCTATGGGAGATTGGTGGTGGATAACAGCAGCATGACTGTGTGCAGCACATCATGGGCTGGAGGACAGGATATGCAACAGAATGTACAGGACACGCATGCCTGTATCAGCATGTGGAAGAAAACTCATGTATATATGGTTTGTGGGTAAAGGAATAAAAAGAAGGTGATGCAGCCTCCTTCTCTGTGTGGGGTGGGAATGTACCCAGGGCATACAGGCTGTGCCTGGCTAGTAGGAACCACTCTTACAAGAGCATCTGTTAAGCAGTGAGAGTGCACAGATAATCTCTGCCTTGAGACGTTTGAAAGATGGACAAGAGGTTCTGGTGACTGGAGCTGACTGAAATCATCCACAGGAGTGTGTCTTCCTCACTGCATCGATGCAGATGATGGAGATTAAGTGCAGCTGGATTTCTAGATATGAGGAACCTGGACCTGCATTGCAGAAAGTGCAGGTGGCCCAGGAGAATATGCTGTGAACTCAGGAATAGCCTGCCCACAGCTCCACTACTGTCTGTCAGGTCTCTGAGGCTGTGAGAGGAAACAAAGAACAAATTTTTAGTCCCAGACATATTCATTTTCTTCCAGTTCCTGGTGAGTCAAGATCTCACTCTGGTGTGGGTCCTGATACTCAGACAATACTTTTGCAACCCCTTGTTGTGCTTTGCCTTGTTTTTAATTTATTTCCCTGTCTTATTTTTCTTTTCTAGTATTTTCTGAAAGACTTATGTGATAGTAAGGGCAGGTTGTTAAATCTCACATGGGTCACTTTCCCTGCCCTTGCAGAACAGCTACAGATTTTTACCTTTAATATTTGTCAGCCACATGGTTTCACCTTCTTCCTGTCTTTTCTAATGGGTATTTTTATCAATAGTGCAATTGCCAGCTGTGATCAGCCAGCTACTCTTTCATTGTTTGGGGATCAAGAATATCTTGTCCTTCTGACTTAAGTGTTTTCATCTTCTTGAATTTGTTTCCACTCAAAAGCTTATTTCCTTTTCTGCACCTTCTTCCCCCTGTATTATCTAACCTGTCATTGCTGCAGGTTCAATATTCATCTTGCCAAAACAGCTCTAAAGGTGCTGTGCTTCTTACCTCTAATGTCCTTCTTGGTGTGGTTACTCATTCAGGTTGATCAGGAGCCTTTCTCTTCTAATCTCATCATCTTTCTTCATGAGTTCAGGTTTTGGGGTTTTTTTTTTAACTTAAATTCAAAGTATTTTCTGCAGTACTTCTCCAAGATGTTTGTTCTTGTTGGCATTATAGCTGTTTACCCTGACGCGCCAGAGATCTGCTCTTTAATAATTAAAAAGGTTTCATTAGATCTCTGTTTGCTTTTTACCATTCTGTTTAATATAAACTGGGTCAGCTTGAGATCTTAAATCCAAAGGCACTTCTCTACCATGGGTGTTGGGTGAAAACTCATCTTAGTAGCCATGGTTCTGATAGTTGAACCCAAAAAAAGTAAATCCAAAGTAAGACGTGGAGATCTCTGCAGGTGGTTGAGACATGAAGGCTTGGAGGTGGAGGTACCTTCCTATCAGCTGTGGAATCAAGGCCCATACTGGACAAGATTTTGTCCTCATCCTTGAGGAAACCATTGAAATCTGACTGGTAGTGGAAAACCTCACTTGCTTTCTACCCCTGCTGCTTCGTGGGCAATGTTCTGATGTGGATAAAGTGCTTCTGGCTGTCCAGTCCATAAGCCCAAAAGAGCCAGAAGCCCACCAACACATTCCAGGTGTGTGAGAGGCTGCGGGATAATGCTTGAAGAAGCTGAGGGAGCTTGGCTGGCAGGGGGTGAAATCCGTAGCTATGATCAGTGACAGCTGTATTGGTAACAAGCCTTAGCAGGGATTTGCCGTTATTATTATTACCTGCCAGGCAGGTTCCCTGCATGACCTCACACTCTTCTCTAAGTTGGTTACTCTCCAATAAGAAAGAAATGGGCTGTCAAAATACCTCTGGTCTCTGATTCTGCTCCAGTTTCTCTCTTGATGAAAATGATTTTAATACTCATTTTCTGAAAAAAGTGGGCCAAAGCCAGAACGTACCTGTTAAGATGAGCACAAAAGCAGGCTGGTCCACAAGCTCTTTCTCCCCTCACCACAGCTGTGTTGCAGCCTCAGGATCATGTAGACAATATTTTTTTCTTACCCCTCAGACACATCCAAGTGCTTTTCACTGGGCAAGGCTGACGGTTGCTAAATTTACAGATAGTGGGATAAAAAAACCAAACAAAACCCTCTGTGTTTGTTATTTGCTGTAAATGGGATGGAGGTGGAAGGAGAGCTGTAATGTAGGTGAGTGGCCATAATGTGGCCAATGGCAACTTCTCATTCAGGCTTGAGTTCTGAGTTTGGACTCTTGGAAGAGAGACCATGTGTTGGTCTTTGGGCAGTGCTGTGGGGCTGGCAGTAGCTTTGAGTGATAAATAATCAATATTTGAGTGATGTTAGGAAAGCTTTGTACTGACCCTTGGCAAGTGGTAGGAAACTGGCCTTGCCACCAAACTGCCACTCTCTGCTCCAACACAAAATGCTCTCTGGAAGCAGAGAACAAGTGTCATTGTCCTGTCATGCTTTTGGGGACAATGTCAGAGATATTTCAGAGTGTATGGATGCTAGCAGTTCCTTTTGGGAAGAGGGGAGTTATAGGGGAAAAGTATTTAATTAGAGCCTGTATGGAAAACCCTGGTAAATAGATTTTCACCTAATACTTGCCTCAGATCCACTGTTACCTCAGACTAGAGTCCTTGTTCCCTACCCAATTATACTAATCTCATCAGTTTGACTCCAGAATCTCACCTTATTTATAAACTCACAGTAGCTGCCATTGCTTCTGGAAGAGCATGCCCTAAATGCTTTCAGTGGGCTCATTCTTCTCTGTTATGGTCTGCTTGCACTGGTGCAGGACCAGCCACACAGCTACTTTGCCTCCTTTTGCCTATAGGCCCAATTCACCTGGGTTGTTTAACAAGATAACTTCTTTTGGTCCCTCTCTGGGGTTCCCATGACAAAGAGCAGGGATGTGTGCCTCAGACTTCATTGTCATGTGTAAGCTCCTGTGTAAGCTCAGATACCATAGCTGTACTCCCAGATGCCCTTCTTAGCAGGAAGAATGACCTGTCTTGATTATTGTGCTAGTGCAATTTTCTGCTCTTAGCAGGCAGGTTCATTACAGTGTTTGGTTACATGGCATTTTTCCCTGTAGTTCCACCCTCAAACCTTTTCCAATAACTCAGGTGGCAGAATGATAACCCCACACAAGGAGAAGATCCAGTGGAAGGAGTAAATATTTCATATCTGTGGTCCCAAGATGCTGTTGGCCCACACAGTGTATCTTCCTTGGCTTTGCCTAATTCATTCTGATGATGGATACCTGGAGTGACATGTCTGCCTGGAGTTAGGCTTCCTCTGGTCGACCTCTCCTTCACCACTTGCTCTCATGTGAGTTGCTCTAGTGGCTTCTAAGGGGTTTCTTGCAAAGTGTATCTTACCCTGAGCAGTGATTGTAGCTCCCTTAAGGAAACCAACAAGAGGATTTCAGCATGCCTCTGCACCTAACCATCCCCTACTGGCAACAAACTGTTCTCACTTGTTCACAGTCAGTGGCACCTAACTTGCCCTGCTGCTGGGATTTGTCCTCCCACTGCAGGTTGTAGTGCTTGGAATGGTGTTGAGAACATTGTCCTTACCCAGATGTCTCCTCTTGCCTTCAGCTCCTTGTCATATGCCTCATTTTCATTTCCATAGGTACTTGCTGTTTATAATTACTGTCTTTATAAAGCACTCTGAAGATGGTGACTCCTTATTACAGTAAGCCTGGAAGCCTGTTTGTTCCCATGTGCTCCTCAGAGTGGCTGGTTTTGGTGGAGCACTGGGTCAGAGGAGCATGGAACACAGGGTGACCTTAGGCATCCGTGGCCCTGGTTGGGAAGGTCAGCCAGTCCATAGCACAATAGGAGAGGAGGAGAGGGGAAACTGCTGGAAAACAGGTGTGTCCTGGCACTGACAGGCAATGGCATGGGGGTGGTTAATACACAAAGGTGGCAATGTTCCAGCCGCAGCCATTCAATTTAAACTTGGCTGTATCTGGTTGAGACACCAGGAGTCAATTTTGATCCACCGGGGTTTCTGTAATCCGTGGTTTTCTTGGTGGCTTTGTAAAAGTTTCAGAGACTGCACAGAATATTTCTGTCTCCAGAGCCCTGACCTCTCCCAGGCTTTGTGCTGGCGACATGATTTGGTATCCCAAGGTAGAGAAACACCCTAGACTGAACTGATGCTTTTTGTAATTGTCTCAGAGGCACTGAGGAGTGATTCTGCTCTGTACCAGGGCACGTTCCAACAGCCAGGATTTTGGTCCAGTGCCTTGTTTCTGCTTTACCCTTGGCATGAGTTGAGGTTGAAAAGAAATACCACAACAACCTCTTTGCCTGCAAATCAAAATGAAAGGGGAATCTTCTTTCAGTGGTGCAGGCCACTGGACCTCACTGCTTTAGTGAGGCAAATTCACTGTGGAGAAATATCCCTCAGCCCAGACCCTAGTAAGGCTTCAAGGATCCTTTTATCTCTTGGGGGTCCTCAAAGAGAAATTGCTTGTTGACATGCTGAGAATTTATCCAGCCTGAGAGAGCAAACTCCAGAACCCACACTTCAGAGATGAGGGATAAGAAACTCCTTTCCTCAGAAAACAGGTATGTTCAAAAAAATGCCCTGATATCTCCTAGGCTAGTCTTGTTGCAAACCTTAAAATTTTTTAGCTTGATGCTAAGTTACATAAGTGTGTGTAAGAGAAGATAGTCACAAAGTACATTTTGTCAGATTCCAAATGATTAAACTGATTAAATGCACTTAAACTGATGTCATTAAACTGCAAAAACTAGCTGATTGTTACCCGGGTCATAAGGGAGGTTACCTGGCAGGCATGTATATATGGATGTAAGGTACATAAGAAATGGATTGGAAAATTATTTTACAGCTTCTAATCCCACTGCTAATTGGAAAACTGTGTGAAATTAGTCACTCTAGCTCAGAAGCATGAATGCATAACTGGAGGGAATTGAGAAACTGCCTAGGAAACTGAAAAAGTCCCTGGGAAATATTCCTAAGAGGAGAGATTGAAAAAATGGAAGTTTCTTGAGGTAAATGGGAAACTGTAGGGTTTGTGATATGAAATAACAATCAATCTAGAGAAAGAAAATAATGATTTATGAGGTGCCCTGATTGTAACATGAATGCACTCCAGGAAATTAAGGAGGATTATTTGAAACTGATAATATGAATACTTTTCACATACTGTGATTAATTAGTCCGTGAATCTTGCTTTCAAACTTCAAAGCCCAGCAGTATTCCCAAATGGCTTGGCATTCTTGTGAATAAGACTACCCAGTGTATTTATAGTAAGTGTTCAGAAGTTGCAGAGTTTTAAAACCTTGTGGTTTTGTTAAGGCCCATCTCAGTGCAAGGGCTTAACACTGGCAAACGTTTGTCTCAGCTACATCTTCTCGGAGACTAACGGTCCAGAAAAGATGCTACAGCTTCAAGAAAGAAGATGTTCAAGTATGAACGTGTCCTATCTGCAAAGATATGTGAGGCTGCAGTCTTAAGAATCAGTTTTCTCAAACATCCTTGAAGTGATTAAAAGCAGACTGCTCACAGAGCCATAGGATAGTGTGGGTTGGAAAGGACCCTGAAGTTCTCATCTCATTCCACGCCCCTGCATGTGCAGGGGCACTTTCCTCTAGACCAGGCTGCTCAAAGCCTCATCCAACCTGGCCATCTTTTCAGTAGACTTGGTGGGTCTCCTGGAACTCTCTGGACTGCTCTCCCAGTACAGAGTCAAGGATCATCCCTGTTTGCCCTCTTTTTTTTCCCTAGTCAATAGGTCGTGTGGCCCAACATCATCAGCAGAAGACCTTGGTTAATCCAGGGTTATCAGATTTAGTTTACCCTCAATGCTCTGTTGAGCCCAGTCATTCCAAGCCTAATTAGCACATGAGCTGTCTTGTGGAATGATATCCTAAAATAAACTGTCCTGAATAGAGCTTTACAAACTGAGCTTGGTTTGGGTTGCCAGCCCCTACAAGGGATATGTTTCCCTCTCAGAAGGAAAGTGTGTGTAATCATTAGGAGTGCCTGGTCTGCTTCATAAGTATTTTATTAAGATTCTGGCTAGCCTTTTGTTAGTTCTGCTGCATGGAAAATATTCTGTTATATAAACTGATGCTGTGGTTTCATCCAGATCCTCTTGAGTTCGGCCTTGCTGCCAGCCATGTGAACATACAAACACACCCACACATCAGGAGGACACTTGGAGAGAGGTTGGTAAATCGGACCAAGGATCTGGGAATACTCTTGTACATGAGCAGAATGAAAATCTTGGCACTGAAGGTTGGCAAATGGCATAGAAAATATGATCCTCTCCCTGCCCTAGCCCAAGGACAAGTAATGAAGTTAAATATCACTATGTTCAAAAGTACTGACAGATAACTACTAGTGTGGCATGTAATTTGGTGTGGAAGGCACTGGTTCAGGAAGTTACAAGCTCTAAAAATTTTCAAGAATTTCAAAAAACAAAAGGAATACTGAGGGATGATTGTATAGTCTCCTGAATTTCTGTGGGTAGGTTATGAAACCTGCTCTGCAATGTAAACTACTCCCAAATAAAGGAGGCTGCTTGTGACTGGGTAGTCTCACAATGGCCCAAGGATTTGTTTCTACGTCAGACATTTCTTGTCTCATTGTCCCAGGAATCATTCTGCCTGTTTTTATTTTTACCCACACTGAAATGAGACTCAGACATGATTGCAGAGCTGTTTGTTCAGGTACCTGGCCAAGAAATGCACAATCTTAACAGTAACCAGGCAATTTCCATTTTCAAATATGAGTGCTCAATGATCTTTTCCTCCAGCTGCCTTCAAGGGGTTGTAAAGTCCAGCCTGTGGTCTAAAAGCATTTGAGTATCAGTGTTATCATCATACATATATCCATGTATTAATGTATTATCTAAATAATGTTTTTCTATGTATTATTATATATGGTCATGTAAAATATAATATAATATAATATAATACAATACAATACAATACAATACAATACAATACAATACAATACAATATAATTAACATATATATGTGGTCTTAATGTCCTTCAGAAGGCAGGATAAATTCAATGTATTAACTCCTCAGGTGCTGCTTTTATTGGGCTACACAGCTTTTTTGCTTTGTACAATCATATCATCCCCAAATCAGGGAATTGCCAACCTCCAGACCATTGTGTATTCCTGCCTTGGAGACACAGAAAATGTCTTCCTGTGTATCCAGGCATTTCTTCTGGTCTTGGTAGAACAGCCTAGGGCTAGAAAGGGTTAAAGTCTCCTGCAGCCTTAGCAGAAGTCAGCTGTTGGTCACAGTTGCTGATTGAAAAACCATTTAGATGTGCAGTGTGGAAGAGGAACATTGAGTAAAAGCAGGCTGCTTCTGAGATGTGTTCTGTTTGTGCCTGATTTTGGTGCTCTTGATTTGTTTGCATGCAGTGTGCATTAAATTCCATGTAGGATTGCATCATTTAATACAGCTTTGCAGATGCAGGCATTCAGGCTGCCTGGCAGATCCGATGTCCATCACTCCTAGGTAATGCCATACCTGCACTGCTTCTCCCGTTCACTGGGATGTGGCAGCAAACCATTACAGCACTGCTGTATTCCAGTCTGAAAATAGCTTTTTGACGTTGCTAGCTGCTTTATGTACAGTGGGTTGATATTTTGTTAATTCAAGAGCTTGTCCTGGCTGTGGTTTTACTTGACTCCCCGGTAGTCACTTTTGCTGTCTGTTCTGTTTCCGCTGTTGTGCTGCATGAGGTTGTACATCTATAACCAGCCATCTTAGAAATGTTTGTTTTTCACTTGATAGTGAGTGATTCCTACATATGTGGCACTCTGGGATGAAGAGACAGTAAACATCATTTTACAGCCACTTTTTACTGAGTTATCTTAAGGCTGAGTTCCTTATTTGTCAGGCTTTTTCAAGTGGTCACTAATGCTTTTGTCTTGCAGGGAGAGTTTCTGTTCTTGCAGGGATTGTTTTGCAGCTGTGATTCCTGCAATGCATAGTCTGAACAGAAGTGCAATGCCAGTTTTAATCTGCACAGAAAGGAAGCAGTAGGGAAGATATGCAGCCACTCTGCACATATGCAGAGTATATATGGAGTATATATGCAGAGTGGCTGGAGTCTGTATGGATGTGCTGAGCTGTACTGCAACAAGGTCTTGTTCACACTGAAGACAGACTTCCTTTGTCCATTTTCGGCCTTAGCTTGTCCTTTTTTCCCCAAGTCATGAAGGTGGTAAGAGGATATATGACTACTTGAGGTAGAGCAGGCCTCGTGTGCTTTTTTTGTGCAGATGAAGATTGCTCCTGAAATGATCCTCCCATAAGCTTTGGATAAGTAGGTCATCTGCTTTGCCAGGGTTTGGCCAACACTATGTTGCCTGAAGCCAGATTCCAGTAAAAGTTAGGGAAGAAAATCCAATGCAAGTGATTTGTCACTCCTCTTTGAGAGGTCTTTCCGAAGGGTGGTGCGGGGTTTTGTGAACTGATAGATGCAAGTAACCAAGGCGGCCACAATCCACCGCTGAAGTGCAAAGAGTAGATTTATCCTGTCACCTCACTGTCTGGAAGGTTTGAAAAGCAGATGGGGACACATACCCTACTAAGCTTATTCCATCTTAGCACAGACCAAAAGCATGTGGGCCTGTTCCCCGGCCTCCACATCTCAAAGGGCCTGGCCCATGTGCAGTGCTTCACAATTCTGTGCTTTCTGTGACCTCCAAGCTTCTTACTGCTCTTCCTCCCAGTGGGGAGGCCCAAGCCTGTGAAGATCAAGGTTTAAGTCATTGACAACATTCTGTTGTCTTCTACAGAAATTCACTTTCTAAAGACGGACAGAAGACAACACAAAGCAAACACAATACATGAAATTTCCCACACTAAATATTCTTAGCATCCCTCAGCTGCCATGTCATCTTGAGTGAAAACAACTCTGTTTTTCTTCCTCACTAAATTTTCTACTTTCAAGTCTTTTCTCCTGCAGTGGTGTGATTCTTGGGGTGCTCTATGCAGGGCCAGGAGTTGGACTTGGTAATCCTGATGGGTCCCTTCCAACTCAGCATATTCTATGGTTCTAATCTCTAATTATAGGGATGCTACAGATCCCCAGCAAGACCAGAAATCTCCAGTGCTGTTGAGCTATCATGTCCTCTCCACTTCTTGGTGTCATCTTAGGAGCCTTCACCCCTGCAGTGGACACTTAAATAAGAACAGCTGCCCATTCACCAGTGTATGTACCCTATGACAGACTTAGGGAACAGTTTTGCCACCCTGTGCAGGCACGGGTCAGAGAGTTGGCCTTGATTCCTGAAGCTGAGCTGAGTTTGATGCCTGACTCCCTCAGACAAACACTCCATTACCTTACTCCTGCAGCTCTTGTGGTGGAGAGTTTTGAACTCTCAGCTCCCAGGCATAGAAGGTGGTGCAAAAACCTTCAGTGGAGATGTCTGCTGGCTTTGACTCAGGTTGTTCACCCACAGCTGATGGCTGTGGTTTTGTTACCTCTCAGCTGCAGCTGCTGGTTCATGGGGTCCTCAGCTGGGCAGGTCACTAGAAGGAGCACGTTGATGAGGCAGCCAGCTGACAGCCCTGCTTTGCACAAATCATAGAATCATACAATGGCTTGGGTTGGAAGAGACCTTAAAGGTCATCTAGTTCCAACCCCCTTGCCATGGACAGGGAAGCCACCCATTAGGTGAGGATCACTAAGCCCTGACCAAACCTGTGCAGTTAGGGAGGGTCATCTTGGCATCTTTGAATACTGAGTGTGCCCAGAAATTTCATATACTTAGAGGATTTTCTGTTTTTCTGTGTGGGCTCTTGAGTGCTCTAGTGACCCTGCAAAACCCGGGCTCCAGCACGCAGTAAGATATGTGCTTCAAAATGGAATTGTGTGATTTCTGCTGTTGTAAGATCTTCAGGAGGCTCAGGCAAAAAGATGCTATACAAGCATAGTCCCTCCTGCCGCTACTGCTACTGCTACTAGAATGTCTGTGATAAGAGAGGATTTACTGTGTCTGCAATTTAATTCAGCAGCAATTTCTGTGTGATATGAACAGCTAGAAACATCAGTCTTTTTCTTCTCTGCAGATTTGCATAAAGTAATTAGGAACATATGTGCTGGGGGCTGGGACAGGGAGGAGGAGGAGCAGGTTCCATCCCATAGCACCTCAGTGGATGCTCTGAGTCATGGCCTGTAAATGGCTCTTGCCGAGTGCCACATGCCAGATGATGAGTCACAGAGCAAGGGAGCACAGAAATGGGAGAAACTGGTTTGGTCACTGTCCTGGCTCCTGTGCTAGCTGGTATGGATCTGCTGCTTGAGCTATTTCTGATGTCTTGTGTAACTCTAAATGCACAGAGCAGCTGAGGCTTCTCGACCTCTGGCTGGGAGGCAGTACCTGCCTTACGGTGCTTATGTCATCATCAGGAATACACACACTACACCCATTGCTTAGTTTTGTGTGTGCTGGTAGCCCCTGGCCCATGCAGCTCCTTTCTGCCAGCAGCACAAGGGCTGTGACTGACCGTCACGTGCTGTGGTTCCCCTTTGGAACACATCATAATCCTATATAGTTCTGGGATGTAATGATACATTAATCATGGGCTTAGTCACGCTGTCCTGAAAACCACTGGAAAAAGCCCTGGCCAAGGCAGGGCTTTGTAGAACAGAAAGGGAAGTGGTCTTTTCAGGAATCACTGCACAGCAGCGCAAGAGGAATCAGCCTGAGCAGAGGCAGAAATTTCGGAAGTATTTAGTCTTTCTATTTTTCTGCAGCTCCCTTTATACATAAAATGCTGGAATATTCACCCTGGGAGCATGCAGACCACCCTGACTATGCCCCCTGTCCCCTGAAGCAGGGAACGAGAGCTGGAGGTTTAGGATGAGTCAAACAATTAGCATTTCCTTTTACACCTTTTTTTTTTCATTAAACACACTGGATGATTTAATAAAGCATTTACTGAAGGTGTGAATTTGACAGAGATGTATTAGCTAGCAAGAAAGAAACAGGTGTCCAAACAAATACCACTGACTAGACTCATCCTGCAACAACTTACAGGCTTCCTCACCTCCACCCTCTGCTCACACATTCCCATGGCCACTCCCCCTGAACCACTCATTCTCTTCTCTGATGCTGTTCCCTGAATGCCCTCCAGTTTTCTGGAATTTTCCTAATAAATTTTTGTTTAAAACCATCCAGTGCTTTCTGGCAGCTTTTGGAGGGGCAGAATTGGGGCAGGGGTGAACTGCAGTATTGGTGCTGGATACAGTGAGACCTGAAATCCCCCACGCTGTCTGAAGGGTGGCTTTCAGTTTGGATTAATCTCCCAGCCTTTTTGCCTGGAGGTAGATGTATAGAGAGTAAACTGAAAATATTTCTCCCTGTGGAGCAAAGAGAAGATGTCTGTATTGTGCCTTTGTCTGCAAGATCACACAAACAGTTCCTTTTTGCAGCATTTCTGCTGGTGTTTGTTTTGTAGGGCTGTGTGGTTTCTTCAGGCATGTTAATGCAAATGCACAGTAGCAGTCAGGGGTTCACGTGGAACAACCTTCAAAGAACGAGCAGCTCTAATACAAAAGATTTTTTTCTGTTTCTTCTATGAAACTGAATGCCTAGCTTTTAACCCTATTTTTTCATATTCCACCCTAGAATGACATGATGAATTTTGTTCTGTCTGGAGGTGATGATGGCAGTGAAACCACAGCCATACAGACGGAGTCAGCAATAACCCTCACAGTTAAAGGTTTCCTTTGGACACTCAATTTCATGGATGAAGTGACTGAGGTTTGTAGAAACAATAATCTGTTCAGAAAAGCCATCCTCCATAAAGCCAGCATTGCCTCCAGCTGACAGTTCTGATGAAGTTGTGCCTGCTTCCTCATCCTCTGTGCTCTATGTGCAGTCTTTTTACATTAAAATCACACGTATCTCTCATATCTCTGCATGCCTCCTCCAGTGCATTACATTCTGTGAGGAAGCTTATGTTACTGTGAGCTGAACACTATCACCCCTTGTGTGTGCAGGGGACAGCACTGAGCAGAGCAGAGTATTAAGGGTTCAGCCAAGGAGTCATGAGGCTGCCCCAACCACCTTTGAATTGGCACAGTGTCCTCAGTCTTAGGGGTGTGACAGGAGCGGGGTTTGAGGGCTTCTGTGTAGTGGTCAGCAAGGACTTAAAAGGCACGGAGTCCAGAGCCCAGAGTATTCTGCATGCTCCTGTTACCTGCAGCATGCTACCTCCTTGCTAAAGCTCAGACATGACCTGAGAGGCAGCTCTTAGATCAGTGCTGAACCATCCTTTGTTGGTCAGCACTCACCTGCTTTTTACCTAGAGCTTTGCTGCATCTAAGGAGTTTTTATTGTGTATATTTATTTGCATGGGGGTACAATCATTCATGAGCAATTCTATAACAAATGTGAGTGTCTCACAAAAAGCCATTCTTCCTGCTCTGTATTTTCCTGTTTGGAATGAAGCATCCACAGTGTTGCCCTCATCTTCTCTGGGTAACCCTTAGCACCTCAAGGAAGAGCTGCCTGAATAAACATCTCATATCTGCCATGTTGCAGCAGATAGTGTCAGTATGAAGAAGGCAAGAATTCTGACATTTGAAAATAAAATGGGTGACATGCAGACATGTCTAGAGTTGTGGTGCTCCCTGCATGTCTCCCTGCCTTGTGCTGCCGTTACGTGCTGTTCTAGGCAGGAATTGGTCCTGGACGCTGTGTTTGCTCTTGTGTGTGTAGCATTGAGCAGGATTCAGCACAACAATAAGAAGAATGGACTGATTTGGCAAAAAATGTTCAGGTATGAACTGCCTATCCACATCTGTAAATTTCCTTTTGCAAAAGGGGAATGAGGGCATTATGAAGAGCTGATCAAAACCAGTAAAATCTGAAACTGGTCTGCTTGCTGCATTTTTTTCCCCATTGTCAATCCCAGCATAGCAGACCTCGAGTAGGAAGAGGAAGGATACTTCTACAGTCTTCCAGAATATGGAAGAGTCAACTAATGATGGGGCCAAGGAGGATGCTCTGGTGTTGCAAACTGAATAATCCTTGTGCTGGCAGTGCTATTGCCTACCTCCCTGCACCCACAAGTCCCAGGGAAGCCAGGAGAGGTTGCAAGGGAGAGAAAAGGAGTAGCTACAGCACAAAATGCCATGCCTATCCCTAGAGAAGCCATCAGAATGTCTCCCAGCAGGAGCTGTCTGCATGTCACCTGTGATCCTGCATTTCTGAGCCTGGTACTGGGAGCAGGTCGTAGGTGCAGGCAGGGTGGGCATCTGTCTGCTGCAGCATCTCTGGTGGCCAGTGAATCCCAGCCCACCTCATGCTGCTGCTGGAGCCAGAGAGCAGGGCAGAGCTGTGTGTTGCAGCCAGAGCACTGGAGAGACAGATGGGAAATGGCTGCGTGTCAGCTCTGACATTTTGCAGTCAAATGTCAAAATGTGTCTGTGCAAGCCTCGTCCTCCCACAGCAGCTTCTGTGCTGACGTGAATTGTGTGCTGCTCAGCAGAGCTTGTCAGCAGATGGGTGCTGATGCTGGGAGCCTGCTCCAAGCAGCCATTTCCCAGAGGCAGCAGAGACCTGGTGCTTCAGCAGTCAAGTGGTCTGTATTGTCTGTATCCTCAAAATCATGTTTTTCAGGTGGTTGCATTGTGGCAGCACTTGAAATACAGCAAAGCCTGGTGGAGAAATGTGATCTGAGCAGTACAGTCAGACACAAGAGTAGTAACAAAGGCGAGATGTGCTACATGAGTTGATAGGCACTGGGGGACCAGCTTTTTACCCAAAATGCTTATGAGGTGGGGGCAGGAGGACAGGGTAAGTGCTGAGCTCAATAGAAATAAACTCAGATAAACTCAGAGTTCCTGCTATGCCATCAGTGGTGCACAAAGTCCAAATTGGGGCACGAACACCACTCCAGCAAGTAAGTGAGTGTGTGTGTGTGTGTGTGTGTGTGTGTGTGTGTATGTGTGCTCTAGGCTCAGGAGCTGCTGTTATCCATGGTGGCTCTTGNAGCTCCTCATGCCAGAGAGTGAGGATGTGGGGGATGGACAGCTCATTATATATCAGGGGCGTGTCCCAGGTAAGGGGATTTCTTACAACCAATCTCAGGTGAGAGGGGGAGTGACCAAGAACAGGGGACAATGGCAGTGCCATCTATGGAGAGAAAGGGGAGTGGGAAACAGGGTACCTTGCTGAGTCACCTTGGGATCTTTCTAGAACTCTTGAGACCTGGGGTGTGGTTAACAGTGTGATTGACAGGATTTGTCTTAGGGAAAGACCACAGGAACTGGGGATGAGGGGTTACAGTGTTTAACCATTACAAGACAAATAACAAAGAAACACAACAACTTTAGAAAACCTGAATTTTGCACCACAACAAGTGTCCCAGCCATGCAAATCTCTGGTAGCATCTACCAGAAGGTCTGTCTGTTCTCTGACACTGGTGCTAGCAAAAATTTTTGCATTATTGGGTGTTTACTGCAAACAATAGCTCTATTTCCATTTTTGTATTTTTATTTCCTGCCAGCATCATCCTGTGTCTGTGAGAAGCACTACTGTGCGTGGGAGGAAAGTACTTCTTTTGATCACTTTTATCATCTTCTAATTGCTATTTTTACACCTTGAGGCTGAAAGAAGTGAAGTTCCTGATGTTTCTGTGTAGCTGTCTCATTGCTCACGCTTGTGTTCTAACTTCATTTAACCCACATTTCTCACTTTCCCTTTTGTGCCCCCATGTACCTTTGTAGGTCTGCTTCAAATCCGTTATCACCGCACAGTCACAAATGCTGGGGTAAGGTAGGGAAAAGTCACTGTGAATACCACTTTCTGGAGTCTGAAGGTCAGTGGTGGGAGCCCTGGAGTCCAGAGCAGGATCCCAGGATGCAATTTTCAGGGTGCAGTGATCACTAAGGATGCCTGGATGAGTTATGGGTCAGTAATGCTGACCAAAGGTGCTTGGGCCAAGGTTTTCAGAACAAGTGGTAATCTGTGAGAGCATTAGGTCATTTTTTAATATGTCAGACTCATCCTGAATCACTGCTGTCTTTTGTGGTTTCTCCCTCTCCTTGCTGCCTTAGCTGCCTGCCTATGCACTTGTGTGTGTTGGATTAGCTGATCTGTAGAAGGGAAGGCAAGGGGAAAACCCCCTCCAGACTTGTCCTGGAGGTACTTGTAGGCTGCATCTCTGGGTTAGGTGAGGAGGGAGAAACAGATTTGTCCTCTGCTCTCCCATGCCAAACGCTGGTGAACATCTACAAGGAAGACGAAGAGAGACTTTTCACACAAGCAGAGAGTCCTGGGACAAGGGGGAAAAGCTTTAAGCTGAAAGATGGCATGTTTAGATTTGATATTAGGAAGGAATTCTTTACTGTGAGGGTGGAGAGGCACTGTAATGGATTACTCAGAGAAACTGTTAGTGTCTCATCCCTGGGAGTGCTAAGGCCAGGTTGGATGGGGCTTTGAGCAACCTGGTCCTAGGGAGGGTATCCCTGCCCATGGCAGGAGGGTTGGAACAAGATGTTCTTTAAGGTTCCTTTAGCCCAAACCATTTTGTTATTCCTCTGGCTCTCTAAGAACCTGCTATTGACTGAACACAGGGAGAGTGGGGTTCTTAGTGTCCTGCCTGTGCAGTGCCCTGCCCATATGGCTCCTGGGACTGTGGCAGTCACACTGTTGTGAAGTGCAGCAGGTAATAAGCAGGTAAATGACACAGATAATGTGGCAGAGAGATATGAGCTCCTCCCAGACAACAGTAGGGACCAGTTTGAGCTGAAGTTTCACCATCAGCAAAAGGTCAGCAAAAGCCAGTGTGCTGTATGGGACCTATTTGACCAGTCCCAGTGGCTCCCCATGGCCCCACTGAAGTCATCCAGTCCTTTTCACTGGAGAGACCCTTATGTACATAAACAGTTGCATACCTTGTCATATTCCCCTGGCACCATTAAAAGGGCTCAGGACTTCATGGGGTCCCCTGGATTTGGAGAGGAGTGATTGTTGCTGCTTTTCTGTTCCAGTCTGCTCTTGCTTTCCAGTCTCTTCCTGGACTTGTGTGTGTGTCTGTTGCAAGACCTTGACGTATTTAGTTCTTGAAGGAAAGTTCAATGTATCCAAAAGGAAGCAAAGATGTTCAATCCAGTGTGAGAAGATAACCTGCGCTCGCCGGAGTGCAGTGCTTCACTTCAGACCTTGTGCTGTTTTCCTGTGAGCACACAGTGCCATCTGCAGTGAGGTCTTTGTTTGGCCCAAATCCTGTACAGCCCTTTGGCCACTTGAGTGAAATCAGTTACTCTCTTCAGATAACTTTGAGAGGGGTCAGGTGGAATCACAAGTGTTGTCCCAGGAGTCTGCATGGAGGGTAACCTGTTTGTTTTACATTTTGATAGTTTGTTTCCCAGAAGAAGGACCTTGTGCTCAGGTACTTGTGCTGACAAGGAACCAGTCCGTTTGATCCTTGTCAACACATGAAATCTTCAGTCAAACCAAGGATGCTTTAAATAGTCACTGCCTTTCCCAAGAGGTGACTTCCTTTGTGATTTTGTCTCTCTGTAGGTATCTGAATTCCCTCATGAGAAGTGTCCTCCCTGCCTCTCATGTGCAGCCCTACCTGTTTATGGGTGGTACCAGCTTCACTGATGCCCTGAAGAGTATTCCTCACCATGGATAGTCCACCCAAACTGACTGGTGAGACGCTGATTGTCCATCACATTCCCCTGGTGCATTGCCAGGTCCCCGATAGACAGTGCTGCTCCGTGAGCAAAAGGACCAACCCCTTCTGCCAGCCAGAGCTCAGCACTACACGAACCTCTGTCCTTCCAGACAGAGACCTCTCACAGACTGACTCCTTGGTGTACAGCAGCTTTCTCCAGACCTCTGAAACCTCATCAGAGGCCTCAGACAACAAAGAAAGAAAAGCAAGGGATCTGATTGTCCCTAGTGTCAGTAAGCGACACAACCCTTTCCTGCTGAGCGAGGGTGAAGACCTCAGTATTTTTGGGGATGACTTGGGTCAAAAATCTTTCCACCTTCACAACTCACTCGTCGATGGCAAACCTCCCTTCAATCTGCAGGATCTGGCCTTGCCCCCTTTCCACCTCCATGACTCCAGCCACATTGTGAAATCCTGGAACATGGCCAGCCGGTCCGGCGTGGTGGATGGGCAAGAGGACAAACTCAGCAGTGACAACATCCAGAAGAGGAACAATGCAAACAGGTGCCATCAAGCCACGGAACGCATGGAGCTGGATGAATGCAGCTGCCATCGTGGCAGCTCCTCCAACTTCTCCTTCGACAGTGGTGACCAGGAGTGGAACCAGAACACGGGTGAGCCGCTGAGGAATCAGGATGCCCTGCACAGAACATGCAGTTGTTCCAGCTCAGAGGTGCAGCACTGTCGCTGCTACAGTTCATCAAGTCAGTCTGAAGTGATTGACCAACAGATGGGCTACATCAGTGACTCCTCCTGCAACAGTTCTGATGGGGTGCTGGTGAACTTCAGTGCTCTCTACAACAAGATGAATGGTCAGTCTCAATCCAACCTGAATTCAGCTAACCTGTCCTGTGACTCTTCTTTCTGCAGCCACTCAGACACAGGAGCTTTTTACCTGGATTTACATTCATCACCCACTGAATCCAAGATGTCTTGCGAGTTGCATAACCCAGAAAGTTCGGGGAAGGTGTGTGGATGTCAACACTCCTCCTCACCTGTCCTTGATGCTAACTGCAACTCCTACCACCTCCACTGTGAGCCTTGCACATCAGAGAGCTCAGACCTCACTGCCTGCTTCCAGAGCCAAGCACGGCTTGTTGTGGCTACTCAGAATTACTATAAGTTAGTCACATGTGACTTGTCTTCCCAGTCATCCCCCAGCCCTGCAGGATCTTCCATAACTAGCTGCTCAGAAGACCAGACCAAGGGCAGCCCAGCACAACCCACAGAATACTATCTGTTCAGAAGGCCCAACCTGAGACAAGAGGAAGGCAATGTAGAGTGCAGTGAAGAGGAACCAAAGGGAGAATCCAGCCAGAACATGATTGAGGGTCAGGTGTATGTCAACGTGTCACCACCGAACCTCAACACAAGCCGGCAGCGCTCCAGGAGCTATGATCAGAACCTGGACAGGAGTCCTGGCAGCAGGCTGGGCTCCTTGGAGCGCATGGTGAGCTGTCCAGTCAAGCTGAGTGAAAGTCCAGCAATACCCATCCAGAGCTCTCCCCCCAAGAGGGTGACATCGTTCGCTGAACTGGCTAAAGGACGGAAAAAGAACGGCACTTCCCCACCACTCCGCTGTAGTGGTGATTCTTCCCTGGAGTTCTCACCTATTCCTGAGACTCAGCGGGATTGCCCAGCCTTCCTTGAAGAAAGAGCTCGGCGCAGCCAGAGTCTTCCACCCATGCCCTTCATCCATGGCCTGAACCGGAGCTGCGAGGGCTTCTGTTTGAATCATGCTTTTGGGGACAGCCAGGCTTTGTGTTCCACCAAAGACTCGGTCTCCAGTGAGAAGGTCCCCAGTGGGCATGGGGCAGGTGAGCAAGCCTCTCTCTCCCTGCTGAAGGAGGCAGATGCCAGCTTCTCAGGTGGCTCTGCCAGTGGCCACGGACAAAAAGATGTTAGAGCCCAAGCAGACGGTAAGGAGCCAAACTAGGCAGAAGGGTGAAGTAAAAAGGAAGGCAGCTTCTTGGGATATGAGGGGAGCAGCAGGGAAACCTGCATGGTGATAAGAGACCAGTGCCAGGGCAGTTTGGTTCGTGGTCTGCTAGTCTCTGGGACAAAGCCTTGCCATGCTTTGTCACAAAAGCCTTTCAGTCTCATATTCAATGCAAGTGTCTTGTCCTTGTATTTCTAAAGCCTCCTGAGGTTCTGTTCAAACCTCTCATGTCATGTTAGCAAGGATATGGCATTAATACTGAGAGAGTTTGTGCAACTTGAAGGGTTGTATCCCTTCCAGGGTATTTACTGTGCTTGTCCATGAGAATCACCTGCTCTTAGCTCCTAAGACGGAGATGTGAAGATGTTCAGCAGAGTCATAGTCACAGCCTTTCTTTTTTGGAGTTATGTGGGGCAGAGGTTGAAAGACGAGAGGCATAGCCAGCAGCCTCCTTTCCATGCAGGCCCAGGAAGCTCACACAGTTTCTGCTAAGACTTAACAGTGTGAGTCCTGCAGCATCTAATCTGTATGACTGCTGGAATATCCTGGTCATGTCCTCTACAGTGTTGTGGATTGCAGCAAACGTTCCCAGGGAGAGCCACTGTCACAGTTACCTCTGCAGGGAAGCCTGCAATATGTGAGTTGTTTTCCACCTTGATGCTGCTGTCACTTGTCCTCATGAGGAAGCTGTGTGACACTCTCTTTGGAAGTATGGCTGATGCCTTGAGAAGGCTGACCTGGAACAGAGACTAGACAGAACTAAGAGAATAAAGTAGGTATTTAGTGAAAGGCCTTTAAGGATACACCTTGGCAGTACAAGAGCCTGACCAGGGCTACACCCAGGATGGACCCTAAATGGTCACCAAAATGGACAGCAGGTCACAAGGGCTCTTTGTTTTATTTGCATATTGGGGTTAATTGTTCAATTACAGCTTCAAATTATGAAGTACCATCCTTCTTGTTTTCTCTCTTCAGTCCCCATTGTTTATGCTTTTGGGCCTGAAACTTTGGGTTTCCTCGGTCTCAAGGTGAAAAAGGATTGTTTTGTCTACCTACTCTGTGAAGAGAGCTAACTGACACTTAATATGAAGCTCAGAACTACACACCTAGGAAGCACAGAGTCTGAAAAACATGAAAGCTGAAACTTAAGGCATCATGGCCATTTTTCCAGCATTAGGGTAGCCTTCTGTCTCTGTTCTAGGCAGGTATTTTACCTGCTTCACAGGTAAAAGCCCTTTTAAAATGCCTCTAACCAGACCACTGCAGAAGATAGCCCCTACTATGTCAAAAAATTATGATGCCTTAACAGACTGTCCCCACTTAATGTTCTGAAAATATCAGGCAGGAGGTAAGAACGTGTGGTTTATTGCCATGGCAGAGGTGGGAGAGATTTTGGCCTTTGGAGCAAAACTTTTTTAGTTATTGTCCTATTTGTTTATTGAGCCTTGAATGTGTCCTTGGTGTGGGATGGCAGTGAAGGCAGATCCCTGCTGGGAGAGGGTAGCATGGCAGCAGCCCTCTTAGCTTCAGAGGGAGGGCTTGGAAGGAGCAGGCCCTGCTCAGGGAGGAGGGGGCAGACAGGAGCTTTCATGGTAATATATCCCAGCAGTTGCTGCCCACCACCCTGTGGAGCCTTTCCTTATGCTCTGTGACAGCAAGGCAGGCATCAGAGCTGTGCAGGAAGCTTCTGCCTGCAGCTGGAGATGGAGGCATATCTGCCTTCCTCCAGCCCAGAGCAGCATGCAAGCCTAGTGGCTCTGAGTGGGGCTAGAGGGAAAGCAACCCCTGCTAAAAGCTGACGACAGGGAGAAAGCTCTGGAACACCCGGCAGGTAACACGAGGGCTGATCAAGAATCTCAGTCAGTCCCACATGTGCACCCAGTGCTATGTGTGTTTTGCACTGAATGCACGGTGTGTCACACATCAGATGTGTCCCTCAGGATATTTGTGGCCCCATCAGGAGCTGGAGGCATCTACACATGTACATCAGCCCACCTCACTCCCTCAGGACATCCTAGTACATAATTTGCTGGAGCAGACTGGCACTTTCCAGGGTTGGAGGCAGGATGTTGGGAATGTCCTGTTCAGGTATGGCAGAGAAGGAATGAAGGAAGCTCTGTGTTCCAAAGCGGGGACAGTTACAGGGAAAAGAAGAGGGAGGGAGAAAGGGAAGCAGGCAGCCTTTGCAACAGCACCAGTATATTGCGATGTGGGATGCAGAGCTGCAGTGCTATTGCATGTAATGCTTGTGCTGGGCTGCGTGAGTCAACAGTGCATGTCAGAGGGGACAGTCCTTTGGGATGAGAAATCTGACTGTACCACAGAGTGTTGGGCCTTCGACTTGGTGGTACTGCTTGGGCAGAGGCAGCTCAAGGGCACGCACCTGACCCCATGGCTTTGTGCTGTCCAGAGGTCAAGAGATTGGGGAAGGATGTGAAGCTGGTGACCCTACCAGGACAGACAAGATCCTGGTGCAGTGCTCTGCTCTTCCAGACAGCTGGAAACACTGCACTTGGAGCCACGTATCTTTTATCTTGCCAGCTCTTGATGTGTGTAACCAGTTCAGACTTGAACCGCTCTGTAACTGGCCTCTAGCTCATCCTCTTGCTCCTGCAACAGAGAGCACATTCCCTTTTGTCTGTATTCTGCTTGTCTGAGGATGATTGTTGCTCTGCCCATCCTCACACTTTCTTCCCCTTTCTCTCCCTGAAGGTGGTGGCACAGACAGCAAGCCTGTGGTACGCTACAGCAAGGACCAGCGTCCCACGACTCTGCCCATCCAGCCCTTTGTTTTTCAGCACCATTTCAGCAAGCCACCCAAGGCACGTGCCCTGCACAGCCATTTTGCCTCCAGCCTTTCCCAGCTCTACAGCTTGTCTAGCAACCGGTCTGCCAGCCAGCAGATCTCCAGCTCCCAGTCCTCAGCCTGGGCCACCTCAGCAGAGCAGGCGGGGGTGGCAGGGAGCCAGGCCCATGGCACGCTCGTGACCCAGCGCTCAGCAGACGGAGCTGCCTCGCGCGGTGATGGGGGCACCAAGAAGCCTGGCCCCGAGACAACACGTCCATCCCCACTGGGCAGTTACTCCCCCGTGCGATGCAACGTGCCTTTCTTCCAAAGCGTGGACTCCTCTTCCTCGCCCACCACAGAGAGAGCTGAAGACAGCCAGCCCCCCAGAAGCAGGTCCTGCCCCATCTCTGCTAACTTGCTTCCCACGAGGTCATCCCCTGCTGTCAGTGCCATGCAGCCCTCCAAAGCCACCAAAGCTGACGCCCTGAGGCAAAAGGAGAATCCCAAGCTGATTCCCAAGAAGGAGGCCCCGCTGGAGCCAAGCCCCCCACTCTCTGAATACCGACTCCACAGTGGGTCCCTCCCGCCCCTCTCAGTGGGTGGCATGTCCATGAGCAGAGTAGGAGGCCATGCAGATTCACACTGGAGAAGTGGCAGTGAGACCAGCAGCTCTGGTCCCCTGAGCAGCATGGGAATACGGCCTGTCAATGGTAGGTACCCATCCTCCAGGACCTGCTAGTCTGGAGAACCTACAGCTCCCTGTAGCTGTGGCTGCTCCCTATAGTACCACCATTTCCTATAGCCACAGACCAGGATAAAACTGCATTTGGATGCTACAGAAAGACCTACACTAAGAGTATGTCCCTCCAGTCCCGACTCCTACACTGTGTCTCCAGAGAGGGCAGTGTGGGTTGCTGATCTTACAGCACCCTATGCCAGGCGCTTGCACCCCAAACCTGCTGCCTGTGTGCCTGCAGCCACAAGGGCACCCAAGTTCCTGCCCTGCTTTGCCAGGCAGTGGCCTCCAGCTGTCTCCATGTGCATGTGCTAATGTCCTGAAATGCTGCTGGACCTCTGAGTAATGTGCTGTCTCTCTTTCTCTGTCCTCCATCTTTCTCTTCCTCTCCCTTCCCATTTTCCTTCCACATCTTCCCGTGTGCTCTCGTCATCCTGTCTGGTGCTCACTGCCCGCGGCATCCCAGCGAACCACCTCTCTCCCCAAGCGCTGAAGTGGCGAGAATACAGGCGAAGGAACCCCCTGGGTCTGGACCGTGTTTCAGGGCTTCCCAGCTTAGCGGGCAGCCTGGACAGGAGGCAGCAAGAGCCTCGGCTGAACCGGGGCAACCCCATCTTTGAGCTCCCTGGCGCTCTCAGCACCAGCCATTTCCACTGCAAGCTGAACGGTGCGCACCACCTCTCTGCTGGGGGGTCTTGGGAGGTGGCCTTGGGACTCAACTTCCATTTCCTTGAGGCTCAGGTTAAGCTTGGATTCATCACTGCGCTGCCTGCTCAGAGCGGGAGGGATGATACATCTGTTCACAGTGGGTCTGGAGGGTTCAAGAAGAAGGTGAAAATTGCTTCACCAGTTCAAATCTTTGTGGAGCCTTCCTTCTCCATGCGTTGCGAGCAGTCAGGTCCAGCTGTGAGCTGGATTGAAGCTCACATAGTCCAAGAGCTTGCTTACACCTCAGTAAGTGCTTCTGGACTGTGGTTAGCTTGTAGTTTGTCCCACAGAAGAGTTGGGGCCCTTGGAGATCTCAGGTCTGTGCCCTGTGGTGCCTGACCATCTGCCCCAGCCCAGACAATGTGCTGGGTGCTGAGCTGTAGATCTCATGAGGCAGCTTACAACACTAAAGATCTTGATAGGACTTTATCTTCTCCAGGATTTGCCCTTAAGGTCTTCACCATCCTCCAAAACCTGTGCAGGAAGGGCTGACAGGGGCAGGCTGCTTTTGAGTGAACCTCCAAGACTCCTGTGGGGAGAGCACTATGGTCTGTCTGTGGGAGGAAGAGCCATCTACAGGCTAGTCTCAAGCCATGGAGGAAATTCCTCAAAGCCTTATACCTCACTTTGCCAACCCAAGCAGTTTCTCTGTCTTTCTTCAAGGGAAAATGCATAGCACAGAGTCAAACAGATGGAAGTCAAGCATCATGGGAGAGTCATACATGGGAGAACTCCTATGGATGTCACCCCTTGGAACCAGAGGCCATCCCAAAGAGCAGGCAGCAAACATGCAGTTTGTTGTCTGTGGATGCCAGTGTGTGACAAGTAATGATTTTCTCTGTGCTG
Source organism: Illadopsis cleaveri (assembly GCA_013399915.1). Taxonomy (NCBI): domain Eukaryota; kingdom Metazoa; phylum Chordata; class Aves; order Passeriformes; family Timaliidae; genus Illadopsis; species Illadopsis cleaveri. Next base: position 8,981 of record VXBB01016378.1, on the reverse strand, counting down.
ACTTTTGACCCTGCTTGCAGCAGCATGGGGAGTTTGGCACAGCAAGGTTTCCCTTAGCCCCAGCCCATGAGAGTGAACATCCCACAGCATCTTCCAGAGCCCGTGAGCCCCCAGTCAAGCTGGAGGTGGGATATTGGGTAGGCCATGGGGATCAATTGTGCACGCACACGTTGCAAACCACTGCTAGGGTAGCAACAAGCCTGTAGCTTTGCTGTCTCAGCAGAGGACAAGCTGTCATGAAGACTGCTGCTGGTGCAGGTTGCTTCTGGGAAAAGCAAACAACATGGAAGAGGCTTTGGTGTGCGGGATTGGGGCTGATCTTTGTCCCCTCTGTCTTGTCTCTGCAGGACAGTCTGTGAGGCAACTCCAGCTTACTTACAATGACTTTTTCCCTGACTACTTCTCCCTAGCGGAGAAACCCCCTGCTGAGTTCTGCCTCTCCCCAGATGGCAACACAGAGTCCATCTCCATCGACTTGCTGCAGAAGAAGGGTGAGTCCATGCAATGTGCCACAGAGTGTGCTTGAGCTGCTTGTCCCAGGAAATGTAATTAGAAGGGATCTTTGGTGCAGAAGAATGGGCAGAGAGAGGAGACAGGCACAGGAGTGTGACCCTAAGCCAGGGCATGTTTCCACCCCAGGCTCTATATACATGTATACATCTATGTGTGTATCTGTGTGATGTTGCAGATGTGCTAACCTGAGATTTTGCAATTTAGGTAAAAAGTCTGCTCAGTCCTACATAAGTAATATAAAATTGTATCAATTATATGAAAAGGTGGGAGAAAGGACCTTGTCCAGAGCAGGACAAGATACAGCTGTGGTAGGATCTGTGCTAGAGGCAGAGTTGGCAGGATTTAACAGCTGATTTGTTATCATTTCAGAGGCAAGGGATGTGCAGAAAGGTTCCCATGCCTTTGCCAGCTGTGTGTTCATGGTTACCAGGTGGCAGCTTTCCCTTCTGTTTCAGTTCTCTTCTCACATTATCCTGATGCAGATGACAGATTACACACCACTGGCTTGTTACTGAAAGTCATGACAAAACCCGCCAAATGCAAGGCTTCTACTCTGCCACCCTGTGGCATCAAGGCAGCAAAAGGCACACTACCTCAGATCCCACCTCTGCTGCCTCAGGGCATGGGGTGTGGAGGTGATTGGTCCCTGTCCCTTGGGAATATTGACAGGTTGTCTTACTGGCAGGCTGATAGGTGAGTGCTGGAACCAGCAGGGAGAGTTTTGGTGAGGATTTCGGAGAGTCTCTGCATGTTTTTTGGCAGAGAGTGCTTGTGTGCAGACATGGGCTTGCAGTGCCCCTAGCTGATTACTTCAAGGAGTGTCTTGTCAGAGTCTGTCCCAGCAGCCCCTCAGGCAGCTCTTTGACCACTTGTTTTCCTCTAGGTCTGGTGAAGGCTATCAACACTGCTGTTGACCTGATTGTGGCTCACTTTGGAACCAGCAGGGATCCAGGGGTGAAGGTATGTCTAGCATCCAGCTCCATTCTGAGTGGCACAGTGAGTACAGAGTAAGATTGCTTCTCCATTCTCTTCCAGTCAAAAACTACAGGTTACCTAACAAAGGCAGGAGTACCAAGAACAAATCAAACAAAGGGGATGGCACACCATGCAGCAGATAGTAAATCTGTGACAATTCCTGCTGCATGATGCAGTAAGTACATGTATTTAAAGAAAGATCAGAAAAACACAGGGAGGGGAAATTCAGTGATGTTTAATAAACACATAGGAATAACATCCAGCTTAGTCTTTGAGTTGGAAGTAGTTATAGGCTGTGAAAGTATAAAGAACAACTATTATGTGTGTTTGTTCTGGCTTGACTCTTTCTTATGTACTTACTGTGGCTTTTTTTAAGAAAAAACACCAGACCAGCTGCCCTTCTGGTCTGATGCAGCACACCAGCTCTTTTTTCTCACACAGTGGAGAGATGTGTCTCCCTCCTCCACATGTCTCATGACTTTGGCCTGGCACTGGTGCCAGGGAACAGGGCAGTGTTCCCGATCCCTCAGCAGCTCACAGGGCTTAATAATGATAAAAAAGTGCATCAGACTTCACCCATCTGGGGCAGTTGGTCACCCTTACCATGAATACCTTAGAGTATTTAGAGTACATCTAAGGGACTGGCTGTCTTAGGCCTGTGGTCATCGCATTTCCCATTTCCAGAATAACACAGAAGTGCACTAGGTTGCCCTGGGGCTTTGGCCTGTGCTCCCTCATTTCTGGAATAACACAGAAGCAGAGCAATTTTGCTTCTGTTTGTACCAGGCTTTGTTTGCAGTCCTGTGACACCCAGCATGTTTGTGGTGCCTCCTCTGACTGCTGAATGCTTGGCTTCAGTCAGGCGGCTCTGGGCAGCTATGTGACACTATTTGGACATGACAACTCCCCTGGCATGCCATCCCCAAGGAGAAACCTGACTGGGACAGATTCCAAAACCATTCAGTCTTATCTCAGAGCCCAGTGTAATTTCCCCCTAATTATGGCTGTTGCTGATGCAGAGATTGCTGTGCAACATAACTGGAACTGTTGAGATTCCCATGGCTTTTAGGGCTTCACTGTGAATTTCCAATTCTTGCAGTGTAGGTTTGGGGAATAATTGCAGCATTCTCCCATTACTTTGCTTATCAGACAATGCTGTGGTTTTAACCTTGGGTTTCTTTATGCATCAGTGTGCCAGAGGCTGAGCATTCACCTGTCAAAAGGCAGTATCCATCCCTGCTGCTGCCATGCTCAGTGGATCTGACAGGATTATTCCTGAGCCAAGTTCAGTTTCAGTTCAGGGCTTTTGTGAACCTGTGCCAACTGGTCAGTATAATTCCAGCTCAGCTGGTAAAATCTGTGCCCTGAACACCGCTGCCTGACCCATTTGGATAGACCCCTTGGCAGCTCAAGGACTGTAAGCAGCAGAATGTGTCCCTGCTCTGTTGGTGCTCAGCTCTTACGTGCTTCCTCGTCACCTCAGTGTGAGCTCTGGCCATCCATTTTGCCCTTGTCTGTTTATTTATAGTCATCCCTAGGAGTTGGAGCTTTATGTGTCACTGAGTTAAGTGTTCCTTAACCCCTCACTGCTGATAGTTCTGTGGGGCTTGGTGCTTCCTGCTCCAGAATTAGCTGCAAGAAAATCTACAGCAGCAGGAATATCTTCCTCTGTCAGGAGAGCCTTGTTATCCCTTTTGGGAGAACCAGGCATCCTTTCTAATTAGGATATCCTCTTCCCAAGCTAGGATATTCTTTCTTTCAAGTTACTGCCTCTTCTCAGCCTGGGTAAGAGCTTGCAGAGAGCAATCTAAAACTGGTATATGATGCATCAGGAGTGAAAGCAAAGAACCTGCATGTTCAAGGAGCTGCTGAGCTTGGATGTTGCTTGCTGGGTGCCTGTAGTAGACAAGTGGGGCTGAACTGTTTCCATTGATCTGTACCTTGGAAACAGTTACCAACACTTACCCTGTTGCCTGTTGTCCACTAGGCCAAACTTGGGAACAGCTCTGTGAGCCCCAATGTGGGGCATCTCATCCTGAAATACCTGTGTCCAGCTGTCCGAGACATTCTGAGTGATGGGCTCAAGGCTTACGTCCTGGACATGATTATTGGCCAGAGGAGGAACATCCCCTGGAGCGTGGTGGAGGCATCCACCCAGCTAGGTACGGATGTTGTGCAGTAGTGCCTGTGGTAGTTGTGGCTGGGAGGTGCTGGAGAACATTGGCCCTAAGGATGGGAGTGCAAAACACCCCATTTTTCTGCATGGAACAGGGTGCGTATTGACCATCTCTTGCAAGAAGGGAGAGACACTGCGCTATTCTGCCCAAGTATTTATTGTCATTTCCCCTGAAATTTGCAAATTCTCCTGTAACAGGCCAAACCAATAAAAAAGGGATAAAAACACTCCAACAAAATTAATTCCACATTGGTTTCTGCATCATACTGGGGAGCCTCATAGCGTGATTATGGCAAGTTTTCAGCTCTGTGGTTATCTCTGTGATTGCAGACACCCCAAATTATAATCACACACCACAATATTCTCTTTACGTACTGACTTTGAGCCAATGGCTGTGATTGTCACTGAAGTGTGGGAGGCACGTCCTTATGGAAATGAAACTCTCCCAGAGTTTTGGAGTGGTGGTCTGGGATGGATCACAGCCTACCTCCAGTTTGTAGTCTAAGTGTTGATACGGAATGAGCTCACAGTGTCGTGGTGGAGAAGCAATGCACACACAGACGTGGACACCCAGACAACATCTGTCTTGCCTTGATGCTCCATCCTGTGGTGCAATTTTGGCTTTGCTTACCACACTAATCTCAACAATTTGCTTCTCTCCATAGGCCCCTCTACAAAGTTGCTGCACAGCCTCTACAGCAAGATCAGCCAGTACACAGAGCTCACCAACCACACCATGAGGTTCAACGCATTCATCTTCGGCCTCCTCAAGTAAGCAGGACCTCTTGGATGGCTGCATGTCCCTGTCCAGGGCTGGCAGCAGCTGTTGGTCCTTGACTGCAGGCAGGCACAGTTGACCATGAAAATAACTTAAGAATCTGGGAAGCCACTTCCCACAAGTAGGCAAGGGAAGGAAGAAGCTGAAAGCCTCAAGGAACTCCTTCCAGGTCAGGACTGAGAACAAGTGGCTGTAGCCAACTGAAAAACAGGGTCAGTCTGTTTTAGACCCAAAACATTAGGTGAGAATGCTCACTCTGTCCTGCTTCATATGAGATTAGACATAATATATGCATGAATTACTCTTGGAAATTTCTCTTTAAACCACTGTTTTCTGCAGCTGCAGTGGATTCCAAGGCATGAGGCTCTGAAGGAGAAATTGCCCTAGTCCAGGACTCCATACTGGCCCTTCTAGTTTGGATACGGAGTGTGCACACACTGCTGTGTTTAACAGAAGAAAGCAGTGATAGGTTTTTGTGGGTGAAGGGATAAGCACTGCTAGGATGGTGTTTCCTTGCTCCTCTCTGGTGGTCAGCAGGAGCTCTGGCAGTGGTAACAGAGTTCCCAGTATCTCCAGATGTTGTAGAACTCCTCCAGGCCGGAACAAGCTCTGCTCTGCTGTGCTCTGCTCTCCCCACACAGGGTGACCCAACTCTGCCCCACTGGCACAGGATACTGGCACAATTTGGGCTGAGCCACCAGCAGGTCTTAGTTTTGTAGGTCATTTGCGTCTTCCACAGCAGCCTCTTCTCAGCAAAATGAAACTCTGTCAAGAACATAGGAGCAGAGCAGTGAGGAATCTTGCTCCAAACATGGTTGTTTGGGGTTACAGTTGCACATGTAAAGCCATGTAGATGTTCAGTGACAGGCTGGGTCTCTGTGATCAGGGCATGCTGATGGGACCAAGCCACTGTCCTGTCCCTGAGGTTCACAAGCCCATGCTTTGTAAACACCATTATCCAGCCACACTTCTTGTGGCAGAACAGTGAGGATGAATGGGGTGAACAGATTTTCACTGTTTCTTTCTTACCCTGCTGATTTTCCATTCCTGCAGTATCCGGTCCTTGGAGTTCTGGTTCAACCACCTTTACAATCATGAAGGTAAGAGCCTGAAGGCTGTGGGCTGCAGTGAAAGCCAAACCCTGCACAAAAATAGACCATGGGATGGAAATGTATTTCTCTTGTTGCTCTCTCAGCTTAGGATGTTCTTCTCTGCCCTGAGGTGAAGGACTAAGCTATACACAGTCTCAATGTAGCAGGGAAATCCCAAGTGGAAGTCCAAGCACCATGCAGCTCCTTCCACCTGAAACTGGACTTCCATTCTCTGTCTCACCTGCAGCTAGTACCCAAGGCTATTAGTGCAGATCCCTCAGTCTATCTGCAGGAGATCAGATTTAAGCCTTCCCAAATTTCTGTGTTCCTTGCCCAGTGCCTGAGAGTTTTGTGTGCCTGGAATATGCATACATCCCTGAAACTTTTCAGGCATGGAAAACAGGAAGAAATGGAAAGGGAAACCTGACATACAAAAAGCAGGTTTTACTGGATGTATCTGTTTTATAGCAGAATAGACTAGACTAGACTAGAACAGAATAGAATAGAGTCTATGCTTATCCTGGCTTTCTGAAGCAGAAGACAACCGCCTATTTCAAGCTGTCAGTAAGAGCTGGACATGTGAGCAAAAGCTGGGGCTGTCAGGGTGATGAGAGCTAAGTGGAGGGTTTGAAGGTAAGTTGCAAGTCTTGTCATGGTGTAGAGTTATCTCGCTGGGCTTGGGCCATAAATCCCATTCCCAGCTGTCTCCCTGGTAGTGAGATCTGACAATAAAGCAGGACAGAGGGATAGTGCAGGTGCAGTCAAATCAAGTGAACAATTAGTGCGGCAGATAGAAATGCTAATTCATTCTCTGCTAAGACCCCCAGTTCAGTCCTGACAGGTCTCTGGAAACTGTATTCAGCTGTCCCTGACACCTCTCTGTACAGGGGACTGGTACTGGCCATATCTGCAGCTCCTTGTTCATCTCCAGAAGTTGAAGAATAGGATTTTCACATGTGCCAACCCTTTGATGCTCTGTATTTCCATCCTACTTCCAAGGCATTTGGTGGCAGAGGTCATCTGGGTTGATAATGTGCCAGGCAAGTCCTGGCTGCAGGTACAAGTGGAAAACTCTGCCTGGGCCAGTTTGCTGAGAGGTCGCAGAGCATCTGGTGCTCCCTGCCCCAGGCCTGAGCCTCACACTGTGACCCAAAACTAGATGTCCATCTCCTTTCCTCATAGCTTCAGCAGCTTTGTGGTGGCTTGGCAATGGTGGCAAGAGCATCTCCTCTGATTAATGTCTGTTTTCCTACAGACATCATCCTGGCACACTACCAGCCAGTGGGCTTCTTGTGCCTGTCTCACAGTGTGTGCCAGCCTCTTTTTGAGGAGCTCCTGCTCCTGCTCCAGCCTCTCTCCCTGCTGCCCTTCAACCTTGACCTCCTCTTTGAGCACCGCCTGATGCAGATGGGCAAAGAGCAGCAGCAGCAAAAGGAGCTGCTGCGCGTGAAGCAGGACCTGCTGCTCTCCGTGCACTCCACCCTGCAGCTGATGCGGACCCGGGGCAGCAGTGAGGATCCCGATGGCTGCAGCACTGCCCCTGAAACATGCCATGGGAGTACCAGAGATGGTGACATCTCACCAGGACACAGCCCACAGCAGGCTGTGAGTGAGAAGAGGGTCAAGGGAGTGGGGGCCTCCTGCGGAGAAGGTGACAAGGAGGAAGAGCAGAGCAAGATGCAGGAGAGCACATGGGAGGGGAAGAAGGACAAGCAGGCAGGCTGGTGGTACCAGCTCATGCAGACCTCTCAGATTTACATTGAGAGCTCAGCCGAAGGCTCAAAGTTCATCCGCTCTGAGAAGAAGAAGGCGGCTTTGAATCCTGCACCCAGGTCAGTGGAGATTCACAAGGCACCACCTCCCCGAGAAGGGGTGGTGGAGGGTGCAGAGGCTTGTCCCATTGCTGAGGGCACCTTGGAGGAGAGGCCCAAGGTAGCCAGCAAGCCAAGTCCTGAAGCCGTGGAAGAGCCCTTGGATAAGCCCCAGCAGGTAGTGGTCGGTGAAGAGGTGAAGGAACGGAGCTGGCCCTTCTGGATGGGCAGCCCCCCAGACTCTGTGCTTACAGAGCTAAAGCGCAGCAAGGAGAAGGAAACTCAGCAAAGAGTGGGAGCAACAGCAGCAGCAGCCCCCCAGGAGGACAGCAGCATCAGTGCATCAGAGGGCAGCCAGCCCATCAAGTGGGGACACTTGTTTGGGTCCAGGAAGGTACAAAAAGAGCCCAGGCAACCAAACAGGTAAGGGCAGGGGTAGTTTGGGGCTGAGAAGGGCTGGTTAACCTGGAGTGTGGCAGTACAGGTGGAAGTCAGACCAAGAACTGGGCTACACCGTGATGGGACATCAAGGGCCTGTAACCCTGCTCAGTCCCACCAGTCTGCCTTAATTCCTCCCATAGCCTTGCTCAGTACATCTTACAGACTTTCTTCTTCTGCCTGAGCTCTACCACTGCTTTGGCATCTAAACCCTGCTACATGGCACCATCATCCCCTCATCCCTCCCAAAACCACGTGTTGAGAACAGAACATGGAGCCATTCCTGTTGCTTAAAACAGGTGAGAGGGAGGTGTAAAGTTGCCCCCAGTAGCTGACACCTCTCTGCACTGCCTCTCCCTCTATACAGCCTTACTGCTCCTGAAAATGACCACTGGAAATGTCCTTCCCAATAAGGCTGTGGTGTTATATCTGAGCCCTCATTGCCTGGAGACCTGGGGCACTGCCTAACAGTGCATTTTGTGCATGAAGCCAAATCTCTAAGGTGTGACCTTTCCATGAGAGCTGCTGCACTGTTTCCTTGGGTGCACTTTCCTGCCTCTGACTGCTTCTGTCTCCTCCTTCCAGATTGCCCTCTGGCTGGCTGAGCTTGGACAAGTCTGTGTTCCAGCTGGTGGCCCAGACAGTTGGGGCTAGCATGTGGCGTGAAGCAGCCCCGGAGCCAGACCCTCCCCATCCAGAATCACCCGAGGCACCTGCTGTGGCACGACCAGCCCGGGGGATGTCTTCTCACCCTGCTTGGTGAGTGACACCAAGTGGATAATCCTGCAGGTGCTGGAATGTGTTAGGTTGAGGGTGGCACGGCTCTACTGTTGCAGTTTGCCTGGCCTCCTTCATAGTCATGGACCAGAGAATGGTTTGGGGCAGTGATGCAGCTTATGCATCCATCCACAACAGCTCCACAATCTACAGGTGATAGGGAGCTAGGGTGTAGCTGGGGAAGCCTTGCTGGGGAGGGAAGCAGGGGTGTTTTCCTCTCTCCTCTGGGCCTGTGGTGGTCCCTGGGTGGGGTGAGTGTCCTGAGGTGAACTAACCCTACTTTCCTTCTGCCTGCAGTGAGGTGAAAGCTCTTTGCCATCACATTGCCACTGAGGCAGGACAACTGAGCTTCAACAAAGGGGATATTCTGCAGGTCATCTCCAAGGTGGATGGTGACTGGCTGCAGTGCAGCCTTGGCTCCG